>VDFB02000008.1:312885297-313254842 GCA_007258455.2 Sequoia sempervirens
AATGTAGGTGCTTACATTTATTTAAAAGTAGACAATATTTTGAGTTTGATTTTTTACCATACATGTACGGTATAGATACATGTATGATGGACATGCATGTATATTTGATAGCCATTCTGTATGGTGAATAGCTAGTGCCTAATCTTATCAGGCTTTATGATAATCTAATTTGATATAATTTTTTATGAACTTCATGGTTATATTGATGATGAAAACTGTTAAATTGGTTTAGTAACTTCACCAAAGACACAGGCAAAGTGGAGTTTTCCCATTTTGTTTAAAATTCATCTAACACAAAACTGGAGGAGCATGTAGATGTCTACATGTCTACTGTCCATATAGATGCTTCCAAGTGGATTCTTTCTAAAAGACTGGTTTATTTTAGAAGGCAAACATACCAAACAGTTGTAGTTCAATTGGTCGAGCACAATTAGTGAGGGTGATGGTGTGTTCCTTGATTATACCACCCACCAAGTTTCAAATCTCTGGAGATTGGTTAAATAAGGGATGAGGCTGGGATCAAGCCTCAGTTGACTTTGCTGGAAAGAATACCTTTTCTGTCCTAGGCTTTCAGCCTAAGGCTCATGCTCCCATATTAGGAAGCTAAAACGATTTTGTGGATTTGATATAAAACTCTTCAACAAAAAAAAAAGTCAGACATACAATGAAATAATGGTATCAGGTCCTGTTCATTGATTTTGCTTCTATATCCCATTGAAGTTGTCATCCGTGAGAGTTTGGAAAGTTGACTGTATTTGATAATTAAGAAAACTGAAAAAGCAAATGGATGCCAACTATAGGTAAGGTCAATCATCGAACTGAATAAAAATGCTTTATCTCCAAGCCTACCAAACTGTAGCAGCCTTATAAGGTCAAGAAAAGATGGAAGCATCCTGATATGAACTATTTTTCTACAGCTATCTAGATAATAGCATATTTACAGTTATATCCAAAAGCAGGAAGTTGAGCAAGATGAAGGCCGAGGAATTTATCCAACTGCCTTGCACCAATACACACAGGAAGACCACGGATATAGTGGTCCTATGGAAGGGGCAGTCCAGGAGTTTCTAAGCAGGTGATGTAGAGAAAAATTTAGGATTCTCTTACTTGTAAAATAGTTTCATGGAAGATAACATTGTATCCCCTGCGACAGTATTTCTGGAATTAAAATAGTTGCGAGTTTGTGAAAAAATGAGGAAAACTACATATATTTTATATAACCACCATGTTTTGCGAAGTTCTTTAAAGATAATCAAGGGGTATGCAAATCTCTAGACATCCACCACTTTCCACTCCTCAATTTCTCCTTCCGAAAAAAGGGTTGCTCTGCATTTTAGGGAAAAACTCCATTTTATGCAATTTCACATTTCCCACATGTTGCATGGGACTGTCTGCAGCGAAAAAGTATCAGTAGTAGCACCCTCCATTGGACCCCTTGCTGAGTGAAACAGAACCCCTCCCTTTGTTCCCTTGAGTAGAGGGAAATGGTTGTCACGTCCTTTGGGAGGGTGTTGATGGCAGGACACCTTTTAGATATTTTCCACTCTCTTGAAGGTAAGGTTGCCTAAAGCTTTTAATATTTTCATGGGTCCTTGAACTAGACCATAGGGATGCTTGAGGGGTTTTAAGAATTTAGAGAATTTAATGTAACAAAGATAACAGATAAATGGGAATGAATATTATTCCGATCGCCACTATTACAGGAGTAATGTTTTGAAATGTCAAAGCATATTTATGACTAGTAATTATTCCTCCACATACCACAAATGCTGTTTTTGATATTTGGTTGTTTAATTTCTCGTTTTATATTAAAATTGTTATTTGCTCCAGTGTTCTTATGTATATTTAAGGGCAAGTTAACAAAGTTGTACTTGTGTTGCATTGTTAGGTGTTTTAAGATCATTGGAGTAATGCCCCATGTACAGTTGTCAAGGTATTGCCAACTCCAACCTTTAGCAGGGGTCACTCTCGCCCTATGGATGTTAATGTGGGCATAATCAAACTGCTTAGGGAGTTCATGATTCTTAGACATGATTCCCAACCCCCTCCAAGAAGAAGTAGGGACTAGTCTGCTTGCAAACAGTCTCAGTCATCCTACCCACATTCAACCTAGTCTCAGCTAAATGACCAAGGGGCACCTCCCTGGTCGAATTCTAGCAAATTTCCTCACCTTGCTATGGCTATCTTACCTACCCATGACACTTAGCCTATTGATGAAGAAAATGAATAGGGAATGATCACTAGTTGGGAGTCTATCTCTAATGACCCTTTCTAATGTATGGGACTAGATGATTGTGACCCCTCTCCATCCTCTACTGGTATAGCTCGTGCCATTTAGTAGCTTTGTTTTGTTTTTTAATAGTTTAGGTTTGGCCCTATGTGAACTTTAGGGTTTGGACTTCTACCACCCATTTTTTTATGAATGTGTAATGTTATCTTTTTATACAACTAATAAATGATGCATATTCAGCAAACAAATTAAATAAATAAAAAATCATAAATTATTATGTAAAACCACTCATCCTTGGCAATCTAATTGCAACCATTAAAAAACTACTAAACAAAGTAACGATTAGTAGAATACTTCCTCCCATTTCATTAAGGAAAAGAGAATATATTATATCATAACTTGTTCTTGCAAAGAAAAAATATGTATCATCGATTAATCCATGAGAAACCATTTAAGGAAACTAAACATCGTAAAGATGATAGGTATTAGTACTAACACTACCTCACATATCATCAAAGAAAAGAGTATGCATTATTATAATTTGTTCTTGCTAAAAAAAGTGCAGCATAGATTAATCTATGAGAAATCATTTGCAAAATGATTCCATTGAGATTTGAATATGCCATGGAACCAATTCCTATAATTACAAAACCATATGAGATATTGATGAGTAGGCTAGCCTCCCTCTCAAGTGCGGTGCCCTCTAGAAGTTAGAGAGGCATAGATAATTTGCACTACTATTATTATCAACCACTTCACTATAGTAATGTAATAGTAACCATTGGCATCACTCAATAACTCAAAAGGCCAAATGACTAACTCAAGTAGTTAATTTGACTTGGTAATGGGGCACAAGTTGAGACTTGACGAATTGGGTTGTTGTGGATTCTAATTAACTAATGGGGTTGATGCAACCAACTCACTAACTAACTAGGCAAGTGGATCAACTAACTCACTAAGGTCAAGTCCTCCATCATCATGCATATAGTAATAGTAATAGTACAACATATTATGGCCACAATATGTATCATATATCATGTTATGTATAGATTTTGTCATAGTATGGCATCACACATCTCTATAGTATGGTATTGCATGACACCACCAACAGCATCTAGTATATCATCATCATAGTACCTATCCAAATGTAGATAATGTAGTCCATACAACTATATAGATTATGTATGGTAAGCACTCAAACTATCTATAGTTGCCATGATTGATGAGGGATAGATATCCAATGGCTTAGAGATGATGTTAGTGACAAAAGGACAACTAGTGAGATATTGAGATAGAGAGTTGATAGGCCTTGAGATGCCCTCATTGGATGAGGGGTGAAGTGTGATAAAACAACGAGAGTCCCAAGAGGATCTTAGAACTAGATTGAGGTAGGATGGCCCTTGTAACTATTGAGATGAGGGGTGAAATGGCTATGAGTTAAGAGGAGTGTGATAGCCCTTACATTGAATTAGGATGAACGGATATGTGTTATGGATAGAAGCAATGAAATGATGATAATGCTATTAATAAATTAGAGTACTTGGAGAAAGAGAATGCATAGGAAAGAAGACACCATACTAGAATTGTAATGACAAGGTCATACTATGAAAATTTCTATACAATGTAAAAAAGATATAGAAAATGGTTAAAGACTTTCTTTGGTCTAATGGAAAAGGTAGTTAAAAAAGATGTGAAATTGGCTTGGTGTTGTCTCCCAAAAACTTTGGGAGGAATGAAACTAAAATATCTTAAGCTTCGTGAAATGGATTTTAAAAGAATTTAATGACAATGAACCATGGAAGATCCTAATAAAAAATAATATAACTTCCTCTAAGCCTAAAAAAGGAAAACTTGAGTTGCATTGCGTCCTCATTATAGTTTGTTTGATAAATTTTTCATTATAGTCTCTGGTTTTAATGTTTTTAGCAACATATGGAGAGCTTGGGAAAGTGTTAAGATATTTGGTTAAGAATAATGAAGATTTTGTTAGAACCAAAATGTTTTCACTCCTCATAAATCTATATGATACAACTTGAGTTGGAACAATAAACCTCTTGCCCTCTACTAGGGTTGTTATGTTGAACAATGGGTCTCCAAAGGCATTGTTGAATTCAAAGATATATTTTTCAATGGTTTGGTCAAAGACTAGAATAGTCTACGATCAAAGATTGGAATAGTCTAAGTCAAAGTCTAACATTCTGAGTAGGTAAAAAATACGTCCTCTTAAAGAAAGCTTTATAACATTCAATGTAAATACTAAGATTCTTTAGAATTTAAAGTGGGAGGATGGTTCTACCTTTGATAGAATAACTACTAAGAAGATATATATCGTACTGGTTAATACAAATGAGATTATTTTCTTTCTTAACTCTAGTTGGAATATTAATTGATCTATTGATAAATGTCTTGCATATTGAACAATATTTGGTTGTACATTGTTGGGCCTAAATAAGTGTGTTTCAGATTGTAATGTCCCTATTACCCAATTTTCACCTATGGGCTCAATCAAGGGAAATTATGTTTTAAATTCGGCACATGGATTAAATGTGGCTTCCACAAGGGTTGAGCCCAGTGTGCAAGTTTTCGGATTTCATTGGGAAAGTTTTCATCTGATGCTATTTCACAAGGAAGTCTATTGGAAGCCTTGCCTCAATCAGATTTGGCACAAAACTCCCCAGAGATAAAGTCGCTGAGACCCTCCAGTTGTCTTGCCGACTGGCTGTTGTGCTATATTCATTTGAAATCCTCAAGTCACTAAGACTTTTTGGTTGCCATGAGTTTCCTCTCTCTTCCCGACCAATGAAAGTCACGCAAAAAGTTGTTCACAGAGCTGGCGTTGGGGAGCAGGGTTCACATTCGCTGAGAGGTCTCGGCGAAAAGAAATGTCATAGCGAAGAAAAGCAGGGACTCGCTGTGATGTCTCAGCGACCATGTAGGGTCTCGCCGAAGGGGATTGCCTTCAACATGAGGTCTTGCCAAAAGATGGGAGTCTCAGCGAGGGGAGGCGTCATCGGTATAAGGTCTTCCTGACCCGCTAGTGTCCTGCCGAAGTGTTCTCAGTTCGCCGAAGGTTTTTCCTTTGGCATGAAGTCTCACCGATAGCGAGAGTCTCGCTGAGAGGGATTGATATCGGTGTAGTGTCTCGCCGAAGGCTGAGGGTCTCGCCAAAGAAATAGGAGCTCGGGGAGATATCTCGGCGACTAACGAAGGTCTCGGCGAAAGGAGATGTCAACGGGGAGAAAAGGTGGGCCTCGCTGTAATGTCTCAGCGATCGGATGATGTCTCACCGAAAGGATGGTGCCTTCGGTATAAGATGGTGAGCTCGGTGTAGGGTCTTCCCGACCAAGCAATGTCTCCCTGAAATGAAGTGAGCAAGCCGAAACAAGAGGAGCCCCGGTGTAGAGTCTTGCCGACTCGATAGGGTCTTTCTGAATGAATATTTGGGATCAGTAATACTCCTGGCCAAGGGGTTTCAGCTCGCTATGACCTTCTGTCTACTGATCGTGGTCTCGCTAAAGGTTTATGCCTTTGGTGTAACATCAGTAAACTCTTGATGATAGTGGTTCACAAGTTTGAGATTGGGGAGACTTTGAGCGAAAGATTTGCGCTCGGTATTATGTCATGTCAACAAGTGAGGTCTCTGCGATGAAAAAGGATATCGGTATGGCTAATAAAATCCGCCATGACCTCTTGCCAATGAATGTTTGTCTTGCCGATGGTTTATATGATAGCGATATAACTCTTGAGGCTCGCCAAGACTTTTGGCCGAATGGCTTACACTCGCTTTGACCTCTGGCCAACAACGACAGTCTGGGCGACCATCTTGGACATCAGTAAGACTTTTTCCGCCCGCTGTGAAGTCTGCTCAACAGATGTCTGCTATGTCGATGCTGCTATAGAGTATGGTCGCATCAGGGAGACACGGCCAGTGTCTCATCGACATGCAATTCTGGCTAAATGACCTTTGACCGTCTGGGATCTTGCGTGGTATATGTTCAACCAATCAGAGAGAACTAAAGGCGAACCATCAACCGTTTGATTGTTTGACTCCTTCTATGAACGAGATCAATAGAGCACAAAACGACATGGACTTTTCCTGAGATCAAAGGTGATGGGCAGCTCGGCAAGGAGGTTTGAAGGTGGACAAAGAGGCCTAAAATTAATGTTGTGGTTGCAAAAGATCAAGGAGACCCTTCCTGAGGGCGATCTATCATGGACATGGACACAAGGATACAACATCAATTTCATAAAAAAGATCTAAGGGCGAATTCTTTTTTGGAGGCCGATATTTTTGTAGACCCAAAAAAATAATGGGGCGACACTTTTAGTTCTCATATATATGGCATTTTTGCCTTTTTTGTAGACAGTTCTTACCTGATGCTTTTTCTGCTTTTTTGTAACTTGTGGAGTTCTTTGCAAAAGAGAGGCTATGTTTTGTAACTCATGACAGGCATGTATATCAGTGTTCACCATTGAAATCAATGAGTATAAGCGATTTTCCTTTTCAATCTCTCTATTAAATTGTGTGCATTTGTATAATTGATGAAACTGCTTGTGAAACTATATGATTCCTTGTGGTTATGTCTTATTTCAGCACCTTTCCGTAGAGCAAACATGTATTTTGCAGGTTGTGAAATGTGTTATAATGCAGTACTCTCTAGTTGTGAAGTTATTTCTTCCTTTTAGGAGTGTAGCCATATGAACCTTTTCATGAAATGTTTATGCAGAAAACATATGTGATTGAGTTGTGTATGACAAAGCTTTTGTCATTAACTAAAATTGTGTGTGTAAACTATGTTATATGTCCTCTTAGTAAATTTTGGTGCATCACCATAGAGATAGTGTTCTCATTAGTTTTAATATATTCTCCTTCTACCCTTTTCATTTACAAGATCAGTAGTTAGGTGACACCATAGGAAGCCGGCCTTCTCCGGAGGTAGACCTTTGCTTACAAGAAACCCACATCTTTAGAGGTCTTCCCATGTTACACTGAGGTGTTGAACATCAAGTTCAACAGGGTGTAGTTTCGATGTGATAACAGTCCCTTTTTAAATTTGTCTTATTTCTCTTTACATAATAAATTTAACTCTCAATTATAGAAGTTTGCACAATTAGAATAAATATGAAATCCATATGATTCAAAAACTATTGCTAATAAGTAATTATATTAATTATATGTGATATTCAAAAAACGGTTTAGAATGATCAAGTTGTCAATTTCTAGTAGTTGGTTAATTAGTCCCTCTTCTTCTACAATGGTTTTTTTCTCAATGAAGCACCTTTTATGCCTTTAATATTGCCTGATATTTGACCTTAGATGGTCACAACCCACTGTTGATTGTAAAGGTATTTTAGTTCAAACTCATATTGGCTCAATGGTGATTCCGTGTGAGATCACCCTTAGGAGTTGTGGGTTTTTGTTCTCTAATTCCAAACCTATATGGTCGTCCTTAGGTTGATTGAATCATAGTTTTTTCTCCACAAGGAGTGATAACCAAATATAAAATGAATTCTTCATTATGACCTTCTCCTTGCTTGGTTTGTTTTTAAATACCCTTTTCCTTCAATGGCCATAACTCTTCACATTTCTTCATGACCTTTGAGAGAATATATATATATATATACAACAGGGGTATCCCTGCGACCCAGCCCAATGGACCAGTAGCCCGTACCTTGGGTACCTGGGGCAAGTTGGGGCAAGACTAGTCCCCTGTGGGTGAGATCCTCCGCCTGCAAGAAGTCCCACCTCTTAAACCCAGGAGTGCAGTCAAACCCGAGACCAATGGGGAGCAAACCCACTGCCCAAGACAACTCTACTACCCGTGCGGGCCGAAAATATTATTATTTAAAATGAAATATAATATTTTTATAATTATATTATCTTTTATATTTTGATATTTTAATTTTCTTGTTTTATAATTTAATGTTATTTGATGCCCTCTTTTTTATAATTATTATTTTTAATAATATTTTATTATAGGTGTTTTGGGTTTATCTAGATTTAATTTTAAAAAAGAGGGCAGTATAGTCCACCCTTCTCAAGATTGTTTGTCCTCAAGCAATCATAAACTATGATGCTTCAAAAATCATTCTTCACTTGATTGAGTCTTTCTACGAGATATCATGATCCCAAATCAATCTTGGAAATACTATGAATATCTCTAATGATATAGTGTATTTGGTTAACTACCTATTTCTTGCTAAATCTTGCTCAAAAACTATCTTTCTTCTCTTCAAACAATTTTGCTTGATGATTCATATTGCCCTTCAAAGCTTCTTGAATCATATCCAACTCTACTAATTGCTCTATCCCTACAACTTCTAACTTTCCTAGGTGTTGTGCAGTTTTTTGCACACACGCCCCACTTGGAGTAGGGACCCCCCTTTTTTTGGTGTCTTTTGACCTTTGGTTTTATTGGACTAATCATTTTGAGGTCTTAACATGTTGATCTTGCTAGCTTTGACCTTGCCCTGAGGCTTGAATTGATTGAAATTGAGTTTTAAGCAAAATCCGGGTTTTCACCTGACTCCGGGATTTTCCAGCTCTGGCGGATTTTCCCGGGCCCCGGTACTTTGTCTGTTTCTGGCTGGATTCTCCGAATCCTGGTTTCTACGTGATCCCGGGATTTTTCGGTTCTTGCGGATTTTCCCGATCTGTACTAAAATCCCGAACTCTGTCATTTCTCCGGTTTCAGCATTTCCGCGAAATCTGCGTTTTCGCGCATCTTGGGATTCTCTGAAATTCCGTCCTGGGCTCGGGTTTTCGGATTTGTCAGAAGTGTCTTGTCGCTCATTAATGCTTAAGTACCTTTGCTCAGACGAGTATATGGGCGGATTTAGGGCATTTTAAACATTATTATGATTTCATCTGCTCATTTGCTTTTGCTCTGGCGATAAGAAATTTTCATTGGAGCTTAGAAGATCAATCTCAAGCGGCTTGTGTGTGGATTGCTGGGTGTCGATGTCTGGATTTGCGTTGCTTGGGCATGTGCGTTTTGCAGTTTGCTTCTCCAAAGTTCGAGTTTCGTCTGCAGTGATCCATGGTAGGTTATCGTTGCCCTTTTTATTCGCTTGCGTGATGATTCAGTGTTTGGGTGCTGAATAATCATCATTTCGGGTCGACTTTTGCTTGGTTATGATTTTATACTCATAGAGTTAGGGTTCGACTTTGTCCTCCACCTCCGCTATGCGCGTTTTGGTTTATCTATTGAATGTTGGAGGCATCTTTATGGCCTTGTCTGAATAGGGCTAGTTCTTGAGTGTGTTGTTTGCCGCACTCTGGGACGATTAGGGTTTTGGATTATTTTGCCCAAATTAGCCGATTCCCAGTAGGGTCTTTGCGATTTCATGATTTATATTCGGCCCCAGCTTGCTCGTACCCCGAGGAGATCCTTGTGTCTGTTGGTTAATCGCCCAAATGATAATTTTCCTTGAAATCACGAGCTTACCTGGGCTTTAATGGCAGAGGTTTGGTTATTGGAATTAGGGCATCGCCATTTCACCATAAGGACTTGTCCTTTGAGAGCCTTTGGAAGTTGAAATCCTTTGCATTTTGAATTTTATTGGTTATCATCGATTTTTGGACTATTAGAATCCAGGTAGAGGGGATTGCGTGATTATTTAATCGCCAGTTTGCGGGTTGTCCTTCGTCGGGTTCCCGTGGTGTCCGCGGAATTTCCGCGCACTCGGATTTCCCCGGTTTAGGCTAATTCTGTGGACTGAAGTAATTTCTGAGACATTTTCGGCTGTCCGCAAAAATCCGTCCCATCCGGATTTTTCCGGTTTCTTTGTCTGGCGTTGTCTTCGTTCGATTTTCGAAGATAGGATTGATGGAACAAGTGCTAAATGTTTATTTCTTGTTGTCAATGAACGAATTTCATGATAATCTAATGGTCTTTTGGATGAATCAATGATTCATTTGACTAATGAATGCTTTGGCAGCTGAAATCCGTCTGGGTCGGATTTCTCTAAAATTCTGCCCCGACGGGATTTTCCCGGTTTACATGGTTTTCCCGGACTACTTCATTTCTCCGGATCTTTAAGGATTAGCAGTTTACGATAGATTTCAATTGTTTTATATGATTTATGCTAACCTTTTGGATTGGAGTATGCATGATAATTGAATACTAATGATATCCTTTGTGAGTGCAGGCTGAATCAAGCAAAGCTGCTGCAGGAAAAGCTAAAGGTGGCACAGGGGGGTCATCCATTTCTGAGACAGAACGAATGAGATTAGACATCAAAAGTTAGCTCCCTGAGAGCAAGGTATCCTCTGTGTGGGCCGAGGTGTCTGACACCAATGTGGGAGCCTGGAGGTGTGAAGATTTTAAGCAGTGGACAGTTGAGAAGGATTTGTCTGCTCTGAGGAATGGTATGATGAAGTACGGACTAGTCCATGTGGCAGGGTTTCCTCCAGCGGTCCAGTGCTATGAGCTAATCTTGGAGTGTGCTCGGCAGTACGATTTTGATGCCCAAAGGGTTGTCAGTACCGAGGGAAGAGTTCTGGCTAATTTCAGTCCTGCCTCCATTGCACAGGCCTTCGACATGCCTGACCTGCCTTCAGTGTGTGCTTTAAACATAGACACGGCCAAAACCTATTACGAGAATGAGCCGGTCAAGGCCCAGCAGATAATCAACTCTTGGTTGGAGAAACCAAAGTCCCATCACTCCAAGCTGCCCAAGCAATTGCATAGGATCAAGTTCAGATCAGATATCTATGATGCCATTACATTCCTGAGCAGGGTAGCTGGTTTGAAGACTGTCGGGGTGTTAGAGAGCTGGATGGTCCATGTGATCACCAAGATTGAACAGGGAACTAACTACCACTGGGTCGGGCTCATTAGCTCTGAGATTGATAGGCAGCTGAGGAACGTCTTGGAGACCAAGAAATTCACCATGTCCTCATATGTGGTGTATGTACTAGCCAGATTCTACCCGTACAAGGGTCTGAATCCATGAGGGACACTGGGACAGGACATTGTCTATGAGGTCTATCCGCAATTGCATCTTGGACATAAGGACTACAGGAGAGCCAACGATGCCTTCACGATGCATATCACCCGGATGCTACAGAATGCTGAGCACATGAGACTGTCAGATGGAGCCAAAGGGATGATTAAGAACTATGGGGCTTGGTTTATCCAAGTTCCCACTTTCACTTACATTCGGATTGATGGATGCCCAGTTGCTCCATACAGGTTGCCAAGATACCCCATCGACCACATTGTTCTGTTGGAGGTTGTGAGACAAATTTGTGAATTTGATGCTGTTGTAAAGAGAGAAAAGCATAAGACTGGCTTCGGAGGAGATTTCCCTCTCAGGATTGGTATGGCAGAAATGTGCCCTTCCATCCAATCAGCCCACACTGCAGGAGAAGAATTGGCAGCATATGGTCTCTCCTTTCATTCCAAAAGGATGAACTTTGACATCACAGGGGAGGCACAGAAGAAGGCCACTAGGGAGTACCGGCACAAGGATGACCTAGAGGATTATTGGGCCAACATCAAGGATGATCTTGAGGCCAGAAAGAAGAGGTACTCCAGGCTCCTTGTGGAGGCAGTCAGACAATACAATGTCAAGTTGATCTTGGACCAATTGGAGGATGATGGAAACCTGGTGCAGGATCATGCCTATGAGGCTGTGAAGGACAGGTCAATCGGGGATATTGATTGGAATGAGGCTGAGGTTATAGAGTTAGAAGATCTAATGGCCCCAGTCATGAAATTCACCTCTTCTTGGTTGAAACACAAAATCTGGGAGTTGGAGAGCGAGAAGGTAGATTGTACCTTCAATTTGATGGGAGATCTCAACCCTATGTCCACTTCTAAGGAATCCGGGGAGGATGACCCCAAAGGGAAAGCTGCAAAGACCTCGCCGTTCAAGATAAAAATCAGAGGACCCAAGGAAAGTGGGCTTGGAACAAAAAGGAAGCCAAAAGGAAAAAGGAGATGGCAAACATTGAGGCTTAGCAAGTCTTCTGATGAGGAAGAGTTGGAAAAAGCAGAAGAGGAAGACGCTCCCCCACTACCAAAGAAGACCAGAACAACTAGGGTCTCCAAGAAGAAGGCCCAAGATGCACCTGAAGATGAGCCTCCGATTGTAGATGTTGAGAGTTCAGGAGGGGAAAGGACCAAGGTCTACATGAGAAGATCTAGAACTCCCTCTCCAAAGGACACTGTGCAAAAGATGGATCTTCCTCCAAAGTCGCTAGTCACCGAGCCATCCAAGGTTGCTTCTCCTCCACCAAGTGCACATGAGCCAGAAATTCTGGAAGAACATGAAACTAGCAGAGATGCAGAGCCGTTCAAGGAAGGGACACTTTTTAGTGAGGCGGCTGAGTTGGAAGTTGAAACAGAAGAAAGGCATGCCTCTCCACTGGTCCAATATGAGGATTCTCCGGAAAGTGACAAAGGCCGCGGATCGCCTGAGCCGGAGGAAGATGTCCCTGTTAGAACCCCATCACCGGTGCAGCCCGAGATGAGGCTTGAGGAAATCGATCAAGGTGAGCAACTTCCAGAGAAAGAGGAGGATAAAGCAGCTGCAGAGGAAGAAGAGAAAGCGACAGAGCAGCCGGAGGAGACTAGAACGGATGAAATCCGTATAGACCCTGCAGCCCCGAACTGGCTAGAAAAGGAACTTGCAATGAAAAAGCAATTGGTAGTTGAGGATACTCCCTTAGATTGGGATGAGATGCTGTCAAAAATTGGAAAAGGGAAGAAAAAGAAGGCAGCCAAGGTGGTGTCCAAGGTGGAAAGAGATGAGGCAAATAACAGGGTTATCCACATTGCTACTCCAGCTGCGGACAAGACAAGAGAAGAGGTCACCAGTCAGGACTATAATGTGCAAACAATCAACCTTGGGCCGGCATCCATGGAACAGGATATTGAGGAGTTTGAAGGTTCCAGTGCAATGATCGTTGGCAGGTTAAGGAAGGAGACTCAGACCAAGCACGAGTTGAAGAAAGAGAATGAAAGATTAAGGAAATGCTTGGAGGAGGTGATGAAACCCTTGCAATCCCTCCAGCCTTCTTCTTCTGCTACTCTCGGATTTTTGCCCAAGGAAACTATCTTTGAGATAGAGAAAATGAAGACCTCTGCCCAAGCGACAATAGATTGGCTGAGGGATGTGCAAATGAAAGGGGATAATGCAATCAAAGACATCCTGTCAGTTGGGAAGGATGCGGTCCGAGCCAAGGAATTGTTGGAGAGTGTGTTGTCCCGTGATAAGGAGGACATTGATCTCTTGTTGCATAAATCCAGGATAATCATGGGGCATGGTAAGGAACAGCTGGCTGCGGATGGAATTCTTCCTTCTTCCAGATTGGATGAACCTTGGGAATGGTCTGAGGCTTTGCAGATTAGGCAAAAGGCCATGAAGAAGATCCAGAAGCAGAGGAAGCAGATTGATGGAGATCTCACTGCAATGTATGATGGATGCATTGCCTTCTTTGAGGTGATGATTGGAAGGAGAAAGATTCCCCCAAAATATTTGAGTTTTGAGCAGCTGAGGGAATGGTGGCATGAGGTTTATGCCCCAAATTCTGAAGGAGTAATAACAGGCCACCAGTTGGATGATGCAGCCACATACTTGGCAATAATAGATAAGTACCAGGCCAACAAAGAGGATTGGAATAAGACTGTTGAACGGTCCAAGGAGGAGATTGATGCTATTAAATGCCGGCTTAGGATATTACTTTTGCCACCTGTCACCGAGCTGGATGGAGCGTTCTTGAGGGTCCAGGGGTCATTGGCTCATGGAAAGGATAAGGGAAGTGGCAGTTAATGCCCATTTTGAGATTTGTGCTTCCCTATTATCATAGGGCATGCATTGGACCGGACTACATTGGGGACTGTGACAAGGCCGACCTTGATGGCGAATGGCATTTAATGTGTGCCTTAGTTTGTTTTTTCCTTGGCCGACCTGTTTTGGCAGTTTTTATTATTTTGTAAAAATGTCTGGCTGGGCCGACATATCCTGGGATTTGCTATAAAAAGGTCATTCTTGCCTCATTGTAAATTTTAGCTAGACAGTAATAGAGATAAGTAAGAGCAAGAGTTAGAGTACTTTGTAATAGGAGTAATATTCAGTTTCTTGAAGCAAATACTGTATCAGAACAATTGAATTGTTGCAGCATTTTTGATGAATTAATACGATTGAAGACATTGTGGTTTTTTCTTGGTGAAATCTCTTGTATTGGTTTATTTTGCATGGTTCCTTTTGTTCTATCTTTCAAATTGCTTGGAGATTTAGGGTTTAGTGTTCAGAATTAAGAATTAGCTTTAGTTTGGTGAATGATGTTTATGGTTTTATATTTGGAATGTTTGTAGCAATCTCTGGTTTATACTCCCAGTAACTATCTGATTGTAGTACGCTAGTGAAGTCAACCTGGACCATACATGTGATGTGTTTAAGTTTGGTTGTAGATGAAGGTCTATGATTTGAAAATTTATATACCTTAGAAGATTGCATCATTCTTGTGAGATTGCCTTGTGGGTTGATCAGGAATTGGTTATTTAAGATTGGTCCATTCCAGATATCTATCATTTACATTGTTTATCTTAGGAATAGTTTAGATTTCATCACATCCTTGCACCCTCATCTTTTTCTATTTCTTTATCATTTGGTTAAATTTAGGACTCAAGATCATCATATTGCAAGATCTGATAAATTAGAAAGATACAGTTTGCTTGTAGTAAGGTCCCTTTGTGATTACCAGCATTTTCACATAATTATCTGAGTTGTTTATGCATTGTCATGACCTGACACCCGAGAGACCTTGGGGTGATTTTCAGTGATTTATTATTGGAAATAACCTTTCAAGAGAGATAGAATATTGCATTATGTTTGAGTTGTTGTTGTGCAGAAAACACCATCAACACTAGGGTTTGTTCTTTATGAAGAATCATCTCACCATTCAACTTTTGTTGCACTACTTTGATATTATCACATGTTGTGGAACTTGAACCAGGATATGTGTTTTCCTTTATTTCAAAAAGCAAACTATCCCAATAGGCAAATCTCTCTACACCCATTTCAAAAAAGTGGGTTATCAATAGTAGTAACTATTGAAACCTTTTCTTCAAATTGTGGCCTTGATGTGTTTACTTCCTCATATTTCACCTTATTTTTTGATTGTACATCATATTTTCTTGATTCCTTTTCTAATGTCATCACTTCTCTGCTCCAACACTTGTGGCTTGGCTCCCAAGATTCCTTGCATAGGAAGCAAATATTTTTTCTTTGAAGTTTATTTTGGCTATCATTAGTCTTTCTTGCAATAGGGGAAATCTTCTTTTGCTGATTAGGAGGAGATTCCTTAGAATGAATTTGGGTCCAAGGCAATGACTAGATTTTTTTTTAGCAGAAGGAATTTCGCCTATAGATTATATTATATAAATAAAAGTATTACAAAAATTTCCAGGAACAATGAAAACCTGGCTCATTTGAAAAGCTTCTCATATCGACATACAAAAAATTGCTATAGATTTACAAAATTACAATTGAGCAATGACTACCTTAGTGTTACAACCCTTTTGATAATTTGTCAAGGTTTTGGTTCTAAATGTTATTTTTGCTTCTTTGTTTCTTTTCCTTGTGTTTCGAGACCACATGTAAAAATTTCATCCATTAGGTCATTCAATGCACCTCTAGAATCACCATGCTTACCTCCCATTCCATTGAACTTCATTTATATAGTGTACCTATCAAAGAAATGTGACCCATACGTGCCAACAATTATGCTTACCTCTTCTAGATTAATGTTATAATATTTACCTTCGACTCCAAATATTCTTACTATGATGTCCCAAGATTTACAACTTGCAAGATGGATTGGGTCAAATTTTATGTGGGTTAGATTAATTTGTTAGACTCGATCAAAATTGATAAGTTAAGCCTCTACCCCATGAGTTTGAATGACCATCAAAGAAACATGTCTTTATGGAATGTTTGCACGTAGCGATTTCCACATGTGATACCTCCTACACTCAATATTAAACCAAGAGATATTGTCCATACCTCAGTTGTAACTGTGTGCAAGTGTTTTTCTATTCTAAATGTGCAAATCTAAGCTAGAAATGCAAAACAAAGAAACACAAGACCACCTCGTGATTAGCCTAAGTTAAGCACAAATAAAGGAAAGATAAAATAAGAACGATTATACCTTTGCTTGTCTTGATTCCTTGGTTGGCCCTTGATGGAGATTTGGTTGTGCGCTCCTTTGATGACAATAAGATGAAAGGTGAATGCAAGATGGGTTGGATACAATGATGAATGCAATGAGTAAAAGTGGATGCAATGAAGATGAAAGCTAGTACAAAATCAAAAGGGTATGATGGCTTGAAAATTTGAGAGCATAAGGGTGCTAGAATGCTTAAGTTGTGTATGAATAAAAAGAGGGGTATTTATAGAGAAAATTGAATTCTCTAGAGAATTCAACGATCAAGATTGAGCCACCATGGCCAAGATAAAGGGCTATGGTGAGTTGAGGACTCACAAGCCCTCACACTTTGACATGTGGAGGATGACATGTCCAATGGACATGGTGAGATGGCAAGGGTATAAGTGATGTGGAAGAAGGACAAGTACTTTGAAAGTACCTTGAGAAATGAGAAGATTTTTTCAAAAAGAAATTTCTTGTCCCCGAGTGAGAATGAAAATGACATTTGAGGAATTTTAGAATTTCTCAAAAATCTCCATGGAGAAGAGGAAAGCAGTTGGTTCACTTGATTGGAAGAATCATTGGGATAAGACAAGGTTCTCAAAAATGTAGGATTTTGACACATGTGAGTGATGTGACAAGTCAAAGATTCTAGAAGACTTGGACACATGTGAGTGATGTAACAAGTCAAAGGTTCTAGAACTTGCATAGGAATAAGGAGAGTCTTGGAAGGATAAATGTGAATTAAAAATTCACATGGGGAAGAGAGGAATCTTGGATGAATAAATGTGAATTAAAAATTCACATAGGGAAGAGGGTCAATGCTAAATGTGGAAAATGTGAAGGTTGACCAAAAAAGGTATGCTAAATGTAGCAAGGGGATTAGATTAAGGTTGTGCAAATACATGATTCAGAAAATTAATAAAGGATTAGAAGCAAGTGGCAAAAGTTGGAGGATGTGACATTAATCCCTAATTAAGGGTGTGCACATCTTAATCATGAATTAATTAAATTAATCCAGATTAGAAGAGGATTATGGAGGATGTGACAAGGAGAGAAAAAAGAAGAATTTAAAATTGATTTTATTTAAAAAAGTCAAATGACTAAATTAAATAAATTGATATGTTTATTTAATTTAGAGAGGAAAAGGTGTAAGGTAAAGTATTTAATTGTTGAATTAAATACTTTAGAGACTTTAGGCAAAAAGATAAAATATTAATTAAATAAATCATTTAATTAATATTGATGAAATAAATGAATAAAGTAGACAAGTTTGACCATGTGGAAGTGGTCAAATTTGGATGTCTACATTTTGCCCCTCTTTGAAATAATGTTAGAATAACAGTGTTTCGAAGAAAAGAAAATATAGATGACTCTAAAGAGGAAGCGACTAGAAAATGATGCCCCAACATGGGAGGAGATGCGTGAGCTTCCCAAACGAAGGGGAATGAAGGGAGATGCCTCAATCTTGCGAGGGGATGACCATGACAGAGGAATGGGGTAAATGGTAGGGTATGCCCCCTCGAGAGGGCGGTTGGGGAAGAAAAAGGGGCCCCAGATGACTTCTTAATATGAAGAAATGGAGGGCATGGTTGGATAGAGCTTGAAAAATCAGGTAGGTTTGACTTTTGAACGAAGTCGAACAAAGATATGGTTTGCAAATGGCAGCCCCAAAAAATTAGGGAATTAGTTGAGCTAAAAGAATCTTAAATAAAGGGGAAAAAATACCCTTCACTTAAAAGGGGTAAAAAGGGAGGGAAATTTCATATAAGGTAATTTGAGAAATTACCACTCCTCATTTGCACAGTGACAGTTGAGTGAGAGAGAGAGAGAGAAGAGAGGAAGGAGACAAGGAGACAAGATGTCAGAGGATTATGACTCAGATATCATCCACCGGAGGGATGAGGTGTGGCGATTTTACCATGAGCGCGCAATTCCATGCAGGTTAGAGTCAAAACCCTGTCTAGTGATTTTAAGCATTTTTAATGTATTTTTAATTTTTATGCTTATTTGAAAAGTTGGGTTTTGCTTTTGGGGTAATTTAGAAAAATGGGTTGGGAGAAAAAATTTGATTTCGCCGAATGAGTGGGAAAAATTGGTAGTTAGAGGTATGGGAAGGGGTGAGGGAGGGGGAGGGAATTTGCCCAAGCAGAGGGTAAATGTACCCCAGAAATGAAAAGGAATGCCCAAGACGGGCAGAGGGGATACAAGAGAGGGGAGGCATGTCCCCAGGTTATGTTTTCCGCGATGGATCTGCCCCGGGTCGGGGTGGGTCTGCCCCGAACAAGGGTGGGTTCTCCCTAGACAAGGGCGGGTCTGCCACGCGCCAGGGCAGATCCACCCCAGATGGGGGCACGTCTGCCCTGAATGAGGGCACATCCACCACATGCCGAGGTGTATCCACCCCAGGTTCGGGGTGGATCCGCTTGTCGAGTCGAGGCGAGTCTGCCCTACGCCTGGGGTGGGTCTGCCTTGGAATGGGGTGATTGCACCCAAAACCAAGGGGAAACCCGAGGAGAGGGAAGAAATGAAAGACGAGCCAAAAGAAGAAAAAAGATTAGGAAAAAATGGTTTCTCGAGGCCAGGAGAGGAAAATAAAAAAGAAAAAGGTAAGTGAACTGACGTATGGGTTATTATGGATGCAAAGTTTTGACTCACTATAGACCCATGAGAGACACTCAAAGGTTTTGGTGACGACTATTGTGACCATGACCGAAGCGGATCATCATGCTTTGGAGTAGGCAAGATTGTTGCACTTATTAGGCTACTTGACAATTAAAGCACATAAGGCTATGTTGACAGCGTTCATAGAGCAATGGAGCTCAGAGACATCAACATTCCATCTTCCGACAAGGGAGGTGATACTGACACTACAGGATATGTGGTGAATTCTTAGGCTGCCCATAGCAGGGCTTCTAGTGAGTGAGGTGATATCGATGGGGGCAGAGTTGGATCACACCGTATGGGTGTTGTTTGGGCGGGATGACCTACCTATGCAGAGAAGGCAGTTGGATGTGGATCAATGTTTGTTATTGAGGGTTCCACCATTACCATTTTATCTATGTGGACTGATCAGTGGATTATTGCTGCCAAACCGGAGCAGGCGCTTCTGCAATCTGAGGTTTATGGAGGCAATTCAACATATTGTTGAGGGGAGAGAGGGGCAATTTTCATGGGGGACATGCATATTGGCATAGTTGTACAGAGACATGCATGTCATCTATTATCGATAGATGCTTAGCGTGACACATGTGACATTGTTGCAGGTATGGGCCTGGGAACACATCAGTGTTGCCAAGCCAGGAGTGGTGAGGGCAAGATAGGCGGATGAAACAACACTAGTAGCTTGGTGGTATGATTAGGATGAGGGTTGGGTTTTGCAGCATGGGGACCAGGGGAATCTAGATAGATGGAGGACCTTGGATGACCTAGGAGAGGAGCACATAGTGTGGTGGTCATACATGTTTCAGTGATTTACGAGCTAGAGGGAGGATGAGAGGAGACACTGAGACTACTTCAGCACCATATGTTTTTTAGTCGGGAGGGAGCCCGGCATAGTGGAGGCGCATAGGCCAGATAGGGTGGCCAGATAGTTCAGGATTGTACAGGTTATTCTACAGGGTCCAGACATGTTTCAGTGGCTCACCCGAGAGTGGCCATAGGGAGACCCGATTTTGCTAAGGTTTCCCAGAGGGCACTAGGAGACACTTCAGCTATTCCCCTACTTTGGGAGGATCGGGGGGAGAGAGAGGTGAGGGTGACAGATCAATACGCCAGGTGGTTCCCCAACCACCAGTGGGAGAGGATTACACTGGAAGCCCATTGTGGGGGCCTTAGGGTTTGGATCAAAGGATGAGAGACAATTGGTCAGTGAGGGAAGAGAGAAGAGGGGATGGTAGTGGAGAGGACATGAGGTAGTTGGGGCAGCAAGGCAACAGGAGGATGCAGGGGTTGCAGGACAGCAAGGGGAGGACAAGGTGAGATCAGGGTCGCAGGACAGCCGGAGAGGATGAGGAGGAGGAGACAGCGAAGGAGGCATAGAGTGAGGATGGATGTGGAGGAGGAGATGGATGCAACACGACAAGGCGATGGGAGAGGTTCAAAGGTTGAGATGTTGGATGTGCCTGAGGTGGAGGCGGGACCTGTGGGATAGCAGACAAGCATTGGGAGCTGAGGATAGCTGAGGAGAGTTCGAGTGGAGAGTAGGGCTGAGCAGGAGGATGCAGGGGTTGTAGGACATCAGGATGGAGGACAGGGTGAGACTGGGGCCATAGGATAGCTAGGGAGGAAGGCGAGGAGTATATGGTGGAGAAGGGCCTAGGTGGAGATTAAAGTTGGGTAGGAGCCCCATGAGACAGAGATGGGGATAAGTGAGGAGAGAGAGGAGCCTGAGGGGGAGATGAGATTTGTAGGACAACATATGAGGGTTGGGTGGAGGGGACAGTCGAGGAGAGTTCAGGTGGCGAGCAGGGCTGAGCAAGGGCATGATGAGGCAGGATTGGATGCTATGGATGTTGACGTTCACATGGTGGAGCCATTGGCAATGGTATCAGGTGTACTACTTAAGGACCCGGTCGTATTGTTGAGAGGGGCCCAGGTGAGGCTACGGATGACAGAGCTGAGGCTGAGGTGCACAAAGGTTGAGGTGCACAGATTGCAGGTAGAGGGACAAAGGGATTATGGTTTCATTGTTGATCACCTAACCTCATGGGTACAGGACGCGAAGAGGGAGAGAGATGATATGCAAGCAGAGGTGCAGGGAGTACGTGGTGAGCTAGCCAGGGTGACCTAGGAATGAGACAAACTATAGGTAGTGATGACTATAGCACAGGCCAGGGGATAGCAGGACCCTGGAGGGGCAGTAGATCAGTTCCCAGTAGGTCGAGAGGGGGATTGAGGAGTTGAGGGCACAGGTGACAGGACTAAGCTCCAGGACAGGGTGTCCATGATAGAGACAGCAGTTGGGGATGCGAGGGCGAAGGCAGAGGCAGTAGAGGCTCGGTTAGAGAGCGTGCAGAGAGAGAGGGACACGATACATGCAAAGGTGCAAGCCCTCTGGGGTGAGAGAGACAGAGCACAAACACAGGTACAGGTGATGCAGGAGGAGAGGGATGTTGCACAGAGATAGATGTAGACCCTATAGGGGGAGAGGGATGCAATAGTGGCTCAGGCAGAGACTGCAAAGGGAGATGTGGCACAGGATTAGGCACAGGCAGCACAGGGGGAGGGGGGTGATACAGGGCTAGAGGTGCAGAGATTGCAGGCACAGATGTAGGATGAGAGGGATAGGGCCACAAAGCAGGTTTCACAGCTAGGAGTAGAGAGAGATCAGCTAAGGTTGGCACAGGATGCATGGACACAAGAGAGGGGAGTCATTAGCGGAGATCGAGACAGATATAGACATTAGTGGAATGTCGCTAGATATCAAGCTGCAGAGAGTTCCAAGTACATGAGGGAGGCGACCTACTAGATGATTTCTTATTAGCATGTGGTTCCAAATTTGACACAGCGCACGTTTCATTACATCTAACAGGCTCCTCAAATGCCAATGCCATCCCAAACATTAGGGACACGGACCCGAGGATACAGTGAGTCACAGGGGACCCTCCCTCACAGAGGGCTAGTGCCCAACTCTCCACAGAGGTCGGATGTGGGCAGTTCATTTGGTAGATGACAGGATACTAGATTTTGACAGGTGCAGAGTGGATAGTACAGAGTATTTGATTTAGATCATTGTACTTGTACTTTATTTTGTGATTATGATGTATACTATGGATATGTATTTTGATAATATTGATGGACATTTGATTTTGATATTCATATGATATGCGACAGCCCTTATTGACACCATGTTATGTATATGATGGATGATTCTATTTATGCATATGTGTATGTTTATGATTTTATGATGGGTGATCATGATGATGTAATACATTTATATGTTTATGATGTTATGGATGCAACTAATGTGTGTAATGTATGATGGATATGGACTCTAACATTTTGTGATGTAGGTGGCGATGCATGTGATATGTTAATGATATAAACTAATATGTATGGATGTGAAAATGAATCTAAGATGCTTAGAATAACCAAATATGATTAACCTAACAACTTAATATAAGATAATAATGCAAATGCAATGAACCTATAATGCAACATGCAATGAACATAAGTATTAATAAGGACTTGCATGGGAATGTGGCTAGATGGTGTGAAATTGCACCTATCAAAAACCATTGATATCCTAAGAAGAACGGGAGAGAAGGTAAATATTTGCACAACCAAAATCATAGGTTAATGGATAGGGATGAATGCAACATAAATGATTATGAAATGCAATCCTAATTTAATTTGCATCTTCGAAGCACTGATTTTTGCTATAGCATAAGACACTAGGTGTCAGGGTATATGAAACCAAGGCAAGTTAGCATCTAATGCATAAAACAAACACAGCAGACAAGGTTATCCCAACACCCCAGAGTGACAAAGACTTTGGTCAGGCTAGGTATTGGGATAACCACAAGCACAAAGGGATGTCCCAATGTAACATAGGATCTTGGAGATCCTGGTGGGTATTACGTGGGGACAACCCAATAGACAACAACAATAAAAGATCAAGATATGCCCCTATCTTAACCAATCAAAACACACCATAATATGATTGATTATGGCGACCTTGACTAGTTGTAATAGGGAGCTCAAACAATAAACAAAAGACAAAAGCATCAAAAGATCACAATCAATTTCAAACGTCCTTTGCCATAGGATCAAAGGGGATGGATGGGTTTGATGAAGGATGCATCCTGTTGAGACCGATGATAGATACTAAACTAAGATGACCCACATGACACAAGGTTTTTGACACTAATCAGATCGTTTGATACTAGAGGATCTTGTTTGTGAAGAATCAGCTAGATAGGGACACACTTGACAACATAACACAAGAGACAAGACAAAAGATAGACACATGACCAACACACCCTAACAACCTAGGGGCTCGGGGGCTAATCAAAGATTAGCCTTGCCTACGTGAAAGCGCAGAGCCCTTGTAGTTCAAGAAAAGACCATGGATAAAAGCGAAAAGAGGACCAATGGAGACGGATGATGGATGACAAAAGACATGACTGACAAATGCCAACAAAGTCTCAAGGGTGGATCAAAAGATCGGCCTTGCCTACGTGAAAGCACAGGGGCAACATAGTTTGGAAAAGACAAACGATGATTGACCATGGATAAGAGCGGAAAGAGAACAATGGAGACAGATGATGGATGACCGAAATAAGATAGTCAAAAATGCACCGGGGGCAGATCAAATGATCAGCCTTGCCTGCATGAAAGTGTAGGGGCAACATAGTTTGACAAAGACCAAAAGGATTGACGGGAACTAGATGAAACCAACAAGATGAAGGACCCTAGATGATGACGGGAAACTAACATAAGCTCAGATTAGGATGAAAAATCTCAAGATTACACATAGTTGATAATCGTTCAATGCTCAATCAATACATACCAAGTGGCCAAGGATGAGATGCGAATGAAGGGATAGGATAGGATGTTAGGAATCGAATGTGAAGATAGGATAGATGAAGACATGCAGCAACTAGGACACAAGGTAGATAATGATTAAGCTCCCTATAGATGACACCTGTTACCAGGTTTTCACCAACTGTACTTATCCAAGGCACCACCAAGGGTGGTTTTCGCCATAGGATGAATTTATTTCTCTTTACTATTTTTTGGATTTTTTGGATTTTTTATTTTTTTGTATTTTTTCTAATTTTGGCAGGATATGGTACCCCAGTTGATTTAGGTATAAAACCTCTTTAGGTGCATGATGTTGATAGGCTCTTTGAGGGGCTCCCCTTCAGGTGTGGCAAGGCAGTATGCCCCTGATCCAGACTTTTCTATAATAACATAAGGACCCAACCAATTAGGTTCAAACTTTCCTTTCTTGTCTCGGTCCTGTTGGGTATGTTGATTCTCTTTAAGAACTAGATCTCCAGTGTTAAATTGGCAGGGATGGACTTTCTTGTTGTAACTTCTCTTGAGAAAATTTTGATACGCCTAAAGGTGATTGTATACTTTGATCCTCTTTTCATCTAGGAGCTCCAATTGAGCGAGATGAGCAACCCGTGAGTCTTCTTCAATGATGAGACTCTTCAAAGATATTCTTAGAGATGGGATCTCAACTTCAATTGACAAGATGGCTTCAGCACCATAAACAAGGGAATATGGAGTGGCACCAGTGGGAGTGCAGATGGATGTGCGATAAGCCCCAAGGGCGGGGTGGATGTGGAGGTGCCAATCTTGACCAATACTGTTGACAACCTTTTTCAATATTTTGATCAAAGTTTTGTTAGTGGCTTCTGCCTGTCTGTTACCTTGAGGGTAATAGGGCATGGACCACCGATGTTGGATATGAAAGGTGTCACATAACTCTTTTACAGCCTAGTTCTTGAATGGTTTACCATTGTCGGAAATGATGGTGGAGGGGATGCCATGTTGGCAGAGAATATGGTAAAGGATGAATTTGGATATCTGAGTACCTGTTATCTGGGAGAGTGGTATGGCTTCCACCCACTTAGTGAAGTACTCAATGGAAATGATAATGAAGGTGTGGCCATCGGAGGATGGAGGATATATCTTTCTGACTAAATCAAAACCCCATTGAGAAAAAGGCCATGGTGCTACAATAGGTTGCAAATCTTGAGCAGGAGCATGTATCAGGTCCGCATGTTGCTGGAAAGGTAAGCATTTCTTCATGAAGTCACAAGATTCATGCTCCAATGTAGGCCAATAGTAACCAGCCCTAAGAATTTTCTTAGCTAAGGCCATGTCATTTGAGTGGGCCCCACAAACACCACTATGTACTTCTGTTAATGCAGTGTGAGCTTCAGCCTCGTTCAGACACCGAAGAAGAGTCCCATCATATCGGCAATGATAAAGAGTATCACCTACGATGATGTAATGGGATGTATGTTGCATGAATGACTTGCGTTGATTGCGAGTAAGGTCAATAGGTAGGATGTTGTCGTTAAGATAGGCATAGATCTCATGAGACCATGGGGAGGTAGGACCTATGATTTCTCACACCATCTCAGTCTCAGGGACATTGCATGTAGGGATTAAAAGTTGTTCAACCAGGAATTCACACTCTGTCTGATCCTTGGGCATGTCAATTAAGGAACCAATTGTAGCCATCGCATCAGTAGCTTTTTTTTGTACTCTGGGGATCTGGTCAAACTAAATAGAGGTGAAAGACTTCTTAAAGTCATCAACCATGCACTTATAAGGTAACGACTTCTCATCCTTTGTTAAAAACTCATCATTGACCTGTTTGATGGCTAATTGTGAATCGCCAAAGACACTTAAGTGTGATATTCCATTTGATTGCGATTCTAAGGTCAGTGAGGAGAGCTTCATATTCTGCTATATTGTTTGTGCATGGAAAGGCTAGTCTAAATGAATCCGTGATGTAATCACCTTGTAGGTGACAAACAGGATGCCTGCCCTAATCCATTATGTGTGTACGATCCATCAAAATATAGTGTCCATGTGGTGGCTTTTGCTACTGTAAAGACTTCTTCATCAAGAAATTTCATTATCAAAGGATGTGCATCAACTAGGGGAGCATCGGCTAACTGATCCGCTATCACCTGTCCCTTAATAGCTTTACATTCCACATATTCTATATCAAACTCGCTCAACATGACCCATTTAGCCATTTGGCCAGTTAAAGTTGTTCTGGATAGCAAATACTTAAGCGGGTCAACTTTTGATATTAATTTGACTAGATGACTGAGCATGTAATGTCTAAGCTTATGTGAACAGAAAACTACAGCTAGGCAGGCCTTCTCTATTGAAAAGTGGTTGAGCTCATAGCCAACTAAGGTTTGAATGATATAGTAGATTGCTTGTTCTCTAGATGACTTGTCATGTTGTGCTAGTAGTGCCCCCAGTGCCACTAAGGTAGCTGAGATGTACAATAAGAGTGGTTTCCTCAAGATTAAGGACATAAGGACGAGAGGATGAGCCAAGTACTCCTTAATCTTGTTAAAACCTTGCTAACACATAGGATCCCACTTGAAGGATGTGTTCTTTTTCAAAAGGTGGGTGAATGGTTGACACTTGTCAGCTAACTACGCTATGAATCTTCTGATGGACTGTAGCTTACCCTAGAGACTCCTTAACTATTTGAGGTTGCGAGGTGGAGGCATGTCCATAATTGCTTTGACTTTGGTTGGATCCACTTCTATACCTCTCCTAGAGACAATGAAGCCCAACAACTTTCCTGATGTAACCACGAACACACTTTTTTGGATTGAGGCGCAATTTGTAGTGCTCTAGACACTCAAAGATCTTCCTTAGAACTGTAGGGTGTTCTACTCTAGTTCTTTATTTTCCTAATAGATCATCAACATACACTTCCATGATGATGTGGATAAGATCATGAAAGATTGCGGTCATTGCGCATTGGTAGGTTGCCCCTACGTTCTTGAGACCGAAGGACATAACATTATAACAAAATGTACCCCAAGGTGTGGTAAAGGTTGTTTTATGTTGGTCCTTAGGTGCAATCTTGATCTGATTACATCCAGAAAATCCATCCATAAGGGACAACATCTCATGTCCTGCAGTTAAATCAACCAACATATCTATGTTCAGCAAGGGAAAGTCATCTTTAGGATAAGCCTTGTTGAGGTCACAGAAGTTTGTACATATTCTAACATCCCCATTAGGTTTGGCTACTGGCACGATGTTGGAGATCCACTCGGGGTAATCAATGGGTCTTATAAATTTAGCTTCCAACAACTTCTCCAATTCTTTCTTGACCAATAGGGCAACTTGTGGGTGCATTTTACGAAGCTTTTGCTTAATTGGTTTTGATCAGGACAAACATCTAGATGGTGTATTACCAAGGCAGGGTCTAACCCAGGCATGTCTGAATATTCCCATGCAAAATTGATCTTACTTTCCTTAAGGATCTTGGAGATAGTAGAATACTCTTCTTCTGATAATGCCTTGGCTACATAGGTGATTTTGGGATCCTCTTCAGTTCCCAAATTGATTTCTTGTGTTTCATCTATCAAGATCGATGATCGTTCAGACCACTGTGTTCCCACAAGGGGAAGATGAACGTCCCCATATTCTGGTGCCTCACTGAGGTTTTCACCGTCAAATACGTCCTTTGTTTTGACTTTTTTTGAGTCAAGAAGTGCCTCAAGGAGGTTTTCACTAGGTGACCCTTTTGGATTTTTTTTTTCTTATTTTTGTGGCTAGGGCATTCATATTCCCCCAAACCCATGAGGTGTACATAGGTATCCATAGAGGTAAGTGATTTTATAGGTGTGCTTTCACGTAGGTCCCAATCTATGAGTTTAGGATGGCAAAGGGAAAGGCTGATGGTGCAAACAGATAGGCATTCAAACATGGAGGAGAGGTCTATGTGATCTACATCATTGTATGCGTGTATGATACACTCTTCCTATGGTATATCTTCCAAAACACCATCATCTGCACTGACGTTGTTAGCAGTAATAGTCAATGTTGCGGGACCTGTTTTCTTTTTATCATAGCCTAAGCCTGAATTCTTTGGACGTACGGAAGTGTCAATCAGCTACTTTCTTCCTATCTCTTTTGGACCAATACCTCCCCCTTGATAATTGTGTTTCTTAGCCTACTTAGAGGGAAAGGATACATCTCTTGAAAATATTCCTTTAAAGGGGGAGTAGGTTCAATTTCTTCATGATATATCCACTGACTTATATCATCTTCAAGCATATATTGTGGTAACATGGAAGATACATAAGTATTGGTTCCCACATTTTTGGAGGTCAAGGTGACTGTCTTTTGTTCTTCCTTCAGTGCAGGTTCGGAGGGTTGACCATATGTGTGTGGTGAGGGTGGCATGGTCGCCACATTCAAAGTAGTACGCATCTCATACTCACCACATCCCTTGTCAATGATCTAGACCTTGATGATAGTGGAATCGGATGTAGAAGACTGAGTGGATGAGGTGGTGGGCGATGAATTGGATGATGGATTAGGTGAGGATGCTAGTGGTGGTCCCATTTCTACCCCTGGACAATAATGGGAATGAGGGAAAGAAGCTTCGAGTGAATGGCAGTATTCAAATGGTTGGGGATCAGCTTGTATCATAACTTCCATTCCATTAAACAGGAACTTCAAGCATTGATGATAGGTAGGCAGAACAGCTTGCATGGCGTGGATCCATGTTCGGCCGAGAAGAAGGTTGTAGGGGAGGTCCAAATCAAGGACATGACAAGTGGTGTATTGTATAACTGGGCCAACTTAAATTGGAAGCTCAATAACCCCTTCAAAATCCCTTTCTGCATTATCATAAACCTTTATGGTGATGATCTATTTGCTTAAATCAGCATGGGTATATCCTACCTACTTTATGAACTTTAATGTACAGAGATTGAGAGCAGAGCCATTATCTATCAAGACCCTTTTTACTTTATGTTGAGCGATCATAACCTCTATATGGAGGGGTCGATTGTGATTGGAATTGATGGTGGGCATGTCGTTTTGACTTAAACCTAGTTGGTAAGTCAATGAAAGGTGTCCTACTAGAGCTTGGAGCTATGTAGGGTCAATGTTATTGAGGACATGGGCATCATGTAAAGCTTTTGTCAAGATTTCTTGATATACAAGAGAATACTTTAGCAAATTTAGGATAGATATTTGTGCTACGGTCTTTCCTAGATGGTCAAGGATGTTATACTGAGAGCTCACAAGAGGTGATGGGGTTGACGCAAAGGCTCTGAGGACAGTGATGTGAGTGCGGCAAGTGGTAACAGCACATTGAGGCTCTTTTCCTTTGACATGTATCATAGAAACATGCGGTTCTACTTGCCCAATATGCATGATGAGAGTCTCATAGTTAAGCGGGACATTATTGTAGGTGATATTATTAGTGTTGTTATCTTGATTGTTATTGTTACTAGGGCAAGGATTTGTGTTGGATGTGCTAGGACCTTGGTTATGCTTGGGGAAATCATTTTGATATATGTGTAACTGAGCATTAGATGACGAGGCCTGGTTGGCATCCACATGGATATCTCCTCGATCTATAAGATCTTGGATGTATGTTTTCATACTCTTAACACTTATTTAAGGTATGCCCTTTAATCTTGTGAAACTCACAATATTCATTCTCTTTAAACCAGGCTAGTTTAGTCTTGGATTCATCGGGTGGCTTGGTCACGGGATATGTAACCGGGTAATTGACCTGTAACAACCTATTGAAGATAGCGCTCAAGGGTTCTCCTAATTGAGTGTATTAGCGTTTATCATTCCCTTGATTGGATTGTTGAGGGGGTCGAGGTGCCCCCTATGGCATAAATATGGATGGTTGTTGCCTCTGGGAAGTATTGGCCACCTGAACATGTTTAGTATCAGTGACGCCATCATTGACTGCATTCTTGCTCTTATTCCAGTAATGGGATTTGTCACCAGATGACTTGTCTTTATTCGAGTTGTACAGTTTAATTTTCCCTTTTACAACAAGTGCTCTCTCAATGATGGGGCCCTTTTTGATAACCTCTATGAAGGTAGTGACACAATGAATATTGAGATAATGTGCTAGTTTAGGATGGGCATTAGCCACAAAAAGGGTGACCATTTCTTTCTTGTTGGGAGGGGACTTCATACGACTCGCTACAACTCACCACCTTTGTAGGTGTTTAGTGAAAGTTTCTCCATCACATTGCTTCTCCTTCAAGAGGTCTAGAGTGTCAATGTCCTCCAAATTAAAGGAGAATTGTTTGAAAAACTATTCAAAAAGGTCAACAAAGGAAGAAATTGTTCCCTTCTTAAGACCCATGAACCAATCTAAGGCCAACACTCCCAAGCTTCTAGGGAATACGCACAAGAGATAATTGTCATTATGTTGGACATCCTGACATTGTGCATAGAACTCCTATAGATGAACCTTTGGATCTTTAGTTCATGTATACTTGTCGAACTTGGGTATCTCGAAATGCTTCGAAAATGGAACAAGTGAAATCGAAGAATCAAACGAACATGGGAAAATTTCCTCAAACTTGAAGGATTTTTTGGATGTACCCGCTTGTAGGTCTTTTAATGCAACTTTAAGTTCCTCCAGCTCTTTGTTGGAGGGTAGAGTTGGATTAGACAGATTGGGTGGATATTGATGTGATGAAGATGGGATGAAAGCATTTGGATCATTTGAGGGTGTAGGTTGATATTGATTAGTATAAGTGAGTTGTTGATTAAGGTAAGGCGGATAGGATGATGATGGATTTTGGTAATAAGAGGCAGAGGGTGCCTGTTGCTGAGGTGGCGGATGCTGATAATATGAAGTGGATGGGGTATTGTGTGGAGCTTGGTAATATGATGACGTGGATGCTCTTGGTTGGTAAGGTAGTTGTTGCTGATAACGTTGATGGGGTGGTTGTTGTTGTGTGCAAGATGTGGATGAGGCACTTTGTTGGTGTAAAGGTTGTTACTGAACATAATAGGGATTGTTTGGGTAATTATATATGACATTGGGTTGTTGCATGACGTATGGAGGCTATTGTGGATTAGACTGCTACTGGTATGGATTGGTGTGTGATTGTAGGGGATTTGTGTAAGTAGGTGGTTGTGTTCGTGGTGGATTCTGAGAGGCCACATGAATATTCGGTTTAACATAAGCAATGTATGTGCTGGATGGATGGTAGAGATATTGCACAAGAGGATTGTGTTGTGTTTATGTGGGAACATGTGTATGTGATTGTTGATAAGGAGGGCGAGGTGGGATTTTTTTTTGTTGCAAAATTGTTGCAAAAGCACCATGAGGTGGTTGTTGAGGGTGTGATGTAGTTTGTGTTCCGAAAATATGATGTTGTGGATTTGAAATATTTTGTTGTGAAATTGAAATGTTCTGTTGCAGAGGTTGTTGATTATGTTGTTGTGTGGGGAATAAAATGGAAATGGTATGTTGTGGTGTTGCTTGCGATGGGATAGTTGCATGTTGTGGTGGTGCCTATGAAGCAATGGATTGATTTTGAGGGTTATTACCTTGAGGGGGAAATAGGAGATTTCCTGTAGGCACAAGTCCTGGTGGTGGCATCAATGCGAGAAAGGGATTGACCCCAGTGTTGACGGGTGGTTGACCAGGATACTGAGGTGGGAGTAGTGGAGCAAATGGGATGTTTTGTGGCATGTCATAGGAATAGGGATCATAAGGATCATATGGTGTTGTAGGGGCAACAGATGGAATGGGAGGATGATTGGAAACTTGATGTATCACAACATTTCCAAACTCAAGATGATACCAATTATCTATGGGTGTATCTTCAGGAACATAGGAATTTTTGGGAACATTTTGTGGGACATGATACACTGGAGGGGGTTGGGTGTTGGTGTACTGTGATATGTCAAAACTAGATGGTGGTTTGACTCCCTTCATGATTAGAGTTGCCAAGATCTTATCCCCACACTCATTGAGGAGTCGATCTGTCATCTGGACGTTAGTGGGATTGCTTAGGTATTCATCGACAGTGACTTCAGGTTGATGATCATGTTTTCATCACCCGGTGGTGAAGTATTATGACCGTTGGTGTTAGATTGTGATGAAGCACAGTTATGAGGGTCTTGAGGGATGTTTACACCATTGTTAGGATCTTGAGAGGCGTTCACACCGTTGTTGGTATCTTGAGAGATGTTTTCCCCATTGTTAGGATCTTGAGGGAGGTTTGCCCCATTGTTAGGGTCTTGAGGAATGTTCAACTGGGAACTTTGAGCTTGTTGTGCCATTTTCTTCTTGGTTTGTGATCTAGTCTGCACGGGCATGAAAATGCAAAAGCTACTAGGTGGACCTCAATGCAAGGATGACCTAAATGATGGTTGGAAGATTGATTGGATTGGATAAAGGATTGATTGATAGGATGACGATTGGATAGGATTGATTGGATGATTGGATAAGATTGATGATTGGATAGGATAAAGATTTGGATGATTGAGATTAGATGATAGATCATGATCGTTTGACGAAATGACTGACAAGATTAGATGATGGATGATGTAAGGGATTCTAAACCCAGTTCAAAAATCACCCTAGGTGACTTAAGGCATTGGTTGATCGGATTAAAGGACAGATAGAGGATCACGGCACCAAATCCACCTCATGATAGAAGTGGATTGATTGGGCTGAGGATGATGACTTATAGCACCTAATCCACCTCATGATAGAAGTGGATTGATTGGGCCAAAGACAAAGACTAATGTGTAGGATAACGATCGAATTCAGATGCCTAGGTCAATTCGGATAATACCCTTTAAAGCAAGGTTTAGGGGATTTGTATCAAAATAATGATGATGAATGATGCAACCTAGAGATACCCTAAGGGTGCAGATGATGACTGGATGACCTTTGGAAAGTGCAAATGAACTAAAAGATGATTTAAGAGTGAACGAAAGGGGATGAGAGCATTTAGATCACAACAAACGACAAGGTTTTAGGTCCCCAACTGGTTTGAACGATGAGACGGGTTCCCTGAATGATGAAACGAGTTCCCTAAATGATGAAACAGATTCACCAAATGATGAAACAAGTTCCTTGAACGATGAAACGGGTTCCCCAAACGATGAAACAGATACTCGGAACGAGAAAATGAATACTTGGAATGGATGGACTGATATTCAGAACGGGTTAACAGAGGTTCGAAATAGGTGAACGTAGGTTCTTAACGGGTGAATGGAGGCTTGGAATGACTAAACGGGAGGTGAAAAGGTCGTTTGGAGGGAAGGTACACCCCTTTGGAGGGTAGGTACGCCCCTCTAGAGGGAAGGTACACCCTTTTGGAGGGAAGGTACGCCCCTCTGGAGGGAAGGTACGCCCTTTTGGAGGGAAGGTACACCCCTCTAGAGGGCAGGTATGCCTATTTGATGGAAGTTGGACAATTCTGACCAAAAATAGGCTAACAAAAACTGATGCAGAGGGCAGGTACACCCCTCTGCATGAAACTTGGATTTGACTTAGGTGAAAACAGTTATGGAAAGGACCAAAAACATAGCAAACAACAAGCAATAAGGTTGTCTTGACAAAAATTCACTGGTTTTACACAAGAAGACAATTCAGACAGCACAATCCTACGATTAGTGTTAAAGGTATAGCTGACACAGTTCTCTAATCTAGGCTAAACAAGGCAATCTAGGGAGTCTCGATATACGCTCAGTATGTGAGGCACAACCATGAACACTAGCTCGTCACAAGCATGAATCGGGAACCCTAGTGAGATACTGAGAGACTCAGACCAACTCTTCACGTCTATCTAGGTATCACCCTAGCTTTGACACTCCGCCAAACATGACGTGACTGGATTGGGGTACAACTTTGGCTCTCCCCCCTTTATATACCCCACTAGTATGTGTGGTTGGAATCATCCCTTGGGGTGATGAAATCCCCAAGCAGGTCCCACTAAGAAGAGAATGTTAACCATTTTTAGCTACTCCCCAGGCTCACACAAAGTGTAAGGGGAAAGCTTAAACGGTATAACACCTCCTTGGGTAACACAAAGGACTTAGGTAAGCTATGATTTCTCTTCACCCAGGATTTTCAAATGGCGCAAGGGGATTGGATACGTCAATAGCTTACCTACAAACACAACATACAATTTATTGACTCCCCTACTTAGACTATGTGCCTAGATATCAAAGAATATGACAACTAATTAAGAAAAATGAAATCATCTTCCCTTCAGCAAATGTGTTAGGAGCTACACAAACATTAGAAAAACTCACACAAACACCAGCAAGACAAGTTAAGGTCAGTACTAATCGAAAGCAATCAAAAACAGAAACTAAAAATGAAGTTTTACCCCCTGTTTTTACCTTGAAGCAGTCTTTGTCCAAGGGTAGGTATGCCCCTCTGTAGAAAATAGTTAGTGAAAATAGCTAAAAACTAAAAACAAAATGTTGTTCAAGGGCAAGTACGCCCCTCTAGGAGGGAAGGTATGCCCCTCTATAGAAAATAGTTAGTGAAAACAGTTAAAAACTAAAAATAGAATGTTGTTCAAGGGTAGGTACGCCCCTCTGGGAGGGCAGGTATGCCCCTCTGCAGAAAACAATTAGTGAAAACAAATAAAAACTAAAAACTAAATGTTGTTCAAGGGCAGGTGCGCCCATCTGCAGAAAATAGTTAGTGAAAACAGTTAAAAACTGAAAATAGAATGTTGTTCAAGGGCAGGTACGCCCCTCTACAGAAAATAGTTATTGAAAATAGTTAAAAACTAAAAATAGAATGTTGTTCAAGTGCAGGTACGCCCCTCTGGTAGGGTAGGTACACCCCTCTGCAAAAAATGGTTAGTGAAAACACTTAAAAATTAAAAATAGAATGTTGTTCAAGGGCAAGTACGCCCTTCTAGGAGGGTAGGTACGCCCCTCTGCAAACTTGAACCTACAAAAATGAAACAACAATAAACGTGAAAGGATAGGAACCTATTTGTGGGTCCCACCGAGCATGCCAGAAATGTGTGCAAGTATTTTTCTATTCTAAATGTGCAAAACTAAGCTAGAAATGCAAAACAAAGAAACACAAGAGCACCTCGTGATTAGCCTAAGTTAAGCACAAATAAAGGAAAGATAAAATAAGAACAATTATACCTTTGCTTGTGTTGATTCCTTGGTTGGCCCTTAATGGAGATTTGTTTATGCGCTCCTTTGATGACAATAAGATGAAAGGTGAATGCAAGATGGGGTGGATACAATGATGAATGCAATGAGTAAAAGTGGATGCAATGAAGATGAAAGCTAGTACAAATTCAAAAGAGTATGATGGCTTGACAATTTGAGAGCATAAGGGTGCTAGAATGCTTAAGTTGTGTATGAATAAAAAAGGGGGGTATTTATAGAGAAAATTGAATTCTCTAAAGAATTCAACGATCAAGATTGAGCCACCATGGCCAAGATGAAGGGCTATGGTGAGTTGAGGACTCATAAGCCCTCACATCTTGACATGTAGAGAATGACATGTCTAATGGACATGGTGAGATGGCAAGGGTACAAGTGATGTGGAAGGATAAGTACTTTGAAAGTACATTGGGAGATGAGAAGATTTTCTCAAAAAGGAACTTATTGTCCCCAAGTGAGAATGAAAATGGCATTTGAAGAAATTTAGAATTTCTCAAAAATCTCCATAGGGAAGAGGAAAATAGTTGGAGAAATAAATGTGAATGATTGGAAGAATCTTGTGCATAAGACAAGGTTCCCAAAAAGGTAGGATTTTGACACATGTGAGTGATGTGACAAGTAAAAAGGTTATAGAACTTGCATAGGAATAAGGAGAGTCTTGGAAAGATAAATGTAAATTAAAAATTCATATGGGGAAGAGAGGAATCTTGGATGAATAAATGTGAATTAAAAATTCACATGGGGAAGAGGGTCAATGCTAAATGTGGAAAATGTGAAGGTTGACCAAAAAAAGTATGCTAAATGTAGCAAGGGGATTAGATTAAGGTTGTGCAAATACATGATTCAGAAAATTAATGAAGGATTAGAAGCAAGTGGCAAAAGTTGGAGGATGTGACATTAATCACTGATTAAGGGTGTGCACATCTTAATCATGAATTAATTAAATTAATCCAGATTAGAAGAAGATTATGGAGGATGTGACATGGAGAGAGAAAAAAGAAGAATTTAAAATTGATTTTATTCAAAAAGGTCAAATGACTAAATTAAATAAATTGATATGTTTATTTAATTTAGAGAGGAAAAGGTGTAAGGTAAAGTATTTAATTGTTGAATTAAATACTTTAGAGACTTTAGGTAGAAAGATGAAATATTAATTAAGTAAATCATTTAATTAATATTGATGAAATAGATGAATAAAGTAGACGAGTTTGACCATGTGGAAGTGGTCAAATTTGGATGTCTACAATAACCTTGCATTCTTTTGCTTGGAACCAAATATGTAATAGTTGGAAACCACCTTGTACTAGTTGTAAACATCAAAACCATGGCAATGAGTTGTAAACCCCCCCAACATGTGACTAAAATCTCTTCTTTGGCTGCAAGAAAAACATGAGAAGTGCTAGAAATGTTGAGGGCAACAAATTTATAATTGGGGGCTATACTCAAAGTGTCCCTTGGCTTGTGTCTATTGCCATTGTTGATTATGTCAAGTTGGTGATTCTCAACAAGAAAGTCCCATCTTACAGTTGTTCCATTTGGTAGCCACCATAGAAGTGTAATAGACCAAATACCATTATGATTAAGCATCTCATCTTTGGAAGAGGTTGTGATTGTCACCTATTGATATTTCTTACACCTAAACATGACAACTCTTGGAGCTCCATCTTTAATTCCTTGAAGCTCTACCCCCTTTCTCTTGGATTCCAACCCTCCAAGATCCATGAGATAGAAGTCTTTGCATATCTCGTGTTCACCCAAAGTGATAAAAAATTGTTTTGCCTTCATGATGCTAGGAATTTGTAGAGTCTTATCCTCTAACTTGTTTGTAGTTTGATATCCAAAGTGCCATATTATACATAGTCATAAATTATTGAACATAAAAATTGACACCTATTTTACTTGTCATCATCTAGCATCAAGCAGCTTGGGGTGACTATCTTCATATGGATATCACCCACGATCTTGTCTTCAATTGTGGTACATGGCTCCCATAAGTGATCTATGAACTATGAACATTGATCTACTTTGATCCTCAAGAGATCACTCGGATCCCATGTGCAAAAATATTCTGGAACATGAAACAAATATCCCACATGCCCTATATTGCAAGTTGTATCTCTTACTCTATCACCCCTCTTTGCATATTTTCCATGATGACAAGAATTTTGCAATGACATAGGAAACAACCAATATGAACTATGATCATCATTTTCATACCTTAGCCTACCAAAAATTACCTCACCCTCCTTTGATGAAATATGAATTGTGGAGATACCTTCAACACTTTTATCCTTGCGACTCAAAATATTATTTTCCAATGCATGTCCACCCATGATGCTACTTTGAAGATCAATCAGTGGTTCAACCTCTAGAACTTCAAAGGATAGTACATGGTCCTCCATTTTAAACTATTTTCTTCAGTTAAGTGATGCCTTTTTCTCATTGATTTCATCAATATTTTCTTGTATGTTAGTTACTTTTTTTCTTTCTCCTTGATGTATTGTGAGTCTAAATTTAATTGTTCTTATTGCTTCTTGATTTCTTTAGCAAACCTCCAACTTTTCTTCTTCCATTCTCAACCTCCTTATGTAGTTATATGGGCCCCTTTTATTTGGATATATTTCTTTAGGCCAATCCAAGTAATCATCAAAAGAAAGTACATATTTTATTTTATCAGACATCCCTTGATATTGGTCAAGGATTTTGGGGGCTTCAAATGAGTACCTTCTTGGTCCTTGTGTATTTTCAGCAGCATATTTTATATAGGATCTATGTCTTCTTCTTTTGGTAAGAATTTATGCTGCCAATCCATTTTCTCTCTCTTAAGTTCCCTTTTCATTCATGTGTCCTTTGTAGATCTGAAATCATATGTTAGCTTTTGACCATGTAGGCTGGCAAGATCAAGGCACTGATACCAATTGTAATGTGCCTTTTTAAATTTTTCATATTTTTCTTTACATAATAAAATCTCTCTCAATTATAGAAGTTTACACAATTATAATAAATATGAAATCTATATGATTTAGAAATTATTGCTAATAATTAATTATGTTAATTAGATTTGATATTTAAAAAATGGTTTAGAATGATCAAACTGTCTATTTCAACAATTGGTTAATCAATCCCTATTCTTCTGCAACAATTGGTTCATCCTTAGGTTGGTTGAATCATAGTTCTTGCTCCATAAGGAGGATAACCAAATATAAAATGAATTCTTCATGATGGCCTTCTCCTTTCTTGGTTTCTTTTTAAATACCCTTTTCCTTTAATGGCCATAACTCTTCACATTTCTTCATGGCCTTTGAGAGAAAATATTATTATTTAAAACAAAGTAATATTTTAATTTTATATTTTTATAATTATATTATCTTTTATATACTGATATTTTAATTTTATTATCTTATATTTTAAGAGTGATTCTATTAGAGATCAACCTTAGGAATTATGGGTTTTCATCCTTCAATCCTAAACCTATAGGGGTTTTGTCCTTAGGTTGGTTGAATCGTAGTTCTTGCTCCACAAGGAGTGATGATCAAATATAAAATGAATTCTTCATGATGACCTTCTCCTTGCTTGGTTTATTTTTAAATGTTGTTTTCCTTCAATGGCCATAACTCTTCATATTTCTTCATGACCTTTGAGAGAAAATATTATCATTTAAAACAAAGTTTAATATTTTTATAATTATATTGATATTTTAATTTTCTTGTTTTAAATTTTAATTTTATTTGATGCCCTCTTTCTTTTTTTATAATGTTTTATTATGGGTGTTTTGGGTTTATCTAGATTTAATTTTAAAAAAGAGGACATTACATAGATGGTTACTAATCTTAATGAAACTTATTGTTAATTGATTTGGCCTCTCTTGGTATATCTATGAATATTTTTCATTTGTGTGATAATTCTCTAAACTATTGAATATTTATTTCTTTAATTTATCTATGATTTTCAACTTTGGTCTTCCTTTTTAGAGAATAGGATTGGTGGGAACAACAAAGATGGTTTTAATATGAAGTCATTTTTTCTTATGTCCAAAAATTTCCAAAAAATCTTAATAAGTTTGGGTTAATCTTGACCAATGAGATTTTTTGTGGTATCTTAGAAAAATGAAGAAAGATGAAGTTTTCTAGGATAAAAGAAGGTTTCTTATTGTGTGCAATGTGAGATCACTCTTTTCACTATTATGGCATAGGTTTCCATTGTGTTGGGGATTCTTAGAGGCATGTTCTACACTTTTTTTGAAGGACTTACTTTGATATACAAGAAAGAGGTGAAGTAGGCATATTTTTGGCCTCATGACAAGAGCAACTTGAATGAGAAGGAATTGGAGATCCAAAGAGAGTATATTAAAAAGAACAACATCAATGTTACAGACAAAACTAAAAAGATCAATTATTTCAATAATATTAAGTATGATCTTGTTGTTAAAGATCTTAATCTTGAAGCCTTGTTGATCCTCTTATTGGGAATTTTTGATTTGATGATCATGAATACAAAGTCTAAAAGTGTTGTTCGAAGTAGTTTTATTATTGATGATTAATTGATACCTCATATGATGATCATGTGTAGTATGTTTTGATGTTTTGGCACCTTGTGTATCAATGGTGGTTTGTTGATGTTTATTGTCCAAATTGAAACCACTTGGTTGTTCTATGGTGATTGTCACCTCACATTGTACTTTTTTTTCACCAATTCTCAATATAATTTTTTTATGTATAATGTCTTAAAGTGTGTACCCTGTGTCTTTTTTCATGCTAACATTCATGCTTCTTCAAATAATGACTACAAATTCATTATAAATAAACATGGAGTTTGAAGGGATTTCATGCAAATTACAAGAAACAAAACTTCTTGTCTTATGCAATTTTTTGTCCTTTGCTTTGTCATTTTTGGGAAGCTCTATAGAATAGGGATGACACTATTAGAATTGTGACATAGATTAAGTAGATTTATGGCTTCATGATACAATTGAATGTGTTTGGTAATTTATTGAATCTTGTGGTTAAATAAATACAATGCACATAGAATTGTCATTGTATTGTGATATGATCAAATTGTGAGATCCATCAAAATAAATTACATGATTGAGAAGCAATGATCCCTACTATGGGAAGTTGTAGAATAGGACATGAAATGTTGTGAAAAAATTTCCTTGGGAAGAAACTTGACATGCTTTGATGATATGGTAAAGAGAATTGTCTTGGTCTTTTCTTGTGAGTTTGACTTCAATTCAGTGACTTGATTTATGGTTTTTGCATGCAACAATCATGATTGATATCTATTAGTTGATTTTTTTTAGAACATCTAGGGTCCATCAAAGGTAAGTGATGATGTTATTTTTACAATGAACACTAAATGTATACCAAGATAAATTAGAAATTTTAACTTAAAAGCAACAGTATATGGCCATATGAAAGGTAAATGGAGATGTAGTAGATGGAAAGAGGAAAGAGATAATATAATCATGGAAAAGGTAGAAGCTAGGGTTGGGGCATTGGCCCAAACTACATTATTTTCCTTAGGCTTATCTGATTGTAACTTCACAAGTTTAAGGGATGGGGACCTTAAACCTTCAACAATGGATCATTAAGTATACATAGTTAACTTACTTGGCCTTTGGATGCTAAAAAATGTATCATGAACATGTGGAGGCTCTTATTTATTTAGATTAGGATACTAGAAATTTTGAGCATTATATTCCTTTTTCAAATGTTTATATCAAAGTGAGCATATGCAAAAATATACAAAAGTGTGGAAATTAGTGAAATATTAAAGAATAAAACCATACATGGATATATTTTTTAGGATATATCAAACTTGTAAGCTAGTCACACTTGTGAGAAATTGTTTGGGGAGATGGATGCAAATTGATACATTAACTATTGTGTTAAGTGGAGAAGGAATTGTTTTCTATTCAGTATATTGATAAGTTGTGATTCCATGCAGGTATCAAAGATTAGAGTTAACATCCAAGCATTTGTTCCCAACCATATTACATCCAAATTAATATCACAAATTATTGAAGAAGAAATTATATCAAAGGTCCAAATTGACACATTGAGATTGAAAAATTGAAAAGAGAAAGTTCATAAACTAGTGAAATATTAGTATGTACTAATATTCAAATAAATTACACAAATATTAATACAAAAACATTTAAATGAAATAAGAAGATTAGTGCATGAATTTGATTTCTAACATACTATATTTACAAATGAATATAATGGAAACAAAGGTTAATCTAGACTATCATAGTTGAGATTATACCAACACCTATAAAATGAATTTGTACAAAAACTAGTCATAGAGATTAATATCTTGTTACATGTCTGATTTATATTTTTAAGCGCTTAGGTGAAAGAAAATCAAAGTTAAGCTATAGCAAAATAATTAAAATTTAGCTTGAAATACAAATCAATATTAAATTTTCTAGATGGAGATGAATACAAATTGAAAGGCTCGTCTAATGGTCTTATTTATAATATTTTTAATTCAACATAATTGACAAAGTAAGCTAGATAGTTACCCAACAAAATTTTCACTCTTATTGCATAGGTGACAAATAAAACCTTGGATAATTTATTATAAATATTTTGATATCAACAAATTACCTAGATCATATGGCAATGGTAAATGGTGTAGTTACCACTCCAAGACATCCATTTTTCTAATTCTTGTTAATTGTAATGGATGCTTGTTCAAAGAGTAATGAATATATAAAGGTCATGAACCTACACTTAATAGGAATAATGACTTTGCATGCAAGAAGCATAGGACACTATTGAGGCTAAATCAATGGCATCCAATTAAAAGCACCAAGTATGAAACTTTAAAGTCTTCATGGGTATCATTAAGATTAATGTTAAATCAATGGTTCAATAGAGCTCAATAGAAAAAAATACTAATTTGTAGTGGCCCAACTAGTGAAGATTCTTGAATCATATAAAATCCACCAAGATTCTATATTTCCTAAATACAAAGTGTATACACCTAAAAATGGTCACATCACATAGTCTAGTAATGAATTAAATATTTTTAATATTTAATTAAATCTTTGAGTTCAATCTGCGTATAAATAAATTTAAATAATTTATTTATATTGTTCATTCTTTCATTTCGATTAAATAAATAAGTTTATTTAATCATCTTTTTTTATTCATTTCTTAATTAATTAAATAAAAATTACGATTTATTTATATTAATTATCATTTAATCTTGACTTGAATATTTTATTCAAATAAAGATTAAATATTCTAATATTCTTCTAATGTCCATTCACCATTAAATATTCTAAATATTTAAATATCCATTCGCAATTAAATATTTCAAAATATTTAATTAATTCTTCTAAAGTCACATCATAATTAAATATTTCAAAATATTTAAATCTTCTATAGTTCTAAAATCAAAAATCAAACTCACATAAATGAAATTAAATAAATTTATTTAATTAATTAATTTGGGGATTATCTTCAACAACCGTGAAACAAACTTCCAAAACAGAAAAATTTAATTTCTCTGTTCCTGTGCAAGATTGTTCCCGTGGGTTGAAGACAAGGCTCCATTCTTCTCTCCAACCTCCCAACATTCTCCATCTTCCTCTCAACCTCTCCATCTCTCACCATTCAATTCTACCAGACAATCTCACAACCGTTGATCTTTGCCAGCCAGGATTTTGCCTGCAAAAAGCTATAAAAGGACTGTCGGGTCTTTGCAAAAAAAAGAAGCTTTCATACAGATAAACTATAGCCAAATTGCAATAGTATAGCCTTCTAGTATTCATAGCATTCTAGTATTCATAGATTGTAGAATCATAGCATATCATGGCATATCCATTCCATATCATAGCATCCACAATTCACAGCCCCTGTGCATAATCTACAGCCCCTGTGCACATCTGTGTCAGTATTTTCACTTCACTAGCATATAGCATAGAGAAGTACTATCATTTTGCACACTCGTTCTGCAGGTTGCCATTTGAAGAAGCCTTGCTTACACAATCTGAGAGCAGCAGCTTCAAACAAATCTCTGGAGATAGAGGAAGATGGAACGGCTTTGAAGAATCTTCATTTGTTTCTTTTGAATTCAATTTAATTAGCTTTCTTCAGTTTAATGTTTCATTTGTGTGTTGTTATTCATTTACTTTGATACTAACATATTTACAACACATTTTTGGCACCCACTGTGGGGCTCTTGCCCCAATTTTAACATTTTATTACAGATTTTCCTGACAGGTTACAGCCAAAAACAGTGGATTAGCGCAAGAAACACGCTTCGGCAAACTTCATACCCAGTTCAGTGCCCGTGAATCATCCTGCAGCGCCCATAGAGCATCCTGCAGCGCTCTTGAAGCATCCTGCAGTACCCTTCAAGCATCCTACAAAGCTCATAAAGCATCCTGCAGCGCCCATGAAGCATCCTGCAGTGCTCATAAAGCATCCAGCAGCGCCCTTGAAGCATCCCGCAGTGCCCATGAAGCTTCCTGCAGCGCCCGTGAAGAATCCTGCAGAGCCCCTAATGTCTGTTATAGCACACTTTTGCAAAGGCTGCAAATTGTAAATTGTAATTTAAATACAGCTTGACTGAATCCGACGCGACCGCGGATAGCTAATAATTTTAAAAGAATGAAGCAATCCTAGGATAGTCACATAATAAAAGAATGAAGCAATCCTAGGATAGTCACATAAAAAAAAGAATCAAGCAATCCTAGGATAGTCACTTCACCTTTTATTTTGGGCTAAAATGAACTCCATGTTTTTGTGAAGCAACATCTTCACCTAGCATAGCAAATTTTTATTTGGGCTTAAAATTGAATCTTTGCTTGCTTTGCTTAAATGGTGATAGGCCTATGCTCTCCCCTTAACTGGGTGATCAAAATGCCAAACTCATATATTTCATTTTATGCAATTTCTAGTTTTGTTAAAACCTTTTAGAGAGCCTGCTCTTGTGGGAAAAAGTACTCACCCAAGAGGAACGACTCAAATGGGTTCAAGCCAAAGCCAAGCTATTCCACTCCACTATAAAATTTAAAGCAAAATTGGGGAAACCCTCTTTTGATGATAGTGTGCAAGATAACCATCCCCAAAGCCTTTGTTCTAAAGGTAGGGAGGTCTCTCGAGGGAGTATATCATTTTCCGCAATGAACGGAAACCCTTACTATGAACTTAGTGTAGTATTTAACCAAAGTCAGTTTCCAAACGTCATAATAATCACAATGTAGGGGAGGGAAGAATCTACCCCCAAGATACTCACCATATAACTGCCAAGGATTGTTTGCTCAGGGGATCCAGTATCCACTTCCATCACTTTGAGTATGCACCTAGAAAATACAAAAACACGGGTGCCCTTTTGGGGGTGACATGGTTGTGTGAGTCGACGCAGTTTTAAGATGTGGGCTGTTGATTACTATGATGACCTACTTGAGTACTAAGAGTGAGTCTGTTTGATCTATCTATCATGTGTAAAACCTGTTAAAACAAATTTTGAACAATATTTTGATTATACACTTGATGTTTAGCATACTAATTAAAACAACTATTCTACAAATTGTTTGATGTGTTTTCAATACATTAATTTAGAAAAGATCATCCAAAATTCACAATCACATTGATTACTCTCATGTTAAGAGATTGGAAATCCACAACCTTTGTTAAGAAGTCCATTCTCAAAAGAATCAAAAAGCCAAAGAAACCCCTTAGCTACAAGAAACTATTGAAGAAAAAATTCTTGTATCAAATTCAAAAGGTTTTACTTAAACATAGAACCTTTATACATCGATATCATGACTGTGTTAGAGGTTTCACTGATGATTATGCTATATAACCTTTGTACTCACAAGCTTTCTTTCAAAGAAGAGCCCTTTCTCAAAGGCACAACCATAGTCAACGTATTCGTTTCTGTTATATTCCCCAACCTGCAATTGAATATTCTACTTGTCCAAATCAAATTCTGCAATAGAGAACTCAATCACATGGGAATTCATCACAAAATCCATCCTTTTACAAAGCTATGATCAAAACTTCATAAAGTGCAAAGTCATCCTTTTCTTGATCTTTTGCTTAAATTCCCACCAATAGGATTTTCATCCTTTCAATTAGGGAACAACACAAGCTAAAGGTTATAAATTTTTCAAGTCATAGAATTTTCATTCTATCCTAACTTTTATATCCATCACAAGTTGCACTATTTCATTCTTTTGATCAAAAGTGAGTAGAGTTTGGAACAAAACTTATGCCTGTCTTCACGAGATCTCAAAAACACATGGAAAAAGATGAAGGAGAAACCAATACAAGCAAAATGGGTGACCATATTGAGAAAGAAGAGGATACATTTAATATTGACGAATTAACAGAAGAAAAGCTTCAAGAAGCAAAGCAAGATCCCCAATTCCATACTCTTATGGAAAGGATTTTAGAACGAAACAAAGAAAGATATTTTCTTTCATTAGCTAATCAAGGAACTAAGTTACCTCACAATTTCGATATAGAAGGGATTAAACAAAATCCTGAAACTCCTCCTAATGACTTTAGTGCCCTTACTCAACAGATAAAAGAATTGCAAGGGCAAATAAAGGAGATGCAAGGGGGTGCAACAAAGAAGTATGTTTTGGAAGATATATCTCCTTATCCATTTGATACGAGTCTTCAAATGATCCCTTTTCCAAAACATTGTGAAATTCCTAAATTTGATAGGTATAATGGAAAAACTGATCCCATTGAACATGTAAGGGATTTCTGAAATATGAGTCTAGAATTCGCTTATGATGATACCTACTTAATGCGTTTGTTTCCACGAAGTCTGGGTGCACAATCCATGGAGTGGCTTTCCAAGATCACTCCCCTCATCAAAACCTTTGAGTAGTTAATAAATCAGTTTATATCACAATACTCCTACAATATCCAACACCAGATAACAATGCTTGATCTTTGTAAAGTGAAACAAAAAGTAGGAGAATCCTTCACTACGTTTTTGCAAAGGTGGAGAAGGTTATTTGCACGATATTCCCGTCCTATTCCTGAAAAGGAAAAGATGGATATCTTCATCAATAGCCTAGATCAAGAATTAAGCTATAGGCTTAACCTTCATTGCCCTCATAACTTTGAAAAATTGATTGAAAACGCAATCACCATTGAAGGGGCCTTGGTTAAATGAGGAGTGATAAAACTTGATAATCCAAGTACATCCAACCAAAACAACAATGATAAAACAAGGTTTTGGAACAGAAATAAAAATGTTGTCAATGATGGTATAGTAGATGCAAATAATCTACGAACAATACCATCTATCTTTAACTTATCAAGTGCTCCATGAACCAATCAACAAACAAATACCAACCAACAAGGAAATATCAATCAACAAGGAAACAACAATCAACAAGGACAAAACTCCAAGCAAGAAAGCATGACCAATCAAAACATTAAGGATAATCATGGTAATTTCAATAACAATCTTGGAAATACCCAAACATCAAATTTGTCTAGACCTCCATTCTTTTCAAATCGACGGAATTTTACCACTTTGGGTCAATCTCTTAAGTCTGCTCTCAAGGAGCTTCTTGATAATAAGGTTATCACCTTACCACCACAAAGAGATTATGAGCCACGAGTCAAACCAACATCATGGAATGACTCGTATTATTGCAATTATCATCAATGTAAAGGTCATAGAACGAATAATTGTCAAGCTTTGCGAAATATAGTACAAGATTTAATTGACAATGGCACCATTACAATTGAAGGGCATCATACCAATGACGATCATCAAGCATTGAAAGATCCTTTACCAAACTATCAAAAGGGGGAAACATCAGATGCAAAAGCAAAAATCATACATAATGTTGAAGACAATATAATCCATCACATCTATCTTTATGATCATCGGGTTAATGTTATCAAAATCAAGAGAAAACAAGAATATCAACAAGTTAATGTGACTACGAGAGGACAAGCAAAAGTTGTTTTAAAAGGAAGTTCATCTAAGGCAACTATTCTCCTCCAAGTCATTATAATCTAGTTGATCAATTGAGAAAAACATCAGCGCAAATCTCCATCCTTGAACTTCTCAAAATATCTCCCATACACAAAAATATTTTAGAAGAAGCTCTTGTAAACACAACTGTTGATACCGATCTGGATGTAAACAAATTTCAAGCCATGGTGGGACATTTGTCTTCCCCTACTTGTCTTTCATTTTCTGAAAAAGATGATGCCTCCATGACACATCCACATAATTCGTCACTCTATCTTGAAGTCATGATCCATAAACACCGAATCAGACGTGTCTTAATAGATGGAGGAGCTGGTTTAAACATTTGTACCTTAAAGCTAATACATGCCTTGGGAATATCAAAAAATTCCATTGATCCACGAAGGAAAATAACTATCAAGGCATATGATGATGAAGAAAGACCTTCTAAAGGGCTAATAATGCTACCTATCAGAGTGGGACCTGTTGTGAAAAATACCTTTTGTCAGGTTCTAGATCATGATCTTTCTTATAACATACTCTTGGGTCGTCCATGGATCCATGATATGCAAGCGGTACCATCAACATACCATCAATGCCTCAAGTTTCCAGATGATGGATAGGAAATAACCATACAAGCTGATTACAATAGCACAAAAACTTGTTCAAATCTTCGAGCAACTCAAGACGCCTTTGTGTCACATATAGGGAGGCTCTTGTTGTTTCTTCTTCCAATCTACAAGGCCAATTGCAAGAACTGACAAAGAATCTTGACACTAAGCTAAATTTTAAAGACAAAGGGGTAGGTGAATATTTGTTATCTCTTTCTACCTTACCTCCTTCTCTTAGGTCGCATGGTCAGCCAACCTTATCAAATCAAAAGATTGCAACAGCCTCCACATCCCAAGCTTCTGTGCCAATCACAAAGTTTGATGGAAAATTCATTAAAGCCAACACCACTGAGGAAGAAGCTGAAGATAGAGACATCCTAAGTTGGCTATACAAAGATGAAGATGAATCCCTCTCGCACATTAAGTTACCTACAGAACAATATGGTAAGGGGTACGCTATCATGCAAAAAATGGGCTATGAAGGAAATGGTCCTATAGGAAAAAGAAGAGAAGGAATCGTGGAACCACTTCAACCTATTTCAATACATCCAAATGATAAAACAGGACTTGGATATGGTAAAGATACAGAAGACTCTACTTCACAGCAAGCACAACCAACTCATGAAGGAGGATCAATGTCAGATAAAGCTCATGAATCAGTTTTCCAATTGCAAAATGGTTCAGATACTGATTCTAATGAATATGAATGGGACACCATTTATAATGATGAATTTTGGAGAGACAAACAAGTTGATACCATACACAAATATGCACCCGTTCTCGTACAAGGAGAAGGTTCAAGGCCTTCACTTGATTATGTTTTACAAAGCAATCATGACTCAAGTGAGGACGAATCATATTTTAACGAGATTGACAATCAACAGGAGAATACCATCATAGACATTGTCTACCATGAAGATGATAACCACATCATGACTTTGACAGCTCAAGACCTTACCTAGCCTAATGATCCTATGCCTTTAGTTTATCCGAAACTTATTGATTGGGACAATGACGCGCCTATCCATATCCCTACATTCCATGATGATGAGGACATTATAAATTTCCTTTGTTCTTCTAATGAGGAAAAAAATTGTTTCATCCAAGAATTTCATACTCACAATTTTGATAAGAAGGGTGTCAAGTCTTTTAGCTACAAAATAAATGAAATAAAAGATGGATCTATCGGTGAAAACTGAAAAATGGCAGTGATAGATCACAACAAGAGAAAAATAAAGAGTGAATCCAATAGTGAAAACCTTTTTAAGGCACTAAAGGATGAGAAACTTGACACTCTTCCCAAGCATTATCACGAAAGATCTTCTATTTTGATCGAACCAACAGAATCAATCAACATAAGTACAGCAGAGCAGCCAAAAATCTTGCAACTTGCAGCATCATTAACAGTTGAAGAAGCACTGAAATTCATGGAGTTCTTGAAGGAGAATCAAATCAACTTCGCTTGGTCATATGCTGATATGCCAGGGTTAGATCCTAATCTGATAATGCATCATTTATCTCTAAACGCAGGGGAAAAACCTGTGAAGCAAAAACTCATAAAAATGCATCCACATGTTGCATTATTGGTCAAAGAGGAATTAAAAAATATTTTAGATGTTGGATTCATTTGGACTATTGACTATGCAAAATGGATTTCTAATATTGTACCTGCTTCAAAGCCAGAAGGAAGGTTTAGAATTTGTATAGATTTCAGAGATTTGAACAAAGCTTGTCCCAAAGATGATTTCCCTTTGCCAAACATAGATATGATTGTTGATTTAACTGTTGGCCATGCAATGTATTCATTAATGGATGGATTTTTAGGATATAACCAGATAAAGATTGCACCAGAGGATCAAGATAAAACAGCGTTCACATGCCCTTGGGGTACCTATTGCTGGAATGTGATGCCATTTGGGCTAAAGAACGCAGGAGCCACTTATCAAAGAGAAATGACAACCATTTTTCATGATATGATGCATACATTCATGGAAGATTACGTTGATGATCTCCTTGCAAAAACTCATACAAGAGGACATCTTGAAATCTTATCAAAAATCTTTATCAGAATGGAAAAGTTCAATGTTTGACTCAATCCAAAGAAATGTGTCTTCAGCGTTACATCTAGAAAACTCCTACGATACATTGTTTCAGAAAAGGGTATAGAGGTTGATCCAGAAAAAGTACAAGCTATAATGGACATGCTGCCACCATGAAATATCAGTTAACTTCGATCATTGCAAGGGCGACTACAATCCATCAGGCGGTTTATAGCTCAACTGGCAGACAAAAGCTTACCATTTACACATTTATTGCATAAAAATGTCCCATTCAAATGGGAAGAAAAATGTGAAGCAGCATTCAATCAGATCAAGCAATATCTTATGAACCCACCAGTTTTAATTCCACCCATTCCAGGAAAGCCACTCCTACTCTATATTTCAGCAACAAAAGTATCCTTGGGCGCATTACAAGCACAAGAAGATTCTACAGGCAAAGAAAGGGCCATATACTATATCAACAAAACTTTAACAAGTCATGAATTAAACTACACTTTCATTGAAAAGGCTTGCCTTGCAGTGGTGTTTGCTTCTCAAAAGTTGTGACACTATATGTTGGCTCATACAGTTAAGCTGATAACCAAAATTGATCCACTAAAATACCTTTTAAGCAGACCTACTTTAACAGGAAGACTTGCAAAATGGGTAATGATCTTAAGTGAGTTTGACATTCACTATGTAGATCGAAAAGCTATTAAAGGACAGGTCATCGCAGATCAGTTGGCTAAAGCACATTTACAAGGAGAAAATCTGATGCACATTGAGTTTCCTGATGTAGACGTCTTCACAACAACAATTAAGAACTCAGAACTCATGGACATTATACTTTGATGGATCCTACACGCAACAAGGCTCAGGGGCAAGAATTCTTTTTGTCACACCTGAAGGACATACAATTCCAAAATCATATCGGTTGATGTTTCCTTGCACAAATAACATAGCTGAATATGAGGCATTGCTCATAGGATTGAAAATAGCATTGGAATGGTGAATTACAGAGTTGCAAGTCTACGGTGATTCACAACTTGTCATTAATCAAATCAATGATGATTATCAGACTAAAGATGATAAGTTGCTACCTTACAAGAACATGGTGGATGATTTTAAAATGTATTTTGTGTCAATCAAATTTTCACAAATTCCAAGGATTGATAATAAAGCTACAGACGCAATGGCTACAATTGCTTCCTTATTACAGCTATCTAAAGATCAAACCAAGCATGAATTCTTGGTGGAACAATTGTTTTCTCCCGCCTATGATAATCCTAAGATCCAAGTCATATGTCATTTAACCGGTTCTGATTCACCCTTATATGGAAAGATTTATACCTATCTGAAAAATAATATCTTACCTCCGGATTTATCCCAAAACCAAAAAAGGAATTTCATACTCCAATCATCCTATTATACCTTGATCGCCAACATCCTTTACTGACGTGGTCTTGATGGTACGCTCCTTTGATGTCTTGAACGTGACGAATCTGAACAAGCCTTACAAGAGGTTCATGGTGGTATTTTTGGAACTCATTCAAGTGGTCTGACCTTAGCTAAGAAACTTGTTAGAATGGGATATTATTGGCCTACCATGGAGAAAAATTCTCTTACTTTTGTCAAGAAGTGTTCAAAATGCCAAATCCATGGGAATCTTATTCATGCACCTGCACAGGAATTTCAACCTTTTACTCTGACATGGCCTTTTTCTCAGTGGGGGCTAGATCTTGTTGGAAAAATTCATCCTTCATCATCAAATGGGCATAATTTCATCATCACGGCTACAGAATATTTTACAAAATGGATCGAGGCTATTCCTTTGACAACTGTGATGGGTAAACAAATATCTTCATTTATCCTGAATTACATCATTTGTCGATATGGAATTCCTAATTCTATCATCACTGATAATGGAAGGCCTTTCAAGAATTAGGATGGTGATGAACTTTGTGAAATATTTCACATCCAACACAGGTTCTCTACACCTTACTATCCACAGGGTAATGGTCAAGCAGAAGCTTCCAACAAAACAATCTTGAAGATCTTGAAGAAGAAGTAAATGATGCCGGTTGTGATTGGCATGTCCAGTTAAATCCAGCATTGTGGGCATACAGAACTAGCATTCGCAAACCAACAAGAGCTACACCATATGCCTTGGTCTATGGAGAAGAAGCAATTTTACCACTAGAGGTTGAAATACCTTCACTTAGGGTCTCACTCAAGGGATTGATAAATGATGAGGACTACAGAGTATCTCATTTGCAAGAGTTAGAACTATTAGATGAAAGATGTCAACATGCAGTTGACCATTTGAAGGGTTATCAAAAATTTATGTCCTGTAGCTACAATCACAGAGTTAAATCACAGACATTTCAAGTAGGGGACTTAGTCTTGAGAAAAAATCCACGTAATCAGCAAGACAGAGAAAAGAAAGGAAAATTTGAACCAAACTGGCTTGGTCCATTTGTCATCATTGCAGCATATGGTTCTGGTGCATATCAGTTATCTACATCAGAAGGGGACCTATTTGAAGAGCCAATCAACAGCATTCATTTGAAGAAATTCTATGCCTGAATCATAAAAAGTCCTGAAAAATCTAAAAAAATCATAAAAAGTCCTGAAAAAATCTTAAAAAATCATAAAAAGTCCTAAAAAAATATTTAAAAAATCATAAAAAGTCCTGAAAAAATCAAAACATCAAAAAATCCTAAAAAAGTGCAATAAAAACAAGTGGTGAAAACCTGGCAAACAGGCGCTACTTGTGATCAAAATAGGCTCCTCCATCTATTAGCTTATGTCTTGCATTCACTTTCGGCATCATCGGTTCATATCTATCATCTGTGCATATCCACATCATATGCCAGGAATCATTGTGTTTCATCATGGCTTGATGAAATTTGTACATATCCATAATCTTTAGGTTGTGTTTTCACTGGGGCAGCAGTATAGACTGAACAAGAGAGGGGCAACAAGCTTTTCGAACATCACAAATAGACACAAGACGGTTTGTCAAAATGCAACATCCATTGTCGTATCAAATCAATCACCACATGCTTATCCAATGCCAATTGAAATCAAAACAACATGATCCAAAACAAACATCGAAACAAGAATATCAATGATGATAACCAACTTGGATGATCATAATCTGAATAATGTTTGAAATATTTTAGGCAAGATTTGAATGGTTGTTTGATTTTCTATCATATCTCTGGAGCAATTCAATGATGTACTGAACTAGAAAAGCAAGGAAGGAGTATGATTTTTCTTTGTCTATTGTTTGCGAGGAAATCATTAGTACTATGCAAATTGGTCGCAAGACATGCTCTACTACGTATCATTGATGACATTTTAGAATTTGCATAGGAAACGGGTTAACTCTTGTTTGTTTAGGCAAGCAATACTCAGGTCATCTCGGTTCAATTATACCTAGATGCTTGTATTATCTTGCTATATCAAAAATCATGAAAGCAATACTCAGGTCATCACTGGTGTTAACATACCCTTTGATGCCTGTATTAACTTTCAACATTTCAATGCTCTATGATGATACAAAAGCACAAATAAGCTCTCCAAATGGCAATATTGTATGAATATCTTGCATGGTTAGTATAGCTTGCATTCATCTACATTTTGCATTTATATATTTTCCCAAAAAGCTAGCAAGGTATCAAGTGTTTCATATCTTTTCGAATACATGACTGAGTATATTTTAACATTCACAAAAAACATCATTTCATACATTTTTCATACATATTTGCATCAGAAAATCATGCAAAACAAAGCATACATCAAAATCAAAACATTTGTAAGCATTCATAAATTGTATCATCTATCATATTCATATAATCATTCATCAAAGGATTTCATTCATTTCATAAATCATGCATACATATACATCATAAGCATAAAAAAATTGAGAAACCATCATATCATAACACATCATGCATATATAGGAGATCAAACCATTTAAAATCATCGCTGCATTTCATATATCTCAAAAATGAATGTCAAAATGTACAAAGATGTCAACTACACATGATATAACATCATCAAAAATGAGATCATCTCAGGGTGTATACAAATGTCTCAACAAAGTATCACTAAAACATCATGAACAATGCACTAGGCAGTGCTATCCTCTGATGGAGCTGGTTTGGGACCTGTCCCGCCTGCACTTGATGGACTGCTCCACCTGTCCCTGATGGCCCTCTTGGAGGTAATGGTAGTGTCACACCCCTACTGGTAGTCCGAGAGCGACTATGAGTAGACCGCAACTGTGTATAAATCTCTCTCCACTCATGTGGAACCACATCATGATACCTGGTCCTATAGAACTTGACCTCCCAGGTGGCTCTGGTCACCTCTCTCATCATGTCACCAGGCAAGGTACCTGTTGCTACTCTCTGTAGACTATCCGCCAAAGCAATGGCCTACTCACCCCACTGTCTAGCTGTATTTCTCTCAGCAGTAACTGATGTCAACTGTCCCTGAAGCTGTGTAATCAAGGCTTGTGCCTGTGCTAGCTGACTCTGTAAGCTCTACATTGTAATCTGCAAAGAAGATATCTGACCTGATACCACTGGATCTACTGAAGGTGATGGATCTATATGTCTCATCCATGGTCCACCTCTACCACCTCTCCTACTACCTCTCCTACCATCTCCACCATCTCTACCACCTCTCCTACCAACTCTCCTATCACCTCCACCACCACCATCACCTCCACTCTCATCATCACTATCTCCCTCTGACTCCTCATCACTACCTCCACTCTCATCATCCTCATCTCCCTCTGAATCATCACCCTCTAAAGTTGTCTCTCTTTGTTGTCTCTGACCACCTCTCTGTGGTCTCTGTACAACAACTGGACCAATAGGCTCATCAGGATCAAATAACCGTGGTGTAGGATGCTCTAATATATACTGACCATACTCTAGTTTCGTCCCTCCATCAAGGATATTGGGTCTATAATCCCACATCTGAGCTCCTAAACTGGTGAACTCTGCCACCGCTGCCTCATAAGAAATCTGTGGACCCCACACTGCAATCTCCAGTTGTCGTCGTGCATAAATGGCGGAACCCATAGGCATACCCTGCGGCCGACCATACTGCCGACACACTCGTCCAACAAGAAATCTCTCAATAATCCATGGAGTGCGGCCAATCAGATATCTGGAAGTAAAGACATAGGGCATCTTCCTCACATCCTCTAGCCATGCCTCACAATCTACATATGGCTACTAGCATACTGTATCAAGATCATCTAAGAGACGTTGCCAATGATCCAGTTTGCCCAATCTCGGCTAAGCAATAATATCATTATATCTCCATCTGTACGATCGACCGACAGGTCGTCGTCCATGAGTCAACGGTTGCATAATGGCAAAGTGCTCCCATGCCCATATCTGTAATAACAAACACCCAACAGCAAAACTCCAGCCTCTACCATATACAATATGATGTAACTCATCATACAAATGACCAAGCATGCATGATCCCCATGCATACCGTGTACCCTGCATCACCATCCTCTCCAGAACACGACCCCGCCCGACTGCAAACCCCTTCAACCTATGGTCAGGGCACAAAACACCTCCAATGAAACCTGCCAGTACTGACGGTAAGGGTGGATATGAATCTGCCATCTCGCCCCATGGGATGAAGTATCCAGCAATCTCATCATCTCTGAAAATCCTCCTCAAAGCATCAGTGCCTCCAGCCTCTCGACTATCAAAGACCACTATCTCTCCCATCACTGGGATCCTCAAGATATGGTACACATCCTCAGGGGTCACAGTAATCTCTCCAGTCGGTAAATGAAATGTGTTGGTATCACTATGCCACCGCTCTGCTAGTGCTATCAATAAAGCTCTGTTGAGGTGCACCTCAGGCATGTCAAGCAACGAAGTCAATCCACATGCCTCGATCACATCTCGATTTGACTGTAACAGCTGTGGAATCAAGCCCCATGTCTTCAGGAATGTCTCCCGTGGCTGCAAAACGCCTAATCTCTCCTGTTGACACATCAACATGACAAAGCAAAATCAATATCAAATCATCACGAGTTATCAATCAAATCTGAATATCAATCAAACAATTATTTTTTCATTATCATGGAACGTAAATATATCAAAATCATGTTTGTTTTTGACAACCTTAAAAGCAAGCATATCAATCAAACTATTTGTTTTTTATTTTCATGAAAGCAAATAATCAAAATCATGTTTTTTTTAACAACCTTACAAGCAAGCATATCAATCAAACTATTTGTTTTTCATTTTCATGAAAGCAAATAATCAAAATCCTATTTGTTTTTAACAACTTTAGAAGCAAACTTATCAATCCTATTTGTTTTTAACAACTTTAAAAGCAAATTTATCAGTTATTATTTTTTTTCCAACAACTTTGGGAACATATTTTTCACTCACAACAACATCCAATCATAGGCGATACATAATTTCACATGCGCGCTACAGGATTAAAGGCACTACAGAATTATTCATGGGCACTACAAGATCAAGCACGCTATAGAAATGATTAAGGGTGCTACAAAAAGCTTCACGGGCGCTACATAATCATATGCGCTATGGAAATTATCAAGGGCGCTATGAAAATTATTAAGGGCGCTAAAACATACTCTTTCACAATCAAAACAATGATAAACATGTTCCGAAAAGAAAATTTTCACAAAGCAAAAGTTTAATGGGATACATACCACGGGTCCATAGTGTGCTGGCTGCTGATGTCATCGGATGCGCTCGAAATGGTGTTGGTGAATCGAAAGTGCCATATTTCTCACTCCATAGCTCAAAATTTACAATTTTTACTAGGTTAAAATGGAAAATGACATTTTTAACCTATTTAAAAGCAAAATTGGTGGATTTTAAAACATTTTATCACAGCAGGGGCAATTTTAATCATCAACTTTCCATCTTACATCTTTTCAAGTCATTTTCTTCACATCATCATTTTCGAATGATGAATCGACATCTTCAAAATCATAAAAATTTCAAAACATCTAAAAATTCAAAAAAAAATCACAAAAATCAAAATATTATCGATTCATCGTTTAAGGGGGCATATACCTATCAACATTCGACAGTCAACATCTGGGGAAAATTTTAAAATTCTTTGAAGCAATGCGTAAAACACATCACTTCAAAGAGGGGCAAAATGTATACACCTAAAAATGGTCACATCACATAGTTTGGTAATGAATTAAATATTTTTAATATTTAATTAAATCTTTGAGTTCAATCTGCGTATAAATAAATTTAAATAATTTATTTATATTGTTCATTCTTTCATTTCGATTAAATAAATAAAGTTTATTTAATCATCTTTTTTCATTCATTTCTTAATTAATTAAATAAATATTACAATTTATTTATATTAATTATCATTTAATCTTGGCTTGAATATTTTATTCAAATAAAGATTAAGTATTCTAATATTCTTCTAATGTCCATTCACCATTAAATATTCTAAATATTTAAATATCCATTCGCAATTAAATATTTCAAAATATTTAATTAATTCTTCTAAAGTCACATCATAATTAAATATTTCAAAATATTTAAATCTTCTATAGTTCTAAAATCAAAAATCAAACTCACATAAATGAAATTAAATAAATTTATTTAATTAATTAATTTGGGGATTATCTTCAACAACCGTGAAACAAACTTCCAAAACAGAAAAATTTAATTTCTCTGTTCCTGTGCAAGATTGTTCCCATGGGTTGAAGACAAGGCTCCATTCTTCTCTCCAACCTCCCAACATTCTCCATCTTCCTCTCAACCTCTCCATCTCTCACCATTCAATTCTACTAGACAATCTCACAACCGTTGATCTTTGCCAGCCAGGATTTTGCCTACAAAAAGCTATAAAAGGACTGTCGGGTCTTTGCAAAAAAAAAGAAGCTTTCATATAGATAAACTATAGCCAAATTGCAATAGTATAGCCTTCTAGTATTCATAGCATTCTAGTATTCATAGATTGTAGAATCATAGCATATCATGGCATATCCATTCCATATCATAGCATCCACAATTCACAGCCCCTGTGCATATCTGTGTCAGTATTTTCACTTCACCAGCATATAGCATAGAGAAGTACTATCATTTTGCACACTCGTTCTGCAAGTTGCCATTTGGAGAAGCCTTGCTTACACAATCTGAGAGCAGCAGCTTCAAACAAATCTTTGGAGATAGAGGAAGATGGAACAGCTCTGAAGAATCTTCATTTGTTTCTTTTGAATTCAATTTAATTAGCTTTCTTTAGTTTAATGTTTCATTTGTGTGTTGTTATTCATTTACTTTGATACTAACATATTTACAACACACAAAGGTAAACAGATAATTGATGACCTAAAAATTTTAGTTCTTCTATTATCTCTAATAATTGTTGAGTGTTTCTAGTTTATTAAAATTCCCTAGTTTCTTTACATTACTACCACCTACCTAAACATAAATGAAGTTGAAGCATCTACGAGGTCTATTTAATCATATAAGTGAATGGATGAAAGGTTCCTACTTTCGCTCATTTCCCTCTTATTTAGCACTCACTTCTAGTGCATTTGTTTAATAAGAATGACAATGTTATTCTTTACCATTTCATACTTAATCATCCTTTTCCATTTTAGATCCCACCTTTTCACTATCCTATAAGCCACAATGCTTGTAGTCTTATCCCTAAGACAAGGTTATACATGATAGTGTTTGCAATGACTAAAAGTTGATTTTCTTGTTGTGACTATTGCACTTCACACCATTGTCCTCTCTCATTTCCAAATGGTCATTAAAAACCATTTAATTCTTAAAAAATAAAGAATTAAATGAATGAAAGTACATAAAAAATAATGGTAAATAAGCAAAATAAACACATAGGCAACACAAATGATATTTTATTGTAGAAACTCCATTAATGTACTCAGGTGAACACTTCACCTAACATCCACACTTTTCCCACTTTCCAAGGCATCCAACCTCCATATTTTTTAAATATTTATGAGACTTGACTACTAGTGAGGACATTCTTCCTTTCAAAACCCCAAGGCAAGTTCCCAAAATTGACCACAACACCACTTTGACCTAGATAAAAAGAAATTGTTATAGGTGAAGTTTGTAAGATCTTAGAAGATGCATTCACAATGATACATTATTGTTAGGCCCCTCATGTAGGGATTTGGGGATGACAACCCCTAAGAAAAACATTTTTACCCTTTTTCAAAGCGGTTAGTTGGTTCATGGTTTCATTCCCATGTTTTTCTTGTTAGGAAAGTTGTCTCAACCTTGCATCCTAATGTAAAGAAAAAAATAAAAATTTCAAGGTTGTAGAGATTGATTTTATCCTTAAAAAATGTGATGGTGATATGGAACTTTGAGATCTACAATTTAAAAAAAATATGGGCTCAATTAGCTTCCTTAATCAAAAAATTTGGCCTTTGAAAGATATGTCTCTCACATAAAAAATGTAAGAGCATCTATGACACATAAGAGAGTTGTAAGAGGTAGCTACGATTATTGAACAACTTGTGATGCATGTTATGACACATTATAAAGCATCTTTGAATGGATATAATAGATTCAAAATAGAGTGCTCAAGTTGGTGAGTGGATTATAGTGAAATTATGGCAAGTGGAAGGACTATGCTATTTTTACCCTACAAATTGATCTTGAAATTTGGAGGGTGGATTTTTACTAGTGATTTTGGTGTCACATTTTGAGTGGTTTTAGCTCAATGTTTTGTAATTTCCATTTTATTGTTTCATGTATTGCTTCCCATATTAATTGGGTTCTTGAGATAGAGGTTTCATAGTGAGTTGTTTATAGTATTGGTATGCTATTACAATTGCACCAAATCTCTTGTTGGTGATATTCATATAAAGGCTTAAACTCTAAAATTATATTCTAACAATTGATTACTGAATAATGCATTGAGTTTATTTGGAGTATGGGTTATTTTTCTTGAAAGAGTTTTCCCTGCATAAATCATTGTGTCATGGTATATTGATTTTGTGCTTATTTCCTTGTAACTATATTATGAATTTGTGTATGCACATACCTCCTCTCATAGATTAGTATAGTAAGTGTATTTCACACCTTTTCTTCCTTTCATTTCTAACACCACTTAGTGGTTTCTACAAGAATGAAAAAATCTTCTAAGTTGTAAGTGACCTATAAGATACTAAATTGTTTTATTCCACCTATTAACATAAATAATATTTAACAAAAATAATATAGAAATAAAATAATATAGTCTAATCTACACTAATAAATATAAGAGATCATAAATGGAGAATGAATTATAATACTATAAATTATTATTAAAAAATAAAGACATAAAATATTTGTATACCTAGTAAATGTTAGATTTAGAATAAAAAATAGGCTAGATGCAAGACTAGATAAATGGTTTGTTGTGAATCTAGATTTTGTTGGATAGAATTCAAGATGAATTGTAGTAGTGTAGGGATACTACAATAATGATAGAGGAGAATTGTAGTATTTTATGAGAATTGGTGACTTCTACTCAGGCAAATCTGTAACTTTATATGGTAGCTCACCTTTATCTATTGACCTTGTTCCTACTCATAAAATAGTCGTGTTCACTCTAGAATCCTTCAAAACAAAGGCTAAAGAATGGAAGATGCAAGGGAATGGTTGTGTTTTTTAGGACACTACCTTAATAGTCCCCTAGGTGGTAAATTTCAACCCAATAATATAATTGATATGAAAAAGGGGTGTGTGCAAGCCTATGTAACTTTTTGATAGTGGTGTGTGTATAATAATGGTGAAAATACAATCTGTGCGAACCCTTTTCCTAGTACCTGCAAAACAACATGAATAAACGAGTTAGACAATGAATTGCAAGCTAAAAGAAGGATTCCCCATGAAATCCATTTGCAAACTCAAAAGAGGAAAGAAAATATTGAAGAACACAAAGCAAATGACAAAACTAGATTTAATCCTAATTAAAGAAGCAAACACTTGATCCCTTGGGGAATTGGTGCCAATTTGATGTGAAAATTGGCCCTTTCCCAATCCCTATGATGCAAGATTTGAATGTTGAAGAGATTGTTGATCCACTTTTGATGAAAATATGAGAACTCCAAGCCAAATCTGCAAAAAGCCTAACTAGGAATTCAAATGATGTATGGAAATGGCTAAGTATTTTACAATGGTAACTTTGCTTGGATTGTGGATGATAAAATGAGGAGAGGAGCTCTTTATTTATAGGATTTCAAGATGGATGAATGCCCAAATTTGAGCAATGTGGGACTAACTTTCATCCAATGACATGGTGCCACTTGTCAAGCTATGAATGGATGATGGTTGTGCAAGATTTGGGGTTTGTGCCAATAAATGCCAATATTTGAAATTCAAATTTGTTGAATTGTCATGTAAGAGGGAAGGGAAAATGCAATAAATGCCACTTGGCTCAAGGCAAAGGACATGTAAGAGGTTTTAAATTCCTTGTTGGATGTACATGTTGACTTGGAATTTTTGAATTCAAATTGAGGGAATATTCCAAAAAGATGCCATGTGAGGAAAATAGGGATTTAATAAATGAATTAAATCTATTTTCATGTCCAACTTGCATTATCTAGAGGATGTGACATGAGATGAGGTTAAATTAATCAATGGTTAATTAATTTAATAGGAGATTAGATGATGTGACTTATTTGACATAGATCTATGGATTTATTTAAATCAGATAAGAGAGGAATATCATAAGAGGCTAATTAAATAAATATTTTGATTTATTTAATTAAAAGGGATGGTGTTAGATTAAATCAAATAAGGTTTTAATTTATTTAATTTAATAGATAGACTTTAGAGATTTAATCAAATAAATTGATCATTTAATTAAATAGGGATAATTAGATCAGATGGATTGATTTAATTAACAAGAGAAAGTGACTTAATTAGACAAAATGATTTATTTAATTAAGAGACCAATATTGATGAATTTAATCAGATAAGGGAATTTGATTAAATGGTTAGACCGAGGGATGGTTTAGGAAGAAATGATGTTAGTAAGTCAGGATCAAATGCACGATGTTAATCAGTATATTTTCGATGTCTACACAATCAAATCCCTCAAGGTAAATATATGAAAGGTGGCATTTTCTTTTGATTGAGTCCATATTGTGATGGGAGATATTACAAAGCATATGCAAAAAGGGAAAACAATAATCTAAGGGTGATGTCAATAGAGGGTTTTTGCAAATTCAAAATGATTATGGTGAAGGGAAAGGGGTTTCTAATGGCTTTCTAATGGATGGGATGGAGGAATAAACATGATATATGGAAAGAGGGGGGATGAAGCTTCAATAATTCCATGGAAAAGTGCTCAGGGAGGATCTTTAAACTTCACATCTTCCATCTATATCTTATTGAGTTCCCTACAAGTTTCTAATGTATTGGTGTAGCATCGTGCATATAATAAGATTAAATATACACCTCCACTATTTTTTAGTCATGTGTCCAAATTTTTTTACTAAGAGATAAGGTATGAAGTGGGCAAGAAAAATACTTTTCTAAGGTGGGCACTAGTTGCCAGGGGTTGCTAGAGCCTTGGACTAGCACTATGGGATAATAGTGACATTATCAACTCTACAAATTGAAGTCCTTCGGGTAGGTTCTTATGATCTTGGATCTATATAGAATCACTTTGTGATTAATGGTTTGGAAAAAAAGAAGTAAAATTGTTCCTAAAACCTACTAGAGAAAGGGGCACTAAAATGAGTATAAAATTATAATATGAAGATTACAAAATCTATAATTTCTAACCTTATAATTTTCTAATGTGATTTTCCTATAAATAAATGCACAGTAGTTAGGGTTATTATGGGTGAGGAGCATATTACTATATAAAGAGCTCAAATCAAGGTTAAATTGTTAGATTGATTCCAAACACAGGGCTAAAGATCTCACCATCTCCTATTGAGAGCATTGGAACTTTGATTTATATTATAAATCTTATTACTTTGATCAATGCATTGAATCTAATTCAGAGTTTGGGTTTATTTTGAAAGGGTTTTCCCAAGTCATATCTTGAATTATCTCTTTATTGTTACTTTGCTAAAATTTGTATAGATTTTTTCTCACTTGCATTGTTACTCTCATTGATTGGTGTGGATTTAGTCTAGTTTCCTTTCAATTACACTAGCACAATAGAGGGATAAAACCACATTTTTATGGATTATACCACCCCTAACCAAATGAGAATTTGCATGTGTAGTATTACTAACATGGATCCCAAAAGAAATTTCAAAATTTAGAAAATAGAATACCAATTCTTCCTCTTGACGCCTATAGAAATAGTATTATATTAGGAATTAAATAGACTATACCACTCTTGTTGGCACCCATAAATTTGATGAGTTTATAGTGCTCGGTGTTGTCACTTTGTGCCACCCCCTTGTGATTCCCCTCAATTATAATCGATCTAAGAAAACTTAATGGTGTATCATGCTCAAGTGCCTTTGGTAGTTGCATTTTCCCCTTGCCAAGTTGTAGTAAAAAACCCATTTACAAAAATCCCAACAGTGGCTAAGTACTGAACTTTTCAAGCTTTCAATTTTCTACATACTTGCATGCCATCTCTTTCACTCCTGAGTTCTTCCCTCTTTTCACTTCTTTACATCACTTGACCAACTATTTTGGCCTTTCTTATTATCCTTGTTGTTTTATTTTCTAAGTCATAATTCTTCCATCCAATCACCATTAAATTTTTTAAAGGTTTTGAGAATCTTGTCAGATTTTGACAAAGTTTTTGAAGCCACTTTCAAATCTCAACAAGGTTTTCAAAACAATCGTTCTCTTCAATATTTGGTGATTGGATATTTATTCTATCTTTTTTCTTATTCTTATGATAATATATAAGCTTCCTTTCGATCCCCAATCCTTGATGTCTTATCTTCGGCCTTCGGTGGGTTGTCTTCCTTTCTACCTCTAATCCTCGATGTCATATCTTCTGCCTTCAGTGATCAAGTATCCCTTTTATCTTTTGTATTAGTCTTATTATAAGAAATAAGCCTTATCACTGATCCCTAATCCCCGATGTCATAGTTTTTGGTTTTTCAAGAATTGAATATTGTCCTTAACCTTTACCGTTATTTTTCAATAAGGCTTAAACCTTCCTCGTGACTCCTGACTCCTGAAATATTCCTTCCCTTTGCATTATTTTTAATCTTTCCATCAACTCTTTTGATTTCATCCTTCCCTTCTTCTAGTGAGTGTCGAGCCCAATGCCTAACATCAGATAAAAATTCTCTTTTGGAGATCATAGTTTCAACGTTCTTCATGTTGTCTTCTTCATCAACATGGTATGTGGTATGCAGTAGGCCTAACACTCAACTTTGATGAAGGTGACCTTTCGAGGTAGAGAACCATTTAATATTTAATCCAATGATTGGTTTAGGCCCAAAAATTCAGCAATACTCTCGAAGGACATGTTTTTAGTCGTAAACGCCATTAATGTTGTAGCTACTTTATCAACTACCAAATTTGATCCTTGAGGCTACAAGGATGAAATTTAATGCATTTCTCAACAATTGCAAGTGGGACAAAGCAACACCCATGCTTCTTTATGGTTTACAGACCTCCTTTTTGTCAGAGGGCCATTCCTAGCCAAATTTTGCTATAGATTTTGTGAGGTTTTTTGTTCCTCATTTGCATGCTCATTATTGTAAGGGCATGGCTTCATAGCGTGCAACCATGTCAAGGTGATGCAAGAAAGAATGGGGGGCCATAAAATTTATGACACTTGTGGTTTTTCCCCCAAGGTCTTTTGATGTTGTTAAAAGACATATTTTTCCTAAATTAGTGGGAGGGAGAGAAGATGATAACATTTTTACAGAGAGAAGCAATTATGGGGCTAGTAGAAGATATATATTCATAGGAAACCCTAGGGTTTTGATTTCCAATTTTGGGTGTAGCTATTTTGTATTGTAATGATTTGGGTTTTCTCCTGAATCTACAATAATACTTTTAAGCTTTGAATATTGATTTATTAAGGGTATAACCAATCTTAGTTGAGTGTCTCCTTATGTATGGTATGCATTTCCAGATGTATGTTGTTTAGTTTTTCAACCAAAAGTCTATAAAATCCTTGTAAAGATTTTGCATGGTATCTTTTCAATATAATAAAGGAAATGTGTGGGTATAGTTGAGGATTTCTAAGTAGACTCTCTTAATATTTTGCAACCATTTATTGTCTTTCTAAATGAATATGTAGAGCCCAACTTCCCTTAGCATTTTGAAAGGCATAGTCTTTTGTGGTGACTTGATTAAGCCATCACCTTGTTTTCAGTTGTCACATGTTTGACTAAATCTAGAGACTTTGTTTCCCAATGGATAAAGGCACTAGCCTGTGATTGGCTATCTCTCCTATCATCCTCAACACACTCTAAATACATCAACTCAAACACCTTTTAAGTTTTATTTTTGTGTGTTATACTACCATATCTGAATGAATATAGCAATACAAGGGTGTATCATAAATAATTTCTTAGACACTTATATGGTAGATTATATGTTAATAAAGTGCTCATCCTTACTTATCAAAACTAGCACATAGGTATGTTGTGACACTAGTATTGGGATACACTATGCAATGGGTATAGTTTTTCGTAAGGTATTTTTTAGTGTTTCAATCATCAATTTGGTACTTTAGAGAGAACACCCTTTGGTCTTGTAGAGCCAAAAGTGAAGGAGGTCTTACCCACCTCAACCATTGGTCCTTAGCTTTCCAACCTAATAAGGTGCTCATCCTTACTTATCCAAACTAGCACATAGGTATGTTGTGACACTAGTATTGGGATACACTATGAAGTGGGTATAGTTTGTCGTAAGGTATTTTTTAGTGTTTCAATCATATGTAATAAGGTGCTCATCCTTACTTATCCAAACTAGCACATAGGTATGTTGTGACTCTAGTATTGGGATACACTATGCAGTGGGTATAGTTTGTCGTAAGGTATTTTTTAGTGTTTCAATCATCAATTTGGTACTTTAGAGAGAACACCCTTTGGTATTGTAGAGCCAAAAGTGAATGAGGTCTTACCCACCTCAACCATTGGTCCTTAGCTTCCCAACCTAAAGATAGGTTTGTGGTCATTTTCCCCAATATTGACACCCCTAGCACCAAGAAGATTATTAGACCTTAGGGATTTGGGGCCTATAGCTTCAATCACCAACAACTCTAACTCTCTTCTTCTTGTTTTTTTTTCTATTAAAATTGTCTTCTAAAATTGTTTAGCTTAGAATTGCAAATATGTTCTAAAATATTTCATTATGTTTTAATTTAGATTCTAAAGAGAAAGAACACTATAATTAAACATAGAGAATAGCATAGCTTTTTAGTACTTTTTAACTTCCAAAGCTACGTATATGTGTGTGTGTGTATGTATTATGTATGTATGTATATATGTATGTATGTATGTATATGTATATGTATATGTATATGTATATGTATATGTATATGTGTGTGTGTGTGTATTGGTGAACTTAATACTTCCACAAAAATGCAAAATTCTTATACTCATTTTTCTTCTAACTATTTTACATGTCCATTTTTGGTTTGTGTGCCAAAACATATCTCTTGTTCTACTATCCCTCTTAGACAACATTAACCCCTCCTTTGGCATGAATCATAATAGAAAACCTACATTGAATACATAGGTAAATTCCAATATCTCAATGGAAAAAATGACTTGGATCATGATGCTCACTTCAAACAAATAGAACAAAAATGTATAGGAGCTTCCAACAAGATGCAACTTCTTATGGATAACATGGGAAAAATTGATGATGAGATTGAATATTCTTCACTAGTAGATTCCCTCTATAACCTCCTACTCACTAATTTATATGGTATGGACATATTTAAGGAGTTTGGATAGATTATGAATGGATTCATCCCCATCCAAATATGAGCACCCTCTTCAACACTCTACTCCCCACATTCCTCCATTATATTTCCTTTATTTAACCCTACTTCACATTATCTTCTTCATCCTATAGTCCATTGATCAATGATTAACTATTCCCATAATTGAGCCCCTTAGCCATACTCAGTCACATTCTTCTTATTTTCCTTTCTTTGTCCCCTAATCTACACCCAACCTCTATTTCATTGGACATCCCTTAAATATTCCTCTATCTCAAGCCCATATATACACTCTTTGACCTATATTTACTATCCTTCTTAATACACCAACTATCTTCCACTATGCTTGTTTGGGCCCCAATCAACCACCTTTTACCCCTCCTAATAAGTCTACCCCTAATCCTCCTACCTATAATCACCTAAAAACTATCACATTCCTACTTCTATCTACCCTCTCATTGACCTTCCTCTTCAACATAATACAAAGCAACTTAGCTTCATGAAACATAAATTAGATGTGTTAAATACCCTCTCTCATAAATTCATAACTATGGCCTCAAATATAACCCCATTTCTTACATCATTATTTCTAATTTATTTCCCCAAGGTTTATTTTCCCCTCATTTTAAAATATATAGTGGCAAGGGAACCCCGTGACCCATATCTAGTCATTCAATGCCACTTGTCTAAAATATCTTTATGATGAATACATATTAGCCAATATTTTTCCTTATACCATACAATATTATACATTGGAGTGGTTTTATTCCCCTCCTTATAACTCAATCCATTCTTGCATTGATTTTTTTAATGCTTTTATCTAACATTTCTAGGTCAATCTTGGCCTAAAAATTTACCTTCTTCAATTTGGTACAATATAAAAAAGGCAGCATATAATGAGTTCATGAGTATATCCTTCATTTTCAATCCTTATTTGTATAAATGCACTATCAACTCCTCAATGATGAGATTTAATGTCTCCTCATCACTAACTTTCTATTGAAAGAGAGAAAATGAAACCCTAATTTGTTAATATGTTCTAAATCAAACTATTATACCTAAGTTCCAATTTTTTAATTTATCAATCCAATTTAATCTAATTTAAAGTACTAATATACTATAGAATAATCTAAATCCTTGTATATTTACAATACATCAATTCAATATAGAACTCAAAATGTAAAGTGTAAACTAGTAAAGCATAAAAGTAAGGGGAAAATATTATGTGTTAGTGGAATATGTGTAGGGTGGATCTAATATAGATCATAAGTGGTCCAAGGGAAAACACTTGAGGTATGAGCCTAGATGTGTTGTGTGTGTATATAAGCAATTAGGGTGATTAAGGATTAGATAAAGAAGTCTGATAAATGAAACATATTAATTTATTAATTTATTTATTTAATACATGTGGCATTATCCTAATGGATATTTGTGGCTTTATATTTACTTGTATCTATCATGTCCCTTTTCAAAAAATAGATAAAAGACTACTCACCCAGGGAGATGTCAAAATTTGGGAATTGGAGTTGTTATTTGACCCATGCCTAGGATTTGTCAAAGGTTTGGGATCAAGGTTCTGGCTTGACACATGATAAGAACCTGTCAAAGGCCAAGGATCAAGGTTTCTACCAAACACATGCCAAGGACCTGTCATAGGTTGGAGATCGAGGTTGCTACTTGACATATGTAAGGGAGCTATTAGAGGTTGTGGATTGGGGTTGCAGTTTGATGCATGCCAAGAACCCACCAGAGGGTAGGCTTTGAGGTTGCTACCCAATGCATTCCAAGGACCTGTGAAAGGTTGGGGATTAAGGTTGCTACCCAATGCATGCCAAAGAGCTATCAAAGGTCAGGGATTGGTGTTGCAGCTCGACGCATGCCAATTTGGGAGGGAGGTGAAACTTCAAACCTTCAAAAGGAAATTCTATAATGCCTATAAGGCTAACCTATGATGTAGCATGTATAATTCAAATTTGGGCCTTGGAACCATTTTCGGTCTAGCCTAACTAATTTCAACTTTTGGGTGGGTAGCATATAAATCTATGAAAAAAAAATATTATATGGATCATGTTGTGTTATTGTATCTTCTAGGCATTTTGTGTTCAAGGATATTTTTTGGATGAAAACCCATAGGAGATTGTGATAAGTGGATAGAAACCCATTGATTTTTAGAATCAAAGGATAAAAACCCTTTGGTTCTTAAGAGAATTCTCACTTGGGGAGTGTGTGGATATAAATTTCCTTGAGCTCCCTCTGGATAGTTTGTATTTTGCTAAGTCTAGCACGTGCCCCATACATCATCGAGCCCCATTTTGAAAAGCTCCGCCTGCTATCACCATGTGTCCGCTAGGCACTCCTCACAAGGATTCCCTCCTATGTTTCCTTGACGTGCCCTTCCATGCTTCCACATGTTAATAGTGTGGGAATTTAAAAGCCTGCTTCCTTCGCTTCTCGCCTGAGCCCCATCTGCATGCCACGTAGCATCGATCTATGTACACTTTTTGGAAAACCCCACAATCAACGTCGATAGAAAGGACTTCTCCACGTGTCTTCCCCACATGCATTTTCCTCGCAAGGAGGGAGGAATAAACCACAAGTCCCAACCTATCACCACGTGTCCTAACTGACTTCATGATTGAGTGACACATGTCTGCACAAGGTTCTGTTGGGACCACCACCATCATTTGCGGGGGATGCATCTGGCTCGAAGGTGACTACATTCTATGGAAAAAATATTTTTCTATTGCAACGGCCTTAGGAAATAATTTCTCTTGATAAGGGAATCTTTCTGTTACTAGCTCACTAGGCAGTGGGATTGTTTTCTTATATAAACTACTTCTTCCTTCCGAAAATGAGTTCAGAAGATACAGAAAAAATTTAGAAAGACACCAAGCCTTTTGTACGATTTTTAGATTATTCTATAAGACTCACAGACTGTGCCATTATTCATCCTTTCTATTTTCTTAAGCTATTTGAAAAATGTTCCATTACTATACTAAGATGTTTATTTGCAAAACTTCTATGATTTCAATATAAACTATTGATTTAGACCATGTCTTTGACTCTTCTTTTCAGTAAATGTATATGGGAATTATTTATGTTATTGGATAAATCATTCAGGTTTTCATCTTTTATTTATGTTATTTTGGGACTTAGTAGATTGTTGAACGGGCCCTTAAATCACATCCAAAAGATAGATTTACCATGCCTACATCTATATCTTGGCGCATCGCCTTAGTTAGATCTTTATTTTTATATTTATTTCCTTTTCCCATTCCAAAACCCCAAATACAAAATAATTTGGCTTCTTTAAAACCAAGAGGTCACTCAATTTAGTGTAATTGGTCCCCCCATTAACTGAGCTTCCCATAAGGTTGTTACCTTGTCATTTCTTGGCATCAATAGTTTCTTTTTTTGGCATGCCCAGTGGGACTGCTTAAATGTACCTAAACCTAAAGTGGGTGTATGAGCCATTGGCCTGTTACTAGATCCCAAACAGTTAATAACCCTGGCTTGTTAGTGTCGCCACTAGGAACAATACAAACTAGAACCCATCTAGTGAACATTCTGACCCCTCCACCAGCCATGTTGCCAATCGCTAACAGAAATTATGTGGCATGGGATTCTGGAAGTCCCCTGGTATCACTAGTAACACCTGCCATTTGGGCCCCTATCTTGACCCCTGCATTAAAAGCTATACCAAAATTCACTGGGGATGGCTCAAAAACACCATTTGAACATCTGCAAGATGTGGCGAATGTTTGTTTGGTGCACAAAGTCACTGACCAAAATATAGCATTAAGGTTGCTTGCAACCTCTTTTAGGGGTAAGGTGTTTGATTGGTACTGCACTCTACAAGCTAACACTATTGGTACCTGGGATCAGCTCAAAGATCTTATCTATGAAAAATTCTTGAATGATGGAGACAGGTCTTCACTATATCATCAACTAGCGATCATACGAGCCCTATATGAATCCATGACTGACTTCAACACCTAGTTCCATATAACTTGTCAGAAAATTCAAGCTACTATCCGCTCGTCAGCCGAGTTGGCATTCATGTTCTACTTGAAATCCATCAAGGTCGACATCTCGATGATGATACAGTCTCTTGGTGAAACCACTCTACCGGATGCATACACCATCGCTGTCAAGGTGGAGAACAATCTGATAGACGTCAGGAAGTTTCTACCTCAGCCCATTATGCCTATATATCCCAAAATATCAATTCCCACCCAGGAAATAGCATCTACCAGTGTGCCCACTCCTCCTCAATCTATGTACACATATTTAACATGCCACAGAATGTTGCTTCTACATCTGGCTCTTCAAAGGATGAGATGAGCAATGTCAAGGAGATGTTGCGGATCATCTCCAACAAAATAACTACCATAAAGTGGAACCAATCTTGACCTTTGAAGCCAACCTACCAAAATTATCAAAACAGATGATCTTCTTACTAGCAAAACCAGTTCCAAGGAGGCTCGCTCACAAATCCGTAGGCTCAAACAACTAATCAAATTGTGCCAGTACCTACTCCCCTGCAAGGTGCTCACCCAAGCTTGAGTAGAGAGCTGACAGCAGGGAAAAATAATTTAGTCAATGACATCAACCCCTAGTGCTTTCCTTGTGGAAACACACATATTCCCCAAAACTTTCCGTGCAACAATCTACAACAAAAGGTGGCAGAACAACACAGCCAAGGTGCGACGTCAGACCCTAGAGGTTCTGTGTATGCCTCTCCATGGATGGAAAATGTGGTACTCACTACGCAAATGTAGGGGATGTCCCTGGAGCAAGAAACATATATAGCTCTTGATCACACGCTCTTCTCATGGATGGAAGAAGAAGAGGTAGTGTTTGCAAATAATGCATCCACATCAAAAACCCCTCAAATGCAGTCTGATTATAACACTTGCTCTAAGAGGAGATTTACGGGTGAACCAGTCATCCCACAACTCAAAAGTGCCTCCAACAAAACTCCTAGTACATCTGCATTTGCACAATAATTTTATCCACGAAAGGAAATTGTTATAACTAGGGCTAAGGAATAGAAGCCTTTAAATCTACCATCATTCAATGTGGTGGAACAATTGAAGAAATCCTCAGCTAATGTATCCTTTTGGGATATCTTAGCTATTCTAGATCAGAAGTCATTGTTGAAGAAGGCCCTCTGGGAAGATGCAATCATTGAGCCAACAAAGCAATCACCTAAGGGAAAGTCCATTGATCCATCACCTCCTGCCAAAGTCCTCACATATAGTACAGAGGAAGCCTCTATCGAGGTTAGAAATAAGCTGAAACCAAAACCCTTTTTCCTAAATCTTATTGTGGGGAAGAAACCATTACATAATTCAATGATTGACTTTGGTGTTAGCACCACAAACATGCCCAAGTAGATAGTTGAAGCCTTAGGACTTAGCTATGAACCTTTAAAAAAGAGGGTTATGCAACTTGATGGGAACAAGGTCGAAACCGTAGGTGTCATTGTTGAAAATTGAGGTGTTTATGTAGCTTAATACTTTGTAAAACTATTATACTCCCTGATCTAAATATGTATTCTTTGTTACAGATTCTTTTTGGGTGATTATCTGATTAATTCATTTTATCATTTGTAGAATGAATACAAAAGTTGTAGAAGAATTAGACAGGATATTAGAAGATACACAACATATACCATGGAGAAACCCTTTCAGGAAAAAACTCCACCAAGAATCAATGTATTATTTAATCTCTGAAGTAGATTACAATAACTCCAATTCTTCCTTAAGATGCTTCTCCTACCTTCAACATATCTTCTTCACAACCTACAATAAAACTGATAATAACTCGCTTGAGATAAATAGGCAATAAACAACTTTGAAAACTCTAAAAGAGTTACAATCACAAAGCTCAATCCCTCTCCCTAAAAGGTACACCTATCTCTTGAAAGTAAAGTTATGTTGTGAAGAACAATGTCAAATCTTCATCTTCATCCATTTGGGCACCCAAACTGAAGTATAAACTCAACCTTTATTCTATAAATATCTTCAAGGCTTCATCCTCAAAGTAGGCGCCCAAGAGTGGGCCCACTTAACTTAGCCTTCTAAAATATCTTAACATGCAAAGGAGTTCATTCCAAGAAGCCAACTTGGGCACCCAAGTTGGGTCCAAGTCATTTCTTGTTAACTGAAACATTTCTCTCCATCATTCATGCAATAATGGTCATCCCCTGTTAATTGAAGGAAGTCACATGTTATTTGTCATGCAACTCAAGTCATTAGTCATGCATTCCAAGTTAACTGAAGTCAACTAGCATTCAACTAAAACTAACTAAGATAATTGAACCATAACTGAACTGAATTGAACTAAACTAAACTAAACTAAACTGAACTAAACTAAACTATACTAAACTTCATGCATGTAAACATCAAACCCTAACTCCTAGGATCTTTACATGCATTCAAAAGTGTTATCTCTTACTCCAAATAGTTAATTGAACTCAAGGTGAGTGTCACCTACCATGTGGGCACCTCATGTGGCCCTATTATTTAGGAAATCATATTGGACGCCCTTACATGCTCCTAACATTTAGAATTGTATACACCTAAAATTAGTCAAGACAATTAATTAATTAAATACTAGCTATTTAATTAATGAACTCCTTTAATTCATCTACTTATAAATAAATTCTCAATTTATTTATATAGTTCACATTTTTCTAAATTCTTCATCCTAAACCACATTCTTCTAAATTTAATTAAATAAACAAATGTCTATTGTTTGTTTTTATTTAATTAAATATCTTCTCACTAAGTTTGAATAATTTCAAATTCAAATTTAATCACATGTCTACAACATTTTTTGGCCATGTCATCAATTGTCACACATAATTAAATATGACTAATATTTAAATTACATTTATCTTCAACAAACTTTTTAACACATGGCTTATTTCTCACATACTTTATTCCTTCATCCATTTGGCATGTTTCCCTTGGTCAAGGGAACATCCTCCTTGATTCTTCCATCTCCACCGTTCCTCCCTCATGTCGAAATTTGGATTGTCAATCGCTGCCACATCACAAGATGCTTTGGAGATCCTATAAATACAACCCTTTGCTACAACATTTATCAACACATCTTTTAGCAAACTTATTATGCATTAATATCATTGGAGCATTGGAGCATTTAGAATTTGATCATTTAGCATTTAGCAAGTTGCATTGCTTTATCATTCTAACTTAGAATCATGTCTTAGTTTGTAATTGCATTTTAGTTTATCATATCAATAGTTAATATTTGAGCATATGTAGAATCATTTTAGCTTTTTATGCAGCATTTGTATCACATAATCTAGCATCATTATCCATTTTTCAATATCACCATTATCATTTGCATCATGCATTATCATGTAGGAACTCATATTTCTTGCATTTTGAACAACATCTCGTTTCTCAAGTTGTCATTCTAACAATCATAGTGCACATATAAAATATGAGAGCCAAATGATTTAATGAATCCTTGAGAATAGAGAACAGTGGAATGTTTTTAGAGATTTTTTTGCTACAAATAGATTAGTTCTTTGATTCAAATCTTTAATATAATACATCTCATTGATGTTTGTGTGTTTTATTATTGATTTGCTAATCCCCCACATTTCACACACACAAGAATTAATTACAAATGTCAATTTACATGATTATTTCATCAATATTAATCTCTTTCTAATCCTAGTGTTGGGGAAAACTTTCCAAGGACTTAGGAGATACATGAAATAAATAATGTTTAGGATTACAATTAAATGGCATCCTATTCCCAACATTCTCCCACTTGACATTATACATTTCAATTATTCTAAACAAGGAATAATTATTTAAATAAAGTACAAGACTCAAGGCCAATGGTCTTCTTGCACAAACTAATCAATCCATGCCAACTTCAAATGCAACCTACATAATCATGAAGCTCCAAGCAAATGATTAAAACCAAGAGAACTTATCTGAAGGAATTGGTTTCATAAGATAATTTGTAATATTAATTAAAGTGTTGACTTTCTCAATTATTACCTTCCCACTCTCAACCATTTCTTAAACAAAGTGATACTTAACATCAACATGCTTAGTACGAGCATGATACATAGGATTTTTAGCTAAACACATAGCCCTGTGACTATCACATTCAAGTTTAACTTAATTACAATTAAAACCAATACCTTTCCCAAGTCTCTTTTATCAAACTACCTTTTTGAAGGCATGTGTAACCACTAAGTGTGTTGAACTCACATTCAACCAAGGTGTAGGCTCCTCGGTCTTTTCTGTTGAATTTTTTTTTCTTGCTACTAACCATTCCAAAACATGTCTCTAACCATAAGAGAACTCAAGCCTCACCTATTTCTCCAAGTATCCATTAGGACCTATAACCAACCAATCCATGCCTAACTCCAAATGCAACATAACACTATCATGAAGTAATCAAGCAAATGATTAATGTACCCAATACATAAGAGAACTACACAAGATCAATGCTAAAGTCCAATATTGAACATAAACATGACATCCATGATCTAACTATCTCCTCCTAGGAGATCACATGCACCATAACATATATCTACATCCTAGTCTCAAGAGAACCATGCCAAACTATAAATGCAACAAGAGTAAACCATGACATAATAGCAACCACTCTAAACCAAGAAAATATATCCCCAATCTCCTGAAGATAACCTTACTAATGATGCATCCATGCCATTTCCAACAACTCCCACTAAACCATGGTACCAAGTTACACATGGCATCGTGACTACCATCCTCTCCATGGAGATCACTCTAAAACATGAAGAAAAGTGTTATCACAAACAATATTAGCTGAAATAACCAATGCATCATTACTGATATCTGAGGATTCCTCTGTAGAAGAATCAAAACTCTCTTTCTTGTTCTTACAATCCTTGTTCACATGTCTTGGTTTCCCACAGTTCCAAAAAATTACCTTACTCTTACCAGGGGTTTTAGACCATCCTTTAGACTTACCCTTTCCTTCCTTGTCTCCCTTAGGTTCCTTTTTCTCAGGCCTACCTTTTACAAACAAGGCATCTTGGATTCCCTCTTTAGACTTCCTCCTCATCTCCTCTAATAGGAGAGTAGGAATTATATTGTCCATCTTAGTATTTGCACCACTACCATTGATAGCAACAATTAGATTTTCCCAAGACTCTGGTAAAGAACAAAGTAATAAAATGCATTTATCTTCATCTTCTAGCTTTACATCTATAGATTCTAACTAACTTAGAATCAGATTAAAAAAATTCAAATGATTTGCAACAAAATCACCTTATTTCATCTTTAAAGAGTACAATTGTCTTTTTAGATACAACTTATTAGTAAGACTTTTAGTTTGATAAATATCACCTATTCTCTTCCACAACTTATATGTAGTATTTTCTTCTGAAACATTCAAGAGAACAACATTAGCAAGACATAATCTTATGGTCCCTCTTTCCTTCTTATCAAGCTTAGCCCAATCCTCATCTAACATCATTGTAGGTGACTTTGTCTCATTACCAACATGTAACCACTGATCTCTCTCTTCAAGGAGATCCTCCATTTTCAATTTCCACATCTCATAATTAGATCCATTGAACCTTTTAATTTCTAAACAAGAATTCAAACTCATTGTAACAAACTTATTTTCCAAAATCAGCAATAACACAATAGTAAAAGCTCCCACTACAACCAAAAAAACTCCAATCTTTTAAGATAAAGGCGTCTCAATACTCTACCCAACCTCAACTCTAATACCAAATGTTAAAAATTGAGGTGTTTATGTAGCTTAATACTTTGTAAAACTATTATACTTGCTGATCTAAATATGTATTCTTTGTGTCAGATTCTTTGTTAGTGATTATCTAATTAATTCATTTTATCATTTGTAGAATGAAGACAGAATTTGTAGAAGAATTAGATAGGATATTAGAAGATACACAACATATACCATGGAGAAACCCTTTCGGGGAAAAACTCCACCAAGAATCAATGTATTATTTAATCTCTGAAGTAGATTATAATAACTCCAATTCTTCCTTGAGATGCTTCTCCTACCTTCAACATATCTTCTTCACAACTTGCAATAAAACTGATAATAACTCTCTTCAACTTGCTTGAGATAAATGGGCAATAAACAACTTTGTAAACTCCAAAAGAGTTACAATTACAAAGCTCAATCCCTCTCCCTAAAAGGTACGCCTATCTCTTGCAAGTAAAGTTATGTCATGAAGAACAATGTTAAATATTCATCTTCATCCATTTGGGCATCCCAAACTGAAGTATAATCTCAACCTTTATTCTATAAATATCTTCAAGGCTTCATCCTCAAAGTAGGCACCCAAGAGCGGGCCCACTTAACTTAGCCTTCTAAAATAACATGCAAAGGAGTTAATTCCAAGAAGCCAACTTGGGCACCCAAGTTGGGTCCAAGTCATTTCTTGTTAATTGAAACATTTCTCTCCACCATTCATGCAAGAATGGTCATCTGTTATTAACTGAAGGATTTCACATGTTATCTGTCATGCAACTCAAGTCATTAGTCATGCATTCCAAGTTAACTGAAGTTAACTAGCATTCAACTAAAACTAACTAAAGATAATTGAACCATAACTAAATTGAACTGAATTGAACTAAAATGAATTGAACTAAACTAAACTAAACTAAACTAAACTAAACTAAACTGATTCTAAACTAAGCTGATCTGATCTAAACTGAATTGAACTTCATGCATGTAAACATCAAACCCTAACTCCTAGGATCTTTACATGCATTCAAAAGTGTTATCTCGTACTCCAAATATTTAACTAGACTCAAGGTGAGTGTCACCTACCATTTGGGAACCCCATGTGCCCCTATTATTTAGGAACTCATACTAGATGCCCTTACATTCTCCTAACATTTAAAATTAATTACAAATGTCAATTGACATGATTATTTCATTCAATATTAATCTTTTTCTAATCCTAGTGTTGGGGAACACTTTCCAAGGACTTAGGAGATACATGAAATAAATAATATTTAGGATTGCAATTAAATGGCATCCTATTCCCAACAGTCATCAAGGACCTTCCCTTGACTCTGTTCTCCTGCCCTAGTATCACATTTCCACAAGATACTATGGTCATAGATGTTCCCCCAATGTTTGATTTGTGCTTATCCCAAGAATTCACTTCAAATATAGGTGGATATCTTTCTTTGGATTGGTCACACTTGATCCTCAAGACCAAGCATGGAGCTAAAATGAAAATAATATCCAAACCTCTACATTCAGAACATGTGGCTGATGAAGCCTTGATCAACTTTGAAGCTGCTCATACCTCTTTCACCAAAGAGAAAATGTATTGTACCGAGCTACTAGAGGATGAAAAGGTGACTGAAGATCAGATGGATTTAGAAGAGGTCCTCTTGAGCCAATATATTGACACTGATCCTTTTGGGAACTATCATGCCACCAGGTTGGGGACCTATGTCATCTATGATGAAGATCAAGTGCTTATGAAGGTCATGAAGGAACCTAAGAGCAGTCAAGCCTCAGAGCTATGGATGTTGCACTTTGATGGAGCAAGATGCAAAGTTGGTGCAGGAGTCAAGAAATGTTTGACATCCTGATTAAATGAAAAGACACTTTAGTCCTTCTGTTTCCAATTCACTTGTTCAAATAATGAAGTTGAATATGAAGGCCTAGTGCAAGGTCTAAGCCTTGCAGAGCAGATGGACATCAAGCAAATAATGGTGTTCGAAGATTCCAAACTAGTGGTCAATCAAGTTTGAGGGATTTTTGCAGCCAAGAATGTCTGCATGAGATCCTATAAACAAAGAGTTTGGGACCTGATTGAGGGCTTTGAAGCCTTCAATATCCAGACAGTTCCCAAAGAGCAAAATATAGATATTGATCGCAAGGAAACAATCAGATCTCAATTTGATCCCACTTCTGACCTAATTCATAACATACACTCTGTGCGAGTGATAGTCTAACCGAAAATTCTAGATAATGATTAGAGTTAGCAAGTGTTCAAAAGCGATGAACACATCGCTTCATTCATCCAACAGTTAGGAGAGTTCGCCGAACAACTCCAACTGAAGATTGTTGAGGCCTACGATGAAAAAATCATTCAGCTGAGATCCAACAAGCTTCCCAAAGGACTGATCACTCTTGAAAACCTATTTGATTGTGATGATGTGAGGAATGACAAGAGGAAGTTTGTAGCAGAAAAAAGTGACTATGCAAACCTTCAAGTCAGAGACAGTAGGAAACGCAAGGTCGGAAAAGATGTTCCACAGCATGATAAAGAAAGACTCATCCATTTCTATGAGAAATATGGAGTAGTGGCTTTGTCATATGATGACCTCAAGGGATATGATCCCAAAATCATCCAATATACTATAAAGCTAATGGAAGGGGAAAAACTTGTCCACCAAAAGTAGAGGCTAGTAAATCCGAAGATTGAAGCCTTGATGGCGCAAGAGTTGACAAAGCTAATTCAATCTTGGATTGTCTTCTCCATCAAACATAGCACATTGGTATCCAACCTAGTTCTGGTCCAAAAGAAGAATGAATATATCCATCTATGTGTTGACTTTCGGGTCTTGAACAAAGCATCCCTAAAGGATCACTACCCATTGCCTTTTATGGAGTCAATCTTGCAAACAGTGGCAGGATCATAAATGTTTTCTTTGTTGGATAGTTTCTCCGGGTACAACTAGATCTAGGTCAAAGAAGAGGACCGACACAAAACAATGATAACTACCAAGTGGGGAATGTTCACATATGCAAAAATTCCTTTTGGCCTCTCAAATGTAGGAGCCACCTTCCAGCAGACAATGGATATTGCTTTCAGCGAATTGATCAACAAGATTATCTTAATTTATTTGGATGATTTGACTATATTCTCTAAATCTAAGGATGATCACTTTGATCACCTTGAAATGGTTTTTAAAAAATTCCAGGAGTTTGGGGTATCCCTGAACCCAAAAAAATGTGTTTTTGGAGTGGCATAAGGCAAATTATTGGGACATGTAGTATCCAAAGAAGGAATTGCAATCGATCCTAAATGGGTGAAGGAAATCAGGGAACTTCCCCTACCAGTCAACAAGAAAGGAATCCAATATTTTTTAGGGAAGGTTAACTTTGTAAGCAAATTCACTTCTGATTTTGCAAGACTAATTAGACCTATCACCCTAATGCTAAAAAAGTATCAATTGTTCAAATGGAAAAAGGAAGCTAGAGAAACCTTTGAGAAGGTTAAGGATGCTATTTCTTTAGCTCCTATACTGGTCAATCTGGACCTATCAAAGGAATTTATAATGTATGTATTCAGTAGCAAATCATCTAGCATCGCTACTGTGCTAACTCAAAAAGATGATGAAGGAAAGGGAGAACATCTGATAGCATTTCATTTCCGGACCTTAAAATATTATGAGAGAAACTACAACTTCGTTGAAAGGCAAGCATTCACCATTGTTAAGGGACTCAAGAAGTTATGAAACCTCATATCTTGCAACAAGGTGATTGTCTTTGTCATGCATTCCAGTGTGTGTGAGTACATCATGGAAGGAGAAATCACTGAAAAGAGGGCCAATTGGATCACTAAGATCCTTGAATATGATATTGAGGTCAAGCCTACAAAGACCGTCTGAGGAAGAGGACTATGCGAATATTTGGCGGATGACAAAGAAATGGTAGCTGAAGAAGAGCAACCCAGACTTGTTTTAATGAATGAACTCGAGTCTGAAGGTTGTTGGCTAGCAGACAGGGTAAGATTCATGCATATTGGGAAATATCTACCGGGCCTTCCTTCTTAGAAGAGAATATTTTACAAACTGTAGAACAACGAATATGCACTCATCAAAGGAGTCCTTTCTAAAAGGAACTTCAATGGCATTCTACTGTGGTGTGTCACCATAGAGCAAGCGAAGAGAATTCTTAACAATTTCCACAGTAGTCCTGCAGGCGAACACTTCTTTGCAAAAACTACCGCCATCAAAATCATGTGTGCTAGATACTTCTGGCCTACGCTATCCAATGACTCATACTCCTTGGTGAAAGCCTGCAAGGAATGCCAATTCTTTGTAGGAAGAAGAAAATATTTTGCAATGTCTCTCAATCTGATAGTGGTTGATGAGCCCTTCGCAAAATGGGGCCTTGATTTTATCGGGATGATCAATCCCACCTCCAGCGCTGGACACAAATGGATCCTCACAGTCACAGACTACTTCACCAGATGGACCGAATCCATGCCCCAGAAGGATGTAATGGAGGTGGAGATTGTGGACTTTCTTGAGAGGCTAGTAATGAGATTTGACCCGCCAAAGACCATCATTTCCAACAATGCTAAGGCTTTCCTGGGTTCTAAGGTATGTCAATTCGCACTCATGCATGGCATCTTCTTGAAAATGTCATCAAATTACTACCCGCAGGGGAACGGCTTGGCAGAGTCAACTAATAAAAATTTAGTCCAACTCATTAAAAGAATCAGGTCAGAACATCAAAAGGAATGGTACAAGAACCTTCAGGCAGTGCTCTAGGCATAACGCATAACCCCTAAACAAGTTCTCAAGACTTCGTTGTATGAACTAGTGTATGGGAAAGAAGCGTTATTGCCCATCTCCATGGAGATTCTTGTGCTACAACTGCTCAAATCCCTAGAAATTGAGGAAAACGGAGCCATGGAGGTCTGGTTGGCTGAGTAACTGGAAGTACAGGAAAAAAGAGAAAAGGCCCTAATAGCCATGTCTAACCACCAATAGGTGGTTAAGAGATGGTTTGACAAGAAAACCTCAGACTAGGGTCTAAAATGCGGAGACCTAGTATTAAATTCAATGAAAGGGTTGCGAAGCCTAGCCAACACGAAAAATTTGACAATTTGTGGCAAGGACCTTTTAGAATAATTAAATACAAGCAACACAACACATTTGAATTAGAAATATGGAGAAGGAAGCATTGGGGATTTCGGTTAATAGAATCCACCTCAAATTGTTTAATTAAGCTTCATTATTATTCTGCCAGTGTAAATATGTAAGTATTGTAATTATTTTTTCTTTCGTGTTTTTGTCAGCTGGTCTTTCCTTAACCCATCAACAACCCATATGCAGAAAAAGGAAAATGAACCCATGTGCGAATTTTAAAAAGGTACTCAAGAAATGAAGAAAAGGGAACCCATATTGCAAAATTGCAAGAATCAAAAGAGACAAGCAATTTAGTAAAAGTTGTATATTCGTTATATACGAAATTATATACTTTGACAATACACTTGCAAAATGGCTCTGAGGCCATACTTTTAAAGTATATCTATATATTATGTATTTTTTTCGTATGTATATATATATTATGTAGTTTTTTCATATATATATATATATAAGCCTTTTTTCAGGCATATATACAAAACATGTGAAAAGTTTTGAGTCTCAAGCAGCAAGAACGGGAGCATCATCAACAGCATATGGAATAACATCATCATCAACAAGAACAACAAAAAGAGCATTAGGAGAACCAAGAGCATCAACAACAACAATGACAAGTGGTGGGGGATATACCAAGTCCCTGAAGTCAGTGTACCACTCTATGCTATAGAAAATCACCACATTATAGCAGAGCAGCAGGAAGTGACAGGCACGAGTGGCCTTCTAGTGCTCTTCATGTGTTTGAATGCAAAACCTATTCAGAAATGGTACCCATGGCACCACTACATCTTCTTCGATATGTTAGCGGAGGTCGCTTGTCCTCAAAATTCCTAGGCCATACACTATGTTCGTCACCACTTCACCAAGGCCATCAAGGTAGCGCTTGGGAAAGATCTCCATGGTGAAGCACAAAATCATTTGTTTAGGGAAATGAATATCAATCAAAGAAGCAACAAAATGCAAGAAAATGTTAGTATTGACCCTATATTTATCCTCGTACTCAATGCAGTCCCTTCCCAAAACCCACTTCATCATTATTATGGCCAACGAATGCTTATTTTTTGTCATTCTCTTTAAGTGCCTATTGGATATTTCACTTAGGAAATTTGTCTGAGACTTGTTGCTAACCAACCTAATTGGAGTATTCATGATGCTAGCTCTACCCAAATGCCTAATGCTAATGCTACCCAACTGCCTAATACCAATTCTTCTCAAATTGCTAAGTGTGATTTTATTGTTGTCTAAGTGCCTATTTATAGAAATAAGCTAGGATATTTGAGGTACCTTTGTGCCATAAGCATGATGCTAATCAAGTGATTAACTCAAAAATCCCACCAAGAGCCTGCTCGAATTTCCCACCCAGTTGTGTCTACTATGTACGACTCGCTGCATGCAAAGCTAAGTAAAGCTAATTAATTAGCATAATTTGATGGCAGTCTTCGGTGGTAGTCTGCACGACTAGGTGTTAACATGTCACGTTGCAAGTGTTCTCAAATTTCAAGGCAGAATGCAAATATTTTCAAGTACTCATTGTGTATTTGGCTTAATCATTCTCTTTAAAATATTAATTACCAAAGCATGCAGAAGGTTTAATTGCCTTCAATCATCAGCTCAATTTCTAAATTGCATCATAAGACATCATTACTAAATGTCATTATGAATTCTTGTCTTTGTAGAATGCAAGGAATTCATTTCGCATAAGAAAAAGAGTTGGTGGTACATGCTAAATTTAATGCTAAAAGGCAACCATTGTCTGCCACCCCAAGAAAGAAATAGCTAAGTATTGCATGCAAGAGGCTAATATTGTAAAAATATTTTTGAGTACACTATCCAGAGCAAGGAGTTTCGAGTGCATAATTGCTAAGGAACACTAGTGAATTGCAGCAAGTTTGAGTGTCATAGAAATCCACAACAAAAGGAAAATGGCCCAAAATCCTCATACAAAAGTGCAAGGAGAGGCAACACAAAGCTTGTTTGACACCATGCGTGCAACACCCATCGCCAATATTTTTGGCAATACCTCTTATGCTTCACCTAGGATACCAAAGAAGCCAGAGTGGATTCACACACGGGATGCTGAAAGGAAAGAAACTCATAGGGACCAAAGCCAAATAAAGGAAGAATGGGATAACATTCATGATCCCATCCTCGAAAAGAACCCTAAGGCTCTTAGGGAGGCGGCTTGCGAGAGAATGAAGAAGAATAGTGACTTGGATTCTTTGGTGTAGAAGCAATGGTTTAGCGGGCTTCCACAGTATATGGTCCCTTTTCTGTACTACTGCTTGAAACTAGTCAACAAGGGAATTAAGTATTTTAACCCAAGTACCAACACCATCAAGGACCAAGAGCTGAGAGTGAACATCAACATAGAAGTTATCTGGAGCATGCTATGCATCCCTGTAAAAAACTATAAAGTGGAAAAGATGGAGTCATTCACTCTAGAAAAGGGGGAAAATATGGAGAACCAGAGATCTTGCTCTGGATTTTTATAAGAAACCAAAAGGTCTAGGGAAGATCATAAAAATCCACCATATATTTCGGCAGTGCACAATGCTTTCCTTGCAGACATGCATGATGCATTCTCAATGATGGCCTTTGTTTGTGGCCTACACACCGATAGATATGTTCAGGAGTTTCAATTGGATATAGGGTTTCAGTTGCATAGGCAACATTCCTTATTTTGGTATGACTTCACAGAAGTCATTGTTGCAGGGATGTTGAGCCAAATAAGGGAATACATAACACAAAAAAGTTCATATTTCCTTCTCTCCTTGCCCATATATTTTTGCATCACAACCCAGACTTCTTCAAAATACATGTGAGGTTGGTTATGTTTGATGAAAAGGGAATAAGAAGGCTAGTTTCTGTATGTACTCCTCTCCTCTCCGCAACTTATGACTATTATGCATTTTCGGATTATTTCTTGACTTTGATTCTGCAAGACTTGAGCAAGGATGGTAGGCTTTATCAACTTTCTATCAACCAGACTGGGTATATGCAATGTTTCACTCCAAAATACGATTGGTTTCTTGGAGAGGATTTCACATTCATTCGGATGTGTGGATTTACTGAGGAACCATTCTGGCTTCTGACATGCGTCACAAATAGGGTGTTGGCTCTTGAAATGTTCTAACAAGTGGCAATTATCGACAATAATTTTTGTGGAGAAAAGGGTAAGAAAGGATTATTCTTCTGCCCTTTGACTTTCAAGATAGTGATGTTGGCCAAGAAGCAGATGCATAAGCTACTAGAGGCAAAGTTGGCTCATCTAGGGCTAGTGTTGATTTGCAACAAATGGAAATACAACCCCAACAATGACTTACCAAAAGCATTTTTCAAGGTAATCCACAACCCTTGACCTTATTGGGAAAAGTGGTGAAATCCACTGAATGATCAGGATGATCTATTGGTTGACTTGGTTCACATTCCCACAGAGGATAGTAGGCCGCCATGGATTAAGTTCTACTTCCCTTTGGTGAAGTATAATGAGAAGCGCCAAATGGGAGCCACCCTTCACAATAATTTGGTAAGGAATTTTAATTAGAGTGAGGAAAGGATTAGGGATTTCTGGATTTACTGACAAGAGATCCAATGCCTTAATACCCCTTATCAGGACGTAGAGACGGATGACAGATTTGATAAATTATGGAATGATGAGCATGAGGATACTGATGCGAGTAGTGATGAGGATGTGGACCTGGATGAAGCTAAAAAGTATACAAGGAAGGGGAAGGAGAAGGAAGAAGAAGTAAAGACAACCCCAGTGCAGAAAACTAAACATGTAGCGACACAGCCTAGCACAACTACTTTGAAGCTGTGGGTGAATATATCACATTCGAGATCCTCATAGACACACACATGGGTCATGAAAAAACCAAGAATTTCCCAACAATGACAATAGTTGGAGGCCATAGAGGTGGAAGATTCCCCACCAACCAAAAATTAGTGCATAGATGCAACTTATGGAGAAGGTTCGTAGGAGCCCGCAACAAGCTAGGAGCCTGCAACGAGCCAAGGATCACAATCATCTACACTGTAGGTATCTCTTGCTCCCTCTTTTCTTGCTTCACAATCTTTAGTTCCTCCTGCTATCTTCGCGGCACCCCTCACTTCAAGTGTCGGCCTTTCCTTTTCCACTTCTACTACAGTGGTTGTGGGAGGTCTCTCCTAGTTCTCCCAGGTGGGAAAGTTTTCCTTTACTCCTCTGTGAACCTTTCCACCTTTCACCGGAGCCCATTTCACATCCGCTATCGCTTCACCTTTTGCATCTGTAGCCTCTATTGATACCCCTCTTGCTACTACTATATCATCCCCTACTTAGTTCGCCCAATAGATGGAATCCACCATGACTCCACTACCGCCACCACACCTAATGAGTCCTCCCACTAGTTCACAGACCAAGCCTTGGCATATTCCCCCATTCTCCCCACTAATAGTCTCTCTTCTAAGGAAAAATTTTCCCAGAACCACTACCCTCTCGTTCCCTTTTTCTCTTCCTCTCGGTGCACCCTTCGTAGGTGAATTCATTAGGTCACTAGCAGAATTTTTTTCAGAAGGAGATAAAACAAAACAAGCACAAGCTCTCAAGATCTAGAAGCAAAATGCCAAGGATGCTAAAATTTGGTTGAACCAAAGGTGCAGACACTTTTCAATGAGGCTCAACAATTGCTACATTTTGCAACTATGTATCCAACCATCATCAAACTGCAAGGAGAGATGCAGCTCGAGGATTACAACATCTATGCTATGGGACTCAATCTAATCATAACCTAGCCATAGGATAAAGTTGAGCTCATGGAGAAGACACAACAAGTGGTGCCCACTGACTTCCTCAAGTCTAGTCGCCAGCTGAAGAAGAAGAAAGAGGAGCTGAAAACTGTTAAAGAGAGAATTGAAGTCCTATTGGTGAAGGACAAGGTGAGAGATGCAAAATTTGTACATTTGTCACAATAAGCAGAGGTGGAGTAGGACAAGCTCTAGGAGGAACTCACAAAGTTCCAAGCTCAATATTCCAACCTACTCACCAAGCTGCAACAAAAAAACCAAGAATTATAGGACCAGTTGGCTTGGGTGAAAGAGGAGATGCAACAAAAGAATGAGGAGTTTTAGCATCAACACGCTTAGTTAGAGAAAAGAATGCAACAAAAGGATGCAGACCTTAAGAGCCAATAGGATCAATTTGAGAGGAAAATCCAAGAGGTGAAGCTCTCCCTGGATATAGAATTTGCAACTAGAAGCCAGGCCGAAGAAAAATGGCTTGCCAATTTAAGAAACCTGCAAGAACAACTTTCCACTACAGACAAGAGGATTGCAGAACTGACGCAGGACGTCAGGTTGTGGGATGCTGAAATTGGCTTTTTGAAGAATCTTCCATCACCCCCTGCTGCCCAGTCGAACCTCCTTCAAGTAGCTCAGTGACTATATATCTCATACTAGGAAAAGGTCAAGGCCTTATGCCTGACTCTGCCACCGATGCTCCAATTCATGGTGGAGGAAACAAGTTTAAGTAGGGAGGTTCACAAAACAATTGAGCGGTTCCCACAATTCATTATAGAGAAGGTTCTTGAGGTGGAAAAATTGTTGAATAAGCTATACACAGTGTCAGATGAGGACTTAGCAAGCACGAGGATTAGGGACCGCAAGTCAGCTGCCAAAATAGCAAAGGAGTTCATCCACTACCATGCAACCATCCTCCATGCTAGCGAGTGCATTGCCACACTGGGCCGAACTATGAACATGATGTGAGAAAAATTCTCCTAGCTAACTTAGATGGGCCTACCCTCCCCATTTCTTTTCGATGATTTGGTGGCCACAGCGGAGAGGATTGCAGCAAAGATCAAGGAGAAGCAGCAGGACATATCCACTTTTCAACACTTTAGCCAACCCCCTACTATAGAGGATACTGAGGACGTCACTCATCAAATAGCGCGGCTGCTCTTCCAACTCGAGTCTAGGGGCAGTATATCCACGATGCTTCCATACAAAGTGATCGATCTACATGAAGTGAGAGAAATTGCGTGACATATTGACGTCATCTGAGGCCGACTAGCTGCCTCTGTAGACTACTCTCTCCAAGCTCTGATTACATCGCCCAATGGATAAGGCTTTGGTCTTCAAACTATAAATTTTTGGGTTCCTCGTTCCGTAGGTGAAACACCCTTGGTATTTTCCAAAAGTTGTGGATATAAATTTCCTCAAGCTCCCTCCGGGTGGTTTGTAGTTTGCTAAGTCTGGCTCATGCCCCATACATTTGAACATCATTGGGCCCCTTTTTGAAAAGCTTCGCTCACTACCACCACGTGTCTATTAGGCACTCCTCGCAAGGATTCCCTCCTATGTTTCTTTAGTGTTCCTTTCCATGCTTCCACGTGTCAACAACGTGGGCATTTAAAAGCCTACTTCTTGCTTGAGCCTCGTCCGCATGCCACCTAGCATCGATCCACATACACTTTTTGGTGGACCCCATAGTTAGCGTCGGTAGCAAGGACTTATCCACGTGTCTTCCTCGTGTGGGTTTTCCTTGCAAGGAGGGAGGAATAAACCATAAGCCCTAACCTATCGCCATGTGTCCTAACTGACTTCATGATTGAGCGACACATGTTTGAATGCGGTTTTGTTGGGACCACCATCATCATTCGCAAGGGATGAATTTGGCTCGAAGGTGACTATGTTCTATGGCTCGAATCTTTTTTTGTTGCAATGACCTTAGGAAATCATTTCTCTTGATAAGGGAATCTTTCTATTATTGGCTCGCCAAGCGGTGGGATTGTTTTCTTATATAAACTACTTCTTCCTTCCGAAAATGAGTTTAGAAGATACAATTTTTTTTTGGGGAAGGACAGTAGGCCTTTTGTACTATTTTTAGATTATTGTATAAGACTTACAGATTGTGCCATTGTTTGGCCTTTCTATTTTCTTAAGCTATTTGACAAAACATTATACTGTGCCATTACTATACTGAGTCGTTTATTTGCATAACTTCTATGATTTCAATATAAACTGTTGATTTAGACAATCTATTTGACTCCTCTTTTTAGTAAATGTGTATGAGAATTATTTTATGTTATTGGATAAATCATTCAGGTTTTCATCTTTGATTTCTGTTATTTTGGGACTTAGTAGATTGTTGAACAGGCCCTTAAATCGCATCCAAAAGATAGATTTACCATGCCTACATCTATATCTTAGCGCATCGCTTTAGTTAGATCTTTATTTTTATATTTGTTTCCTTTTCCCATTCCAAAACCCCAAATACAAAAGAAGCCAGCTTCTTTAAAAACTAGGAGGTCACTCAGTTTAGTGCAATTGGTCCCCCCATTAACTGAGTTTCCCATAAGGTTGTTACCTTGTCATTTTTTGGCATCAACAAAGTGTATTAGAGCTTCAAGTTTATATTATAATTTAGTATTTATGTGAGTGCATCATTTTTTCTATATTTGTAAGTGTTGTTTGTTGTTGTTGTAATGACTTACATGACAATCCTTTGGTTGTAGATATTTTATCATAATCAATATCAATTATTATTGGAGTTTGATTTATTATGTGTGTTTTATTGAAAAAGGGATCTAGATCCTAAATCACACTTCTTCCAATTAGGGACATTAAGGATTAAAATTGACCCTAAATTCCACTTGGCTATAAACCTCAATGGAAGAGCTAGAATGGTGGATCAAGTTTTTAATCCTTGTTGGGGGGATGGTGTTGATGTGATTGATTGACCTTTAATTAACTAAATTTTATGATGTGATGTCGTTTCTAGGTTAATTATGAAAATGCAACAAACTGAGATGATTTTTTAAAAATATAGAACAAAAAGATAGAAACATACTTCAAAAATATAAAGGGAAAATATAGAGGAGCCTAGTATGAAAATCTGGTGTTGAATCAAGACTAGTCAGGGGCATGGGATTCTCTAGACTATCTTCCTTCTTTTTTTAGGATTCAAAATTACAAGCTTATGGTCCTCGGCTTGTAAGTCTTGTTTTCCCAGGGTCATTGTTAGAACTTTGTCTATTATTGTTAAAATCTAGTTTCTTTATCTTGAAAACTTGTACGGCTTGAATGCATGAATGAGAAATTAGTCTTCAATCTTCCTCCAGTTTGCTTTAGATCCAAAAACCTGCACACATGAAAGAGGGGGAATGGTTGTTTTGTTAGGGGCTTTCCTATGTCAATCCTAGTTTTGGTATTTCTACATCCACAACAGTTGTGATGATGTATAAAGAGAGCTTACCCTTGGTCGGGTAGAGGCTAACTAATAAACAAGTAATGAATTGACTAATGTTGCAACTCACCACTTAGATTTGTATTCCTTTATGGACTAAATTCATGTACTCATCACCTTCAAGGAGAAATTTTTGCTTGATTTGAAGTCCTACAAGTGTTAATACCCACAAAACAAATAAACACAAAACATGACCAAACTTATATAAAAACATGATGAATGATTAACATAATGCTTGAATAAAATAAATGTTGCAATAATCTTGATAATTTTGCTCTTGACTTCTCTTAGGATGCTCAATAATAATTTCAATTGATTTCCAAAACATGTTAGGATTAAAATGGTGAAAATGATTTGTATTTATATTTAATTCTTCTAATTTCCCAAAAATTAAATACCGATAGCTAGAAAATAACTTTTTAAATTCAAATAATAAAATAATGACACTGACATATCCAAAATGGAGCCAAAAAGGGTTGTTCAAGGGTGTGGGGCGCAGTAGACTAGACCCATCCTTTTCAAGACCTTAAGTATTGGGGGCACATATTAAATATTAATTTGTATTCCCATTGTTTGATTTTTTGAAGATATTTGTAAAATGGTTAATTAAGTGCATAATTAGGTCCAAGCACATAGGGGGAGCTAAACCTAGTGTAAAATTGTCAAGGGTGACATTTTTTATGCTACATTTAGCCTCCACTTTAGTGAGAGTATGAACCTACACTTGGACTCACACAAAAAATATGGATAATCCAAGAGGGGTTTAATTATCCAAATATTAAAGAGATAGAATGACATCAAATCTAGGGGATGTGATAGCCCCTAAATTCAAGATCCAATGGCAAGACAATATAAGGAAAAAGGAACACACACATGAAGGTGTTATGTAGCATGAAAAATACGAAGCATACACGGTGAAGGCATATTACATATCATAATGTAAACATAAATATGAAACAAAACACAATGCATACACAATGAAAACTCAATGTATACACAATGCAAACATGTAGAGGGGGAATGACAATCACAGACTAGCAAGCTCCATAGAAATATTACTAGGATCCCTAACCAAGGCATTCATGAATCACAGGCTAACAAAATTCGATATTTTCTAGGTGAACCATGAATCAAAGCATCACAAGCTAGTGAAGTCGGATGTTCACTAGGTGAACTTTGACAAGAAACAACATAGGCTAGTGAAGTTTGATATTCACTAGGTAAGTTTTTGAATGGTAACAAATGAGAGACACACAAGGGCTAGTGAAGTCCAATATTTACTAGGTGTGATCCCATGTCAACCATACCAAGAATTATAATCCCAATAATTATGATAAGGCACTACACAAAAGTATTAGTATGCCAGACAAACACATTACCAAGTCTAACACGTCTAAAAAAATTGAAGCACATAATGGAATGCATTCCCCCACCTTAAAGTAATTGATAACACCAATTGTGAGCAATTGACTTTAAGATAGAGTAAAAATAATATTTATGCAACATAAAAAGGTCATGAGAGACTATTGGAAAACCCTGTGCCAATTATATGTTCCCAATAAAGTTGACTCATGACGATGGGTTTTCCCCAAGACAAAATCACATAACAAGATAACATATAGCACATAAGGGACCCATGGATCCAAAGTCAATATAGACCATATATAATATAATATGATTATGCTTAGAATCAGTATCATTCCCTACATACTTGTGGAACTATGAACAAAATGGAGAAATGACACATGAAGACAACATAACAAGCCTTTTGGTACAATATAGAAGAGACCTAAATGTCTCAACGCCTTGAATCATCCCCAAAAGGAAAACACAAGAAAACAATGTTGTATGACATAAAGAATAATGGAGATACAAATAGATGGATTTCATGATAGATTAAATTTTTTGTATCCTTGTGCCAACAAGAACAACAAGGGTCATCCAAAGAAAACTAACAAACATAAAGACACACCAAGTAACACAACAAGGGAGATCACATCATGTGCAAGTAGACACACATATACAACACACACAAAGGGTACCACACATGTGAGCCAATATAAATCAAACCATTTGCATCCTAACATTGCTCATCATAAATGGAAGGTGAACAATATACTAAAGGTACTACAACAAGTTTCATACAAGGAGTATCATTGGGTTCAATAGATGGTGAGTCAGTCTTATTAGGAGGATCATCATGGTTTCCCCCAATTAAATTCATTGATATAGAAAACATGAGAGTTAATTCATTATGATCTTCCTTTTGTTCTTGTTTTTTATCTTCATCTTTGCTATCCAAATTATCACAATGGATTGTTTATAGTCATCATGGTTATGAGTAATATCATTCATATGTTATTCTTTCATTTTTTTTCGTAGGTTTGGATAGGTAAGGTTCAATTTCATGGTTTGGAAAGGGTGGCAAGGTGGAGTCAGGAAATGATGATGATGGATGGGTGGGAGGTAATTCATAGGAGCTGGTTTGGATAGATGGATGGTCTATAGGTAAGGTTTCACACTTTGTAGCAAGTTGACAAGCCATGGCACAAAATCTTCATTTGTGCTCTTTTACACTTCTATTTCTTCTTGCATGGGTTTCATCTTGTGAAGGGTTAATGGAGGTGTTCCCCAACATAGTTATATTTTCTTCCTTTGGAGGAGGAATTGAAGGGACCACCACGGGTTGAGAGACCATATTATTCTTAGGTCTAAAAACTTTTTTTTTTTTTTAAAGAAAATTTGGAGGCACAAAGTTGATTACACGATTATCCCTTGGTATTTCACAAGATGGCGGAGGTGGAACCACAAATATAAATGGTAATACCCAATTGGTTTCATGTAACAGTAAGCAATTGCCAAATTTTTCTTGATAATTTCAAATGAGGTTTGACATTCCTAAGTCTAAGAAAACTCAACATCCTTTTTGAGTAAAGAAAATATGGGTGCTTTTGTTGAAATTTTATATGAACCTATGATATTAACCAACATTCCCAAGGAAATTACGCACAGATCATTTTATGTCTTTGGGACTTCTAACCTTTACATTACCTCAATAGTTTTAGGATCAACCTTAATACCTTCTACAAAGATATGATCTCCCAACATAATCCCTTGTTGAACTATAATAAGACATTTTTTCATGGCTAAGGGATAGCTGGTACTCTTCACGTCATTGAAAGAATTTATCTAGGTTTTGAAGTGCATTTTTCAAAAGTGTTACCATGCACTAAGAAGTCATTTGTGCAGAATTTTGCACAATCATTCACCAATTCAACAAAATAACCAACATTTCTCTTTGAAATATAGTAGGCTCAACGCATAATCCAAATGGAAGAACCTCATATGTGAAGGTTCCCCATGGACATGTGAAGGTGGTATTGTATCAATCTTTTGGGGCTACTTATATCTAATTATATCTTAAACCCATCCAAGAATTAGAAATAGGTTTTTCTAGCCAGATTATCTAAGCTTGATCAATAAATAGTAGAGGAAAATACTCTCTATGATTTGTTTTATTGATTTCTCTATAGTCCACACAAACTCTCCATTTTTCTCCTTTCTTCAAAATGAACATGGGAGGTGAAATACATTGGATATTAGAAATTTGATAAATGAATCCTACTTGCAAAAAATTTCAATCTTTGTTTTAACTATTTCCCTAAGTGCAAGGTTATTTCTACAATGGGGCTAATGAATTGGTCTAACCTACTTAGTGTAAATGTGATGCATAAAAATCTTTGAATGTATTCCTCTCATGTATTTATAATCCAAATGAAATTATTTATACCAGTTTACCAAAATATTAAATAATTTAAGTTCTTGTTGTTTTGTAAGCTAATTATTAATGTTCAAAGTTTTTCCCAATAATACCATAATTTGTTTAGTCTTAGGATGACTAGAGGAAATAATATAGGTTTCACTCATTAAAGTATTAGGGGGGGAACAATGAGGTTGCATCATAAGGAAGGTGGTGATATATTTAAATAAACACTCACTTCTTGGGATTATATCAGCTAGAGGATAATGAAATGTTAGGAGAAAGTCCTTTTTATTTTGAATAAATTTCAATATGCTCATTTATATGCATCTCTACAAAGTTCAATTTGTTTCCATTTCTTCTTCATCATCTATATTTGAAGGGTTGTTAAATTCTAAATCATCCTCTAATTCATCATTGTGTTGTTTGGCTATGACCATTGTTAATGAAGCTAAATTTCCTTGTTTGTTGTTACAAAATGATTTTTCTTCTCATATTTAATTGTACTTATTTATAGATGTTTTGATAAGAGGATGAAATGATAATTTTATACTATTCTTTCTATGAGAAATAATCATACTTCTTGATATGTGGCCTATTAGGGCAACAACTGTAGCTAACCAAGTTCTTCCTAATATCAATGGATAATTGTATTTTGGAGTTTGCAACTAGATAACTTGAAAATCTATGGATTATTCCTAGGTTTCAATGATGACTAAGACATTTTCTAAAACTCCTTTTTGGGATGGAAATAAATTAGTCTACCATCTAAAGAACAATGCTTGTAGGTTGGAGGTTTGTTAATGACAACATTTCCATCACATCTACTTTCATAAAATTAATAGTAGCTCTCAAGTCTACAAGTGCATTAGTAATTTGAATTCCACAAATAGATACTATAATTATATGACTACCAAGGTTTCCATGTTTAGGTGGAAGAAATTTTCTTGATAGGAGATCAACTAAATATTCATAAATTTTGACAATATTAATCTAAATTTTCTTCTTCTTTGTGTTTTTATGCATAGTTGTTTAACAAGTTGATTGAGCTTAGTTATTTCTTTAATTACTCATAGCAATATAAATTCAATGTTTTAATCACCTGGTATATTAGAAAAAGCAAGTCTCATTTACAGTGATTGATTTTGGAGAACAATCTAGATTGACTTCTTTAAACCTCTTTGGAAAATGATCTTGTTTGAAAGCGTGTTCATTTTTTTGTTTTGGAGTAGATTTTTGGGAGAGATCCAAGAGAGTTTTGTAGTGTTTTTAGTGTGATGTTCTAGATGGATATTAAAATGTCTTTCTAGAGAGGCTATGGATAACACTAAATTTGGAGTATTGCGAAGAGGAGATTCTGAAGTAGCTCTGGGAGATAATTCTAGATTATTTCTATGAGGAGCTTCTAGTGTAGCCCTTGAAGACAATTCCAAAGTAGTTACAAAGAAAATATATCATTAATTGGTATTTTATGGGGTTCCATAGTTGTTTGTTTATCATTCCATTCCATAAGATTAGTTTTATAATTTGAGAATATTTCTTCTTCTCCACCCATTATTTCAACTATGGTTAGTTGATGTAAATTTTTTCATGACCTAAGTTGCATGGCTTTGCAATGTGTTGCATTAGTTCCAACCATATTCCCATGTTCAATTGAATAAACTGACACGTTTTATCTTTTTTTGAAGTTAACAATTGGTTGGGCTAGTAGTGAGGGTTGTGTAACTTGATTATATTTTTGTTCACTCTGTAAAGGAGTTGGAAGAGGTTGTTGTTGATGTGGCATGTAATGAGGTCCTTGATAGAGTTGGTTGTGCATAGGATTCCATTATGGTGTTGAGTTTTGAGGGAACCATGATTGTTGTGGCCGGTTGGTCCATTGTGGGCTTGACCATTGTTGATTCATCCATTCTAGGGGTCCATAAGAATATGGTATCCAATTCTTTGGGCCTTGATATTGAAGCCAAGGTGTTTCCCATTGGTTATTATTCCAACTAGGTTGAGGTTATCAAGAGGAATTCAAGTTTTGAGCAAAGGAAAAATTATTTCTAGGTTGTTGTCCCACATAATTAACCTCCTTATGTATTAAAGATGACTTTTATTATAATTTTAATTGCTTGGAGCAAGTCACATTGATTAGTTTCGTGATATTTATCATAAAGTTGACAAATATATATCTTATCTAGAGGACACTCTTGTAACAAATGTTTATTTTTACATCTTGGATAATAAGTGGAAAACATTTTTGAGTTTTTGGTTTTAGATTATATGATTGTATCCCATTGAGAGTGGATTTCAATTGAACAAGGATGTTAGTTTTCAGATTTATAATTTCCTCTCTTAGTTGTCCTCTCATTTATTCCTCTCACCATACTAGAATTTCTAATTCCTCCTCTAGTTTGGGAATAATTTTTGTAGAGGGAATAAATCTTATCAAGATCCAATTTGGCTACATCTCCTTTGCCCATTAAATTGAGGGCTAGCTAAGAAACCTCTTCTAGTCCTTTTAAAAAATGGTTTTAACCAAATTAGTGGGCATGCCATTTTCACCACAATGTTTCAACAAAAAAGGAACCTCTCCAAGAATTCCTCTAAACTCTCATCTTCTTTTTTCTTAAGGAAAAAAAGAATCTTCTTTCATATCACTAACTCAATAGTAATCATGATATTTTTCTAAAAATATTTTTTGCATTTCTTGCTAGGTGTTGATTGACCCAAAAGACAATCCCTTAAACCATCTCACGGTTGAATCCTTCAGGTAGAAGATAACAATTTTAGTTTTTAGTATCAATTTTATAGTGATACATTTGACAAAGGGGTTTGAACTTAAAGAGAAATTGGTTTAGGTCCTTCAAGGCTATATTGTGAAAGCTAGGTAGATTGGTGAGAGATATGGTTTTCATGGGAGCATCTTCGTCTGCATTCAGGTTAATTGGGTAGGTAAATGTTTTTCTACTTTCTACCCTTCTTGCTTCTCTTTTTTTATTGTTAGTCATGATGTTTGTTGAATTGATTTGTAGTGTTGGTTTTTCCTCAAATTTTTGATTTGAAATCTTAAGTGGGTCCTAAATGCCTAATTGTTGTTGGTATATCTCTTCAACTAAGACTCCTTTTCCTTTTTTTGATTGTGCACAACTTTGTTTTCATTTTTTGGCATTTTGGGTTGGGAGGTTTTGACAAGTCTTTCTTGAGGTCTTCATTTTTTGACCATGCAAAAGAAAGGATACTTGCTTTTTTTTTTAAGGATATATATCCAAGCTCCCAAGAACACCTAATGTGAAGAATAGTCCTTGACGATGACGCCAAAAAGTGACACGAGGTGTCATCAAGCCTTGTACTTTATCAATTAATGTCTTGTCAAATTGGACAATGTACAAGGCTATATGCAAGATGAATCCAAATATCTTATTCTAATATAGAGTTCCAAGCTAGGAAACAAAGAAAGTTTATTCTAAAAGGAAATCTAACTAGATTTTTTTAAAAGATTTTGATAATACATAAATATTTGCAATGTAATCTACAAAAAAATGCTTAAAATCTGTTGTTGCAATGAAACATTTTTTTTAGCTACTTAACTGAGCTTGAAATGAAATATTTTTAAATTGTTTAGCTATTTCTCTTAACTTCCAAATCTTTTCAAACCATTTCAAGTAATTAAACTTTCTAGGTTTTAAACTATGTATTGGCTCTTATTCTGACGAAATGTAATACTTTCACATAATATGAACATGCAAAACATACCAAAGAACATGGACAATATACAAAGATTCAACCTACAAGTAAAGATTGTACACACATAATTACTTAAACATAATACAAAATTAAATTACTATATCTACTACGCTATTGGGTTTCCTTAGTTGGCTGGCTAGCTTGCCATAGGACAAATTTTTTTATCTCATAAAATCATTCACCAATTGCATTAGTATGATTTAAAATGAAAGAAAAAACAACACTTGAGCTTGAATATAATAATCATATTATATTTGAAAGCATAAAAGTTCTTTGTATTGAACAAATATATATACTATGATCTAGTTCCTAAACTATAGCATCGTGGGCAATGCACATCAATGCTTTTATGAGTATGTCACATACTTTTATTAATAAAAAATTAGTTGCATTGAATAAATCAATTTATCTAGAAGAGATCATCATTAAACATAAGTTTTTCTTCTTTATCACCCTTCATAGACTTAGTAGCCACATTGTAGCTTTCTACAACTCTCTTGAAGACATAAGACAACTCCCTCTACAATTCTTCTTGTGGTAACTTTGAACAATGACAATTTTGGAGCTACTTCAGCTATTTTAGAGCTTCTAGAGACATGACACAGTTTACATCTTTTGTGAAATCCATCTTGCTAGAGCATTACCTTTTACCCTATTTTTTAGTGAACACAACTTTCTACCATAATTATTAGCATTATAAATCATTTATTTAATGTATAGAAGATAATTGACATACATATATTGTTATAATCAATCAAGATAGTAAATAATTTATTATATAATCATATCAATTTAACATGACAAAGGTTATGGATAGTCAAAAAATGACAATTTTGTGCTAATTATAAGTGTAGACACTAAAAATATTTCATCTACTAGTCAATCTTTTTTTCAATTGATTATAGTTTGGTCTCAATGGAGACAGTTACATGACTGTTTTATATGGTATTACATGCCAATAATATTTACAACTTAGCTGCAGTTGGCTATATCCATCTAACTCCTACCTACTAGTAGTCAGATTACAACAGTAGTATGCTTTACATCAATACATGTAAGCTCTCTTACACCAAAATTAGAATAGTAACATATTTACATATACATGAACTCCCTTATCACTGTATAACCAACCGGGCATATGAGTAAATAAAAAACTATTAAGTTCAGAGTTATATTAATCATTTATGTCTGTGTTCATGTTCTTTATGCTAATCGGTAGGAAATAGCATGGAAATCATCATGGCTATTGATTGTTGTCCCCACTATCAAACGCATCCTTATTGAAGGCTCTTTGAAACTCTTGAAATGCATTCAGGAAAACCTATGTTCCTCTGTTGTCTAGTCCACATGCATGACTACACCTAAAATTCTCCCTAGTGATTGTGGCTGAACCACTCCTGCAAAGCCTTACGAACTAGGGAAGTGAAATCTCGATGTGAAGGGAGACCTACAATGCAATATGAAGAAACGTGAGTCTCTTATGTGACTCGGTAAGCACCCTCTTGCAACCCTTAAACTTTTCCTCATTTCTTGCTTTCCAAATGTGCCAGAGAATTTCAATAGATAAAATATTCCAAAATTTGAAACAATCCTTACTCATTTTTTTGTCACAAAATAACAAATTTTTCTAACTAATTTTGTCATTGTCCCAGATTTTCAAATTATGGAAGAAGATTTTCTAGATTTCTTTTGCATAGAAACAATCAAATAAAATATGAGTAATAGATTTCGGAGTGCAACAAATGTTGCACACATCAATATCATTCATGTTAGACCTAAAAGGTAATTTTTGAAGTAAAACAAGCCATTTAAAGCAAGCCTTCTTAGGCTCACTGTTATTGCTCCAAATATTAAGAACTTTTTTCCAATCCTTATCGCTAAGAGAAACATTCCAACATTGATTACAATGATCCAACACAACATTATTAGAAACTAAATCTTTATAGATTGTTTAGCCTTGAGATCGGTTAGTTTTCCCCCATCTCTCTACACAAGGTCCTCCCCAACATCCCTCACCCTATCGTTGCTTGGGGGGAAGTTGTTTTTATAGGCTTCCATCAGAATGGAAAACATCCTTGTCCTGGTGGTGGGAAGATCAAAATTTGTTCTCAAGACTTCCCAATTCTTAATATTACCATCAACAATAATGTCATTAAATACTTTTAACCCTTTTTTATTCCAAAGCTTAGTAGAACAGCCTTGGAGGAGAGCAAGTGGCTTACTATTGTGATAAAGGTTCCACCAAATGGAGCTACAGGTTTGACAGTAAGAGTTGGGCAATGAGACTTTAGAGGATTTGATATGGGCATTATGCTTGGATAGTTCCTAGGCCCTCCACAGACTCTTGAAGACTAGTGATCCAACAAGACTCATATTATGACTACTAGTGAGGATGTCACACAAAGGTAGGTTTTTCCAGGTTTTCACCTGCTTTGGGTTGGCTTCTTGTATTTTTTTCCTGATAAGAACCTTCCATGGTTCATTTCCAACTAAGGCTTTCACTATCCACTTGGACGCTAGGAAAATTCCCTACTGTCTCAAATATTTTAACCCCAACCCTCCTTGCATCTTGTCTAAGCAGCGCTAATCCCATCTCATAGCGTGTTTCTTTTTGCCACCTTTACCATCGGACCAAAGGAATCCCCTTATTCTTTTATGAATCTCATTTATCTGGTAACTATAGAAAAACCAAACTGATGCAAAGTATATAGTGTAGGAGGATAGAATCTTTTGATAGACTTGAATCCTTCCTGCCAAAGACAGGTACTACTAGCTCCATTTCTCAAATTTCTTTTCAATTTTGGAAGCAATCCAGTTCCACATTTCTTTAAGGTTTGGGCTAACCGCAAAAGGTATTCCCAAGTACCTTACTTGCATGTTAGGGCCTCCCCATTGAAAACCATATTCCTTCAGCCAGTCGGGGAGGGGGGGTCTCCTTCCATCCCAGCATAATGGATTTAGAGTTAGAAATTCTTTCCCTAGAGGCCTGTGAGAACAAGTCAAGTTTTTCCATCAAGACATCCATATTGTCCTTAAGAAGCTCAATAAAAAGTGAGGTATCATAAAAAAATTGAACATTAATTAGTTTGTTATTGTCTGGAAGGGAGATTCCTCTGATTCTTGGGGAGAGGGAGTGGTCCCTTAGTAAATAATACAAAGCATCTGAAGCAATGAAAAACAACGCAGGAGCCAAAGGACAACCTTGGTGAATAGATCTTTCCAACATAATTTCATCAGATAGAACCCCATTTACATCAATCTAGGTAGATGCATCTTTCAAGAGTACATCAACCATATTACAAAATTCCCTGGGAAAGCCAAAAGCTTGGAGTGTCATCCTTAGAAACCCCCACTCCACCCAATCAAAATCTTTTTCAAAGTCTAACAACAAAATTGCCACATTCTGTCCAGACTTCCTAGCCCACTCCATTGCCTCCCAACTTGTCAGTAGATTCTCAAAAATTTATCTTCCTTTAACAAAACCAGTTTGGGTGGGATTAATGAGCTTTGGTAGGATGTTGACCAATCTTAGGGCTAAGACCTTTGCCAACACCTTGTAGGAAACATACAACAAGGTGATGGGTCTCCAATTCTTAACCAAGGTTTTGTCCCCTCCCTTTGGAAGGAGTTTGATAATCCCTTTGTTGATATGTTTTCCTAGAGACCCACCACTTAGGGCATCCTTGTAGACCTCAAGTAGGTCTTCACTTACCCACTTTGAGAAGCATTTATAAAACTCAATGGGTAATCCATCACTACTTGGAGACTTATCATTGCTCATTGAGTTTATTGCCTTTTGAATTTCTTCCTTGGTAAGCCCTGCTGTGAGCTTGCCTACCTCTTCTGCCGAGATCTTTTTGGGGATTAGCCTTCCCACAACTTTCTTGGCATTTAGGGAAACTTCATTGTATCCCTCTGAGGAGAACATATTTTTAAAGAAGCAAGAAAATTGCTTGAGAATATCTTCTTGGGTGCTTAGCATATTCTCCCCATCCTAGATCTGATCAATATGTTCTCTAGCCCTTTTTTCTTTGAGGAAGTTGAAGAACTTTGAACCCTTTTCCCCCACTTTCAGCCAGTTTAATTTGGCATGAACCCTAAGCCCATTGACTTTGTAGTTCTAAATTTTTCTTAGGTTGTCTTTTGTTAGGGCCACCTCTTGGTTCAGCCTGATATCTTCCTGGTGCTACCGAATGCTGGATTCAACTTTAAACAACTGCTCTTGGAGCCCTTTCTCCTCTTTCCTTGCATCTAGAGCACATTTATTACCCATAGTTTGAAAGAGTCTCCTCCAAGCTTGCACATTGGAGTTCCACCTTTTGGTTGCAGTGGAATCTTTTAGAAGCCACTTATTGATTTCCCTTATGGAGGCAAATGCTTCACAGTAGTCATGATTTTTTAGCAACTGGGTATTAAGAAGGAAAGAGGGATTTCCTGTGGTTTGCCTTGCTTTAACCTGATGGGCAATAAGGTTAGATTTGATTGGGTGGTGGTCCAAGAGGGTGTAAGGGTGGACACTCACTTTAGACCCTAGTTCATCCGGGGTGAAATTAAAAAAGTCCTTATTTGCATATATATCCTGTCTAACCTGCAATAAATTATGTTGCCTCCCTTTTGCGCATTACACCAGGTAAACCAAATTCATTTGTAATTTTTCTTGCCCTTTTCCATAGGGTCAATCAAATTAAGTTTCTCTTTCAGCCTTAGCCAGAAAAATCTTTCATTTCCTTTCCAAGTTATATCAGTGCCTCCCCATTTATCCTTTGTTTGTTCAATCATGTTGAAGTCTCCCCCCAAGATCCAAGGGATAGCTGGAAGAGAGGATAACCATTGCCACAAAATGATTCTTTCTCTATAATCATTCGGGGTTGTAGACACATAAAATGTAATGATTGACATTGCGCATCTGATCCTGACTACTAACACCATTTCATTCTAGATCACTCCTCGGTCTAACCATTTAATCAAATAACCTTTATTTGATTAAATTCATCACATTTCATCTCTTAATAAAATAAATCAATTTTAACTTGTTAAGTTATTAGCTCTCGTCAATTAAATAAACTGTTTTATTTAATTAATTCCTAAATCTTTGTTTTAATTAAATAATTATTTAATTATTTAATTAAATCTCTATAGTTCCTCTATTAAATTAAATAAATCAAACATTTATCTAATTTAAGCTAACATCACCCCCCTTTAGCTAAATAAATCAAAATATATTTATTTAAGTAAATCTTTAAATCATATTCTTCTCCTATTTGATTTAAATCAATTAATAAATTTAAGTCAAATAGGTCACACCATTTAATCCCCGCATTAAATTAATTAACCTTGATTAATTTAATCTCTTCTCATGTCCCATCCTCCATCTTTTGCCACTTGCACATGATAATAGAGTTATTTGATTTATTAAATCTCTATTTATCTTCAACATGGCATCTTTGGAGAATATTCTTCAAACTTGAAATTCAAATCTAAGTTGACTTTGTCCTTCCAACAAGGCATTCACTCCATCTTACAAGTCCTTTTACATTGAGCCAAGTGGCCATAACTCCATTTGACTCTCCCTCCACCTTGCCATTAATACAATTTCAAAATTCAAATATTGGCATTTATTGGCACAATCATCAAAACTTGCGCATCCTCCATCCATTCACATGTTGACAAGTGGCACCTTGCCATTGAATGAAATTTAGTCCCACATTGCTCTATTTTGGGTATTCTTTCAATTTATCATTCTATAAATAGAGAGCTCCTCTATTATATTTTGAATCCACAATTTGAATAAACTTACTATGCTCAAATCCTTAGCAATCTTCATCCATACTTTTGAATGGGTAGCTAGGTTATGCAGATTTCCATCTTAGAGCACATTGGAAGTCTTCATCAAGTGGATCACTCTTCATCATCAATCAACATTGCATCATTGGAGTTGGGAAAGGGCCAATTTTCACATCAAATTGGCACCAATTCCCCCATGGGATCAAGAGTTGGCATTACTTTCAATTAGGATTTGATCTACTTTCTTGTTCTTTCATTATGTTCTTTTCATTCCTCTTTTGAGTTTTGTTAATGGATTTCATGGGGAATCCTTGTTCTTACTTGCATATGATCTCCTAATGTGTTTGTTTATTGTGTTTTGTAGGTATTTGGATTGGGGTTCTACATTTGGCGCTAGAAGGAGGGAAATCTCATTTTCTAATCACCTTTTTGTCAAATTTTTTATGTTTTTCTTTGTCTACAGGAAAACTCCTTCGTTGGAAGGTCAGTGTCGCTGTTCAGCACCACTGGTTCTCCAGTGTCGCTATATGGAACCATTGAAACTTCAAATTGCGACGCTTCTGTCTTCCCACCTAGAATTTTGAATTCCAAAATACGCCATTCAATCAATCAGACCCACAGGAATCTTTCAAAAATACAAACTGCACCATTGGCCAAAAGGGTGAACTTTCATGCCCACTAGTCTGGTTGCAGAGTAATGCTGACTGGCAAGTGGCGCTATATAGCACCGCTGGTGAAATCAAACTGCGACGCCTTCGTGGATTGCACCGCTAGAGGGGAGTATAAAGTGAAATTTTATTTGTAGCACGTGCTTTTTTCAAATTATGGTTCTTTTGTATTTTTTCAGCTTTTTGGACCTCTGTTTTTGCAGAATCTAACTAATTTTCTATAGGTTGGATCGATCAAAGATGAAAAGGAAAGGAAGCATGATGATGTCATTTCATAAAAACAAGTGTTTTTAAACACTCTAGTGTTTGTTTAACACTCTTAGAGGATTAATTATTCATCTTAAGGAAAAAATTGTCATCTTTTTATGCTTAGGACTTACTAATTTCATTTTGGGCTTTAAAAAGAACCTTTTAAATTCTTGTTACAAAAAGGCTTAAAAAGAACATTAGGACTCAAATTTACTAGAGTTTGTTTTGGGTTTAAAAATTGAAAAAGGAAAATTGTCACACTTACTTTGGTGCTTTAAAACGAATTCACCTTTTGCTTTGCGGATTTAAAATGAACAAGTGTTTTCATTTTTTTGCAATTACTTACACAAAGTAATATCATCAAAAGACGTATGTGCTTCTCTCGCGCCTCACGGTGATCTTGAGAATCAAAAGGCTTTTGGTGACATTAAGTTGCATAAATAATTGCCCATACACACTTCAATTTGGGTTTAAAATTGAACAAATTGTGCGAGTGTGAGTAAATCTATTGCAAGTGTTCTCCCTTTGTTTCTAAACAAAGGTTGATCGAACTATGAATATATTTACTCGCTATTGTTTATCTTAGAGGGCTTGCCTTGGGGAAAAAGTACTCACCCAAGGGAACGACTCAACCGGTAACACTCTAAAGCCAAGAGTATTTCCAGCCGGGATATAAATGTGGGTATTGGAATAAACGCCAATATCACACAGTTGACTCTGACGAGAAGGGCAGCAATGGTCTCTCGCCACGTTGGGTCAACTCCTACGAACGAAAAGTCTGAATTAAAACCCTTTTTTTAAGAATTACCAAAATCCTTGATCTATTTGTTGGTGCAAGAATGGTCATTTTGAAGTCGCCCCACACTTTTACGGTCTTTAGTAGAAATGGAAAGCATGCCATGGTAGTTTCATGGGTGTTGATGCTTGGCTTCCCCGTATAAGTGAGTGTCGTGGAGGGGAGCCAGTGGGGTCAAGCATCTAACCATTCGCTAAAGATAAGCATAGCTGGACTTGTCCAAGTGTGGACTCAACAAATATTATCTTTCACATCCATAGGATTGTGCTTATTCTTGGTTACAAATTTTTTTTCTTGTTCAAAAACATTTTGGAAACAAACACTTAACATCATCACCAAAATTTCAAACCCTTTAGGAGGCAAATACAATTGACCCAATTCAAGTGTTATTGCTTGCCCTTGGGACTTCATCCTTAGAGGTTTCCAAACACTTGAATTACATCTCAATTTGTCTACTAAAGTTAAACAATAGGTAAGCCTTGCCTTGAATTCATCATAATTCCACATAACATACGTTGTGGGATTCTAAGAAATTAAGACATTGGACATCTAGTTTGAAAACCTAATCAAAGAAGTGTTTGTGGTAAAACAAAATGACTAAGCAAAGATAACGAAATTGGCTCTCACATATGTGTTGATTCCTCATGATTTCCAAGAAATTCAAAATCCCGAAATGAAATTCCTTGAGTCAAAGTTCAAAATTTAGGAGTCACACTCGAAAAGTCATCAAGAAATACATTAGGAAGTACACTAAAAAACAAAACATCAAAATAAGTAAAAAATTCACAAGGTTCTATAGACTCGTTCCTTTGAACAATCTGGAAATGTATGCTCAATTTCAACCACTTCTTAGTTATAGAGGTCCTTAGAAGTATTGTATGTTCTTCAATACCGAGGTCTAGTAAAACAAATGTCTTTTTTTTTAGGTAGATCCTAGGATCAAAATCAAACCTTCATTCATCTTTGAACATCAAAACCAAAATCATCTCATCATCAATTCTTCAAAAATCTTGGAAAAATCCTTCATGTTAAACTTTGGGAAAATCATTTGAAATCAATCCAAAATCACCTTGTTTGATTGAATGTGTGTAGATGCATCCTTCTTCACATATTTGATCAAATTATCAAACCTTGTGAACAAATTCATCCCTTGATAACATCCAACATCTTGGGATTTAGGAGTTCATTATCAAAATCATCTTGTTTGGATAGGGGTGTTTAGATGAATCCTTCTTCTCACACCTAAACAAATTAGCATCTTATGAACAATCTAACTCTAGGAAAACATCCAACCTTCAAGATTTCATGAGTTCATCAAATTTTGAATCCAAAATAAATCAATCCTAAATCAAGTCCTAAAAGTTTAACATACCCTTCAAGAATTTCTCAAAGAGTTCCAATAATCCATCAAAGATCCATCTAACATCCATATCATTATCATCCTTTGATCTTGGAAATCATCCTAAACTTTCCCTTTTGTTCCTAAAGATATATCAATCCAAAGAATTAGAGATTCATCTCCTATATTCTTGAAAAATTGATCCCTATTTTATGGTGCAAACTAGATATCAACACAAGAACATGGAAGCCAACAAAGAAACACCCGCTTCAAGTGACCTAAGCCAAACAAACTCTGAAATGAATCCCATTGAATCAAGCAATCCTTTGACTAACTTTCTCTCATCATCACAAAATCCACAAGAGGAAAGCCAAGAAGAGGATCTTACCTTTGGGATGTCACATGAGGAAATCACCAAAATGATCCAAAATTCGGAGAACCATAAGATTATTAATATCATGATGAGACTTAACCCTTCACTATACATGCTCGAACTAGCAAAACAAGGGGCAAAGCTACCTTCAGATTTCGACGTGAGCTCTATAGTGGAACCATCTTTAGAGGTCATGCCTCCAATTTCATCCACAATCCCCATTTCATCTACACCCCCATCCCAAAGCATCACTCAAAACATCCCACAAATCACATCTATTGCTCCCACTCAACCTAATGTTAATAAGGGAAGTGCATTTCTTAATGCCATTCAAACACACCCCCTTGTCAATAATCAAGATTTGGATGTAAACACCATTTTGGAACAAAATGTACCCCAAAATCCATTACATAAGTATGCCTCTCTCAATTTTCATAATCCTAACAATCCATCATCATCATCCTTTCGTGCAACACCCAAACCTCTCTCCCCATAACTTCACAAGGAGAGGGTGACATGTTCAGAGTAGGGGGCATTTTCAACACTACACCATTTCCTCAGGAGATCACATCTCTCATGTTTTCACCACTTCCGCCATTGCCATCACCATCCACACCACTACTTGGTTTAGGGCTTCCACCTTTACCAAATATCAATCAAAATCAAACCAACATCTCGAATACCAATCAAAGCATCACGCCAAATTCTCAAAACTTGTCATCAACATCACAACAACAAATGACAACTACACAAGCAATCACCACCATCACATCATCAACCACCCCCCTAACATCTCAAAGCATGGTCTCTCAAAGACCAACCACATCAATCGCACCACCTACCAATCAAATCCCAATCAGCAACACAATGATGCCTCTCGCCACCACCACAAGCACCATTCTGAATCCACCAGCATGATCCAATACATCAAATCAGTACAACATTGCATTGCAAGTAGCTCAACAAGTTGCTTATCAAAAGGCATTTCTACAAGTACAAAAACAAAAAGCCGCACAAGTAGTTGCTCAACAAGCTACTCAAGCTGCTCAAGCAGCCCAAGCCACATTACAAGCACAAAAGGTTGCTCAAGCCTAAATCCTATTGCAACAAAAATAAGCACAAGCACAAGCCCAAGCTCAAGCTCAAGCTCAGGCGCACGCCCAATATCAAGCATAAAAAGCACAGTATCTTGCACAAAAACAAGCAGCACAACTACAAGCATATCAACAAGCGGTAAAACAATACCAAGAGCAGCAAGAAGCAGCCCAATTAGCAACCCAACAACAAGCACAACAACAGGCTCAGCAATAGGCAATCCTGGCACAACAACAACAAGACCAAAAAAAGCATTGTTTATACAACAAGTGCAAGCATACATGGCTCAACAGAATGTGCAGATACCACCAATCAACACATCAACCAACCCACCCATCACACCCACAAACGCACCACCTCAATAAAGGGAACAATAACACTAATAAGGGGAAAGGCACCTTCAAAAATTTAAATCATGTGTATGAAATTGTTGTTGCTTCCCTAGACGAATATTGTACAGTAATCACTATCAAAGGAGCCTATATTGATTGTGGAGTCACCACAAGAGGCAGCAAGGTTACTATCATAGGGTCATCTCAGCCAAATAAAACACCCACGCCTAACCTCAGATATGTTCCCAATGGGTACAATGTCCTTGATCAGCTAAAAAGAATGCCAACATAAATCTCCATCATGGAGTTACTAAAAATCTCATCCGCCCACAATAAAATCCTTGAGGAAGCATTGGCTTCATCCGCCGTCCTCGCAGATCTTAATCCACAACAATTTCAAGCTATGGTCGACAACATCATCACTCCAAACCTCCTTACATTCTTCGATCAGGACTTTCCCGCTCAACCATCTCATAACCATGCACTCCACTTAGAGGTCCTAGTGCAAAAAAGGAAAGTCAAGCGAGTCTTAGTGGATGGAGGTGCAGGCTTGAATATTTGTTCCCTCAAGTTCATTAAACAGTTAAAAATCTCAGAGGATTCCATCGACAAAGCAAAAGGTATTACAATCAGAGCATATGATGACCAGGAAAGAGTGTCCCAAGGCACAATCAGAATCCCTATTCAAGTAGGGCCAACTATCATGGAAACTACCTGTCAGGTCCTGGACCTCGACTTAGCTTATAACATTCTCCTTGGATGTCCATGGATTCATGCAATGCAAGCGGTAGCATAAACTTTCCATCAATGTGTCAAATTCACATTTGAAGGACAAGAGATCACCATCCATGGAGATCCTGAACCATTCTCCTACTGCAAGAACCTTGAGGAAAAATACTACAAAGTCCCTCAAGTACCAAAAAATGATGAAGGCCCATCAACACTGTACATTGATCTAGCCACTCTCGCTTCCACTTTTGTGACAAAGACACCCACCACTCCCACCATCTCCACCATCTTTGATATCAAACTCATCATCTAGGATAATGGTTGCGAAAACTACACTATTCCCAAAAATGCTTTTGTGTTGGGAGAGTTACCACAATCTCCTAGATCACGAGGATGTCCACAATCAAATGAAGCCTCTGCATCTCAAACATCTCTTGAAGACTATCCCAACTTCAGAAGTTGGGGAGATCTCAACCAAGAAGTCATAGAGGATGACCCATCTTATCTCCTATACCAAGATAATAAACTAGTTGATCTACCAATGGATGACATAAGCAAAGGTTTGTAAATGATGCTCTCAATGGGCTATGATAGAAACCAGATACTTGGACAAAATGATAATGGGCTTATAATACCTATCATTCCAGAGACGCGAATGAGAAATATTGGCCTCGGATGTACCCCTCCGAGTATAACCATATGTGGACGAGGTCCCAAGTTAAAGAAGTCAAGACTCCCCGTGAACCAATGCCAGCTAAACTTTGCTTACCTGTATCCACTGGTCGCGTCATAGATAATTTCACTTTTGACATAACTGATGTCTATAGTAGCAGCGATGATGAGGATACCATAACCAACCTACCTAGGCTCTTCGAGGATACCACCCTTCTCATGATTAGCAATTTATCCTTCGAGTCAGACCATCAAGATTATGAAATCTGCCTAGTTTACCCCCAACTCATCGATTATAACCAACGAGGACCATCAATTCTTGACACATTCAAAAATGATGAGGCACTCTCAGAATTCATGGGACTATGGGATAACATTCCAGGTGGGGATCACAAAGTAGGATTCATCATTGAGCTAGATACATAGGCCTATTATGGGGAAATGATTGAATCCCTCAATCGCAAAAGTGAGAAACTAAGAATAATATCTAAGTCCTTGAGTGAAAACCACATTGTGGCACTCTCTAACATGAAAAAAGTAAAAATAAAGGACACATCCAATGGTGAAAACCTCTCTGAGGCACCTGAGGATGGGGGATTCAATCTTCCTTTCAGAGCTCTTCATCAAGAAAAAATAGCAGTCCTAGTAGAAAAGTGCAATCCGATTAATCTAGGAACAGAGGAGACCCCGCACATCACATTCTATGTGGAGTCATTACTGTCAGAAGAACAAGAACTCCTAGCAGCCTTCTTGAGAGAAAGACAAGTTAACTTTGCATGGAGCTACGCATACATGCCAGGGCTCGATCCATAAATTGTAGTTCATCACTTAGCAGTATATCCTGAAGCAAAGCCTGTCCGAAAAAAGCTTAGGAAAATGCACCCTCAGATTGCCCTTCTAGTCAAAATGGAACTAAAGAAGCTATTGGATGCAGGATTCATTTGACCAATATACTATCCAGGATGGGTGTCAAACCTAGTTCCTATCTCAAAACCTAATGGGGGCATTAGAATCTACACAGATTTTAGGGACTTGAACAAAGCATGTCCAAAAGACAATTTCCCATTGCCCAACATTGACATGATCATAGACATGACAACGGGACACAAAATGCTTTCCTTGATGGATGGTTTCTCAAGATATAACTAGATAATGATTGCTAAAGAAGACCAACACAAAATGGCCTTCACTTGTCCATGGGGGACTTACTGCTTGAATATGATGCCATTCGGCTTGAAGAATGTAGAAGAAACATACCAAAGAGCCATGACGTTAATCTTCCATGACATGATCCATAAAATTGACGAAGATTATGTCGATGACATACTAGCCAAATCCAGAAAGAGGAAGGATCACATAGCAACCTTAAGTGCCATTTTTGATAGGCTGGAGGAATACAAGGTCTGATTAAATCTAGAGAAGTGCATTTTTGACGTACAATTAGGAAAGTTGCTAGGATACATAGTGTCAATGATAGGTATTGAGGTAGACCCAACAAAAGTAAAAACAATCCTTGAGATGGAGGCACCCAAAACATTGAAACAATTGAGAAGTCTCCAAGGTAGGCTTCAGTCAATCTGAAGGTTCATAACACAACTGGTAGATAAACATAATCCATACTCTCACCTACTTCATAAGGGAGTAGCGTATAAGTGGGATAACAAGTGTGAAGAAGCCTTCAATAAGATCAAAGAATATCTGCTTACACCACCCGTCCTAATGCCACCAATCCTAAGGAAACCATTAATTCTCTGTGTCAGCAACAATAAAAGCCCTTGGTGCTCTTCTAGCTCAGCGCAATGAAAACGAGATAGAAAGGGCCATCTATTATATCACCAGAACAATGGTTGGGCATGAGTTAAACAATTCATTCATCAAAAAAGCATGTCTAGCAGTAGTGTTCGCTTCACGAAAATTTAGACATTACATGTTGGCACACAAAATAAAACTCATCGCCAAAATCGACCCTCTCAAGTACTTACTATCAAAAGTAATGCTCACTGGAAGAATGGCTAAATGGGTCATGATACTATCAGAATATGACATTGAATATGTGGAGCAGAAAGCAATTAAAGGCCAAGACATCATAGATCAGCTTGTAGAAGCACCAATCTATTAAGAGAATCCTCTCATCTCAGAGTTTCTAGATGAATCCATCTTCAACATCAACATCGCCGACCATTGGAAACTTTACTTTGATGGCTCATACATGCAACATGGATCAGGAGCCGGTGTCTTCTTTATCACCCCACAAGGGGACTGCATACCAAGGTCCTATAAATTGGTGTTCCCCTGCACCAACAACATTGCAAAATACGAAGCTTTAACCATAGGTCTCAAAATAGCAGTGCAATGGCACATCATGGCCCTTAGAGTATATGGAGACTCCCAACTAATAATAAACCAAGTGAACGGTGAATACCAGACTAAGGATGATAAGCTCACTCCATACAATAAACTAGTGGAGACTCTCAAGGAATCCTTTATCGAGATCACATTTGAGCAGATTCCCAGAGAAAACAACAGAGTAGCAAACACCATGATAGCAATTGGATCCTTACTAAAATCCCTAGCAACATCCTAAAACATGAATTCTTGGTAGAGCAGCTTCTCGTGCCCGCATTTGAAGTACCAGAGTTAGAATTTGTGTGCGAAATCGTTGGTCCTGGTGATCCCTGGTACCATGACATTTATACTTACCTACAAATAGGTGTCTTACCTGTTGACTTACGCTCAAGCTTGAAAAGAACTTTTACTAAAAAGTCCTCTAGGTTTGTCATACTAGGAAATACCTTATACCGTAGAAGTGTAGAGGGAACTTTATCACGCTGCCTTAATACTGATGAAGCCTTGACTGCTTTAACTAAGGTGCATAACGATATCTATGGTTCACACTCAAATGGAATGACCCTAGCCAAGAAACTGTTGAAGATGGGGTATTATTGGCCTACAATGGAAAGAAAGGCACATGACTACGTCATAAGGTGTCTACAATGTCAATAGCATGGGGACCTCATCCATGCTCCAACTCAAGAACTTTGTCCCATCATCACACCATGGCCCTTTTCGCAATGGGGACTCGATCTCATTGGAAAAATCACGCCCACTTCATCTAATGGCCACAAGTTCATCATAACCGCCACTGAATACTTTACCAAGTGGGTGGAAGCCATACCCATGACATATATAACCGAGAATCAGATATCAAAGTTCATCCTAAACTATCTCATTTGCCGCTATGGTGTTCCATAAGCCATTATCTCAGATAATGGGACACCATTTAAGAATCAGGATGTCTGTGACTTGTGTGAAAAATTTAAAATCCAACATCGCTTGTCCACCCCATACTATCCCCAAGGGAATGGCCAAGCATAAGCCACAAATAAAACCATTTTAAAGATCCTCAAGAAAATAGTCAATGACGCAGGTTATGACTGGCATCTGTAGCTCTCAATCCCGCCCTCTGGGCCTACCGAACCAATATCCACACACCCACTGGCGCCACCCCCTTCTTCCTGGTCTATGGATCAGAAGCAATACTCCCCATTGAGATCAAGCTCCCGTCACTAAGAATATCACTGAAAAACCTCATCACGGATGAAGAGTACTGAGTATCAAGACTGAATGAGCTGGAGCTACTGGATGAGTGGCATATAGATGCTTTAAATCATTTGCAAGTCTATCAAAACATACTCAAGAGGAGCTATAACAAGAAAATCAGAAGCAGGACTTTCCAAGTCGGAGAACTGGTACTAAAGGAGAATCAGAAGAACGCCCCAAATCCAAACATCAAAGGAAAATTTGAACCCAACTGGTTGGGACCATTTGTTATTACAACAAGCTACAAGTCAAGGGCATATCAATTATCAACAGCCGAAGGGGAACCTTTGCAAGAGCCCATGAACAACTCTCATCTCAAAAAGTTTTATGCCTAATCTTTCAAGATATAGAATCAAAAAATACAAAAAAATTCAAAAAATGTCTTTAAAAAATGGTTACTTTGGCGAAAACCTGGCAAACAGGCGCCTTGGTAACAACAAAAAAATCCAAAAAAAATTAGAAAAAGAATCAAAAAGAGAAAAATCGTCCTTTAGTGAAAACCACTTCGGTGACACTTTGAACAAGTACCTTGGTGAAAACCTGGCAAATAGGTGCCTTGTGTAAATAAGCATTGTCCATCCACCAGGATCTTAACAGCTTGTTTTTCATCATCCATCCATTATGTTTCCATCATCCATCGCATTCAAATCTCCATCCATCACCCATTCATTCGACATCTGCATCATAGCTTGATCTTGTGTTCATATCATGATCCCTCCTAGTACTACTGTAAGAACCCCAATCCAAATACCTACAAAACACAATAAACAAACACATTAGGAGATCATATGCAAGTAAGAACAAGGATTCCCCATGAAATTCATTAATAAAACTCAAAATAGGAATGAAAAGAACATAATGAAAGAACAAGAAAGTAGATCAAATCCTAATTGAAAGTAATGCCAACTCTTGATCGCATGGGGGAATTGGTGCCAATTTGATGTGAAAATTGGCCCTTTCCCAACTCCAATGATGCAATGTTGATTGATGATGAAGAGTGATCCACTTGATGAAGACTTCCAATGTGCTCTAAGATGGAAATTTGCATAACCTAGCTACCCATTCAAAAGGATGGATGAAGATTGCTAAGGATTTGAGCATAGTAAGTTTATTCAAATTGTGGATGCCAAATATAATAGAGGAGCTCTCTATTTATAGAATGATAAGTTGAAAGAATGCCCAAAATAGAGCAATTTTCAAGCTTTAAAAATGCTCCAAGGGGTCACTTTCGATTCACTTTCACACATAGCCTTTTAACGATTCTGCGATTTGAGCTCTGACACATTGATGAGATGGCACAACGACAGCTCCTGATGCACATTTCTAATCAAGTCCAGACATACCAACGACCTCCTGGCATTGGGGCACCGATAAGTGATCCTTACTTGAGCTTCATTTTTTAATTTTTCGTGCTTATTTAATGCTTTTAAATTTAGCTTCTTTGCAGTGGTTCTATATAGTGCCGCTCAAATTTCAAACCACACTGCTTGGTGGTCCAAATTGGCTCACCATCGTATATCGCATCACAGCAGTGGAGTTTGGAGTTTGGAAACAAACTTCAACTCTGACGCTCTTGCTATCCCCAGTGGGGGCTTTTCAAAGTGCGATGTGGCGGCAAAATTTTAGGCTAGAATCTTTGCAAATTGCATTGCTTTTTCAAAAAGTGCACCACGACGGTGCATTTTAAGTCTTTGGCAGTCTAGCATTGTAGTTTGAAAATTTCAAACTGTGACGCCTTCATAGATAGCAACGCTGGGCTAGTTTTTTGGGTGCTCGGAATAAAATTTCTCAAAAGTATTAGCATGGTGACCTTTCCTAATGTAGGACGCTGCAAGGGAGCTCTATTCTTAGGAGCATAAATCATGGGATATTTTTGGTTACCTACGAGATCTGAGTGACAGGGAGTAGGATCGACTGCGGGACATGGGACTATGGTACATTGCTTATGCAACACCTGTGTAGACCCACCTTGGGATGATGTCAGCGCTTGCCAAGAGATGGCACAGTGAGACCTCATCCTTCCACCTTCCTACTGGCCAGGCCACCGTCACCTTAGAGGACATGTAGCGAATCCTTAGATTGTCGATTTATGGTCGGTGAGTTATTTTCGATATGGATGCCGAATGGGACGCCTCCATATAGTTCTTGTCATAGATGAGGTTGTGTATTACGAGGGCCAGATAGAGTTGGAGCACCATAGGACACTCACATCACCATTCCACCTAGTGGTTGCAGCGATCATCTTAGGTCTCATTTCCCCGGATCGACGAGGCCGATACTTCAGTCCTAGCCGGGGGCTCTGCTGGGAGTAGATGGTTCGTGACAGGCCAGTTTGTTTTGCATGGGGGCCTATTCTTCTAGCCTTGTTCTACAGGGACTTACACGAGTATGTCTAGCTCGACGACAGAGCACTCAGAGTAGGTGTTACACTTCTCCATGTATGGGCGTGGGAGCACATCGTTGTTCTTCGGCCATGAGTCGTTGCAGTGCCGATGGGGCTTGATGATCCCCTAGTGTGGCGTTACAAAGGTGGTGCGTCTTTTACACACACGAGTCTCTTTGGTGAGTCCCGAGGTCATTGGCCACCTCAGTAACCCTAAACACCTCTTTCTGAACATGGATAATTTTAGAGTCGAATTGATTGGCTCCCTTTTTAATTTGGCAATCCATAGTTTTTGGGGTAGGACCAGGTCCCACAAATTTTTTAGAGATCCTATTCTTTATACTTCATAATGCAAGTTGTTGGGCGTTTAGCCATTCAAGAAGAACATCCCTAGCGAGTTCCCGGGTCAAAGTAGGTTTGAAGAGTGTAACATTATGGGCATCCAACTTGTCATCAATGGTATCCTCACCACATTCAAGGGAAGAGAAATGATTATGGTGGGTAAAATCAACAAGATTAGACACATGATGGACATGGAAGTCTTTTGAGGTTGGAGGTGGGATAGCAGCCTTATTTGTGTCAAGTGAGTCTTCCTCGACAACCTCAGAGTGCCCAATTTCCATAATTTCTGACTAAAAACTAGACTGGATTCTAGCCAACTCAGGCGAAGGGTTAGGAGCAACGGCGTTGGAGTGGTTTTCATTTCCAAACGATCGAGAAGTTCTTACCACCTTTTTTTGGAGAATCAGGCAGTTCTTCCTAAGATGCCCTTCTCTTTTGCACAAAAAACATGCATTCACTCTGCCTAAAACTTCTAGAGGGCAGGAATTGACCCCACACTCCTCAACTATTTTTATACTTCTGGGGATTTTTATTCCAGGATTAATCGACATCAGAACCCTAACATCCAAATTAGGAAGAACAACTTTGGTCTTATCAACCTTTAGAACTTTGCCCAAGGGTTCTAGGATTTGAGGGATTATTCTCTAGAACTCTAGTGGGAGATCTTTCATGATCACCCACCTAGGGCAGGAAAGGGCTATAATTTCCTCAGCAACCGCCGAGGCTGACTAGGCGAAGACACGTAATGCACAACCGCCTATATTCTGATACGACTTTTCTAGGTTTTTTTTTGCATTTCACTTTTTAAAGAAAACCAAAAATAGACCTTTCTATAATAATCTACAGTAAGAAACTTGAATATTGAATTTCTTTTGCCAAACAGTAATAAACCAAGTCTCAATATATCTCCTTGCTGGAAATCTATTCACATCTACAACTGCTAGGAAAATTGCAGTGTTCTTTAAATGGTTTCTCTCATTAGCAATTGTTTCTTTCATTTTCACGTTTGGATGCAAGAAGAGGTCATTAGGGGGCTCGAAGGAGTGCTTACCTTCCCCTCGACCCTCCTCGTAGCCATCTCCCACCAAAAACTTTGAACTTGCAATCGTTGAGAAGCATGGGTCTGTGAGCGCCTCTTTGAACGATTTCACACCAACATTTTGTGGAGAACCAGAGTCACTGGTGTTGAAAGATAGGTCGGGGGGTTTCGTACCCCCCTCCATAAAGAATAAATCCTGCTAGAAGGATTGCAAACTAGAGCCAAGGGGCCTCGACACACATGCAAGAAACACACCACGAACAAAAAAAACCACCATGGAGAGAGCACCAGGACACACAAAAAGCAGTAAATGAAGGAAAGTAAGGGCACAAGGGAGCATTTACCACCACACAAACTTGCGTGGGGGAGGGGGGCCTCCCCATGCCTTGGGAGACGAGCACCGACAAAACCCTAACATGTCTCAAATGTCGAGCACCACTTGTAGAGCAGTGACCAAGTATGTGTAACTGTCTCTAGTCGATCTTTAATTAATCATCACTCATTTATTAATTATCATTTATTATCAAATGCCATTTACCATTGAATTATGATTTATTATCCATTAATTACCATTGATCACATCATTATTAATTTATTCATTTAATAATCCCAATCACTCATTTAATTAAATGTGAACTAATATCCACTTTCAAATAAATTCCATTTTCATCTCTTTAGTCAACTATTTCTTCTCTGATTAGTTAACTCCATCTCATTTTAGAATCTCAATCTTCCATCAACAATTAACTCCACATATGTATAGAAATTTAATCTTCACCCTTTAGTCAACTTAGTCTTTGATTGGAAACTTCATTTGCACATTTATCTAATTATTGAATTTAAAAAAGTATCAATTTGAAATGGAAATTTTCTATTTTCTAATTGAGTTGACTCCACAATGAGTTCAATTCATTGAATTCTTCATTCTTATCCCCATCTCCCAATTGATTTTTCTTTCAAAAGTCTATAAATTTAGTCATTCATTCATCAATTAGAGATTTCACTTTATACAAATTCATTTTGTCAAAATCAATCCTTAATAGAATCATAGTGTTATGCTGCTGATATGTAGCATCCACATCCAAAGGCGAATCAACATCATTCTATTTGAGGTTTGCAGCGAGATTAGTAAATTAGAAACTAGATTTGATTTCTTTGTTTATATTTTTGAGTCTTTTGTTTTCATGTTTTTTTAATCTCAATGCTTACAATAAAGTTAATATTTTTACCTTAAGACTTGTCACACCTATGGTGCTTTATGGGTTGGAAGTTTGGGGCAACATGCCTAAAATGAAATGAAGACAAATAAAGAGGTTACAAAAGCATTTAATTATAAGTAGTTTCAAAACTTAACCTTTGGTTTTATATAAGATCTTATAGTTGGGTTAAGTGCTTTCCCATTTGAGGTATCTACTTTGATCTAGTTGTCAAGTTATTTAACAATAATAGAGAACATGTTCTCTCATTGTTAGCCCAAAATAGTAGTAAATGCCACATTAAGTAGAAGAAAGACCATATGGATGACTCAAAATGCCAAGTGGATGGCTAAATGGAACATTAGCATGCAATCATGCCTAAACACCAACAAAGGAATCAAAAGTTGTGAGCAAAAGTTAAGACAATCGTGTGGACAAGGTAACTTGGAAGAAAAAGAGAACAATACATTAGATAATTTAATCCCACATGTGACCATGAGAAAAAAGAAAATGTAGGTGTGAAAATAAAATGGAAAATGAAACCATCAATAACTCAACTAAAGACTAGCTCATATCATTTTAAGTGTGAAAGTGGAAGGTGAACATCACCTAAAAAAGATTCGGTAGATAGGATATGTTATGTTTGCACTCCAAGATTAGGCAAACATAATAACATTGTCATGGAGTGTTCAACTTATATGGATATCCATATCAACTACATTGATAACTTGAAGGCTAACTCCTTGACAACTCATTTGAAAAGGAGATACTAACTCAAATAATAGACTTGTTAACCAAAATTCACACCAAATGATCCAAATTACAAAAAAATTGACTACCAATCAAACATTATTAGAAAGACACATATTAAAAATATTTATTTAGAAAGCAAAATTATTTTGTTTTTTAGTCCCAATTATTAAAAGCTTTCATTTCATTTCAAATTTACACTGTTTAAAAATATTTCATTGTTTTTAATTTAGATTATAAATACAAAGAACACCATATTATCATTTTAAACTTTCAAAGTTCTGTATTTTAACGTTATCAATAGTTCAATGTTATTAGATTTCCACAATCCATAAGAATATCAAAGAGGTTATTTCTGGATTAGATTGTGTGTAAGCTTTTTCCATAATTTTTTCATATCTATCCTGATGATATCAATAGTTGCTAGTCCACAAAACCCAGGCCAGGGTTTAAGGCTTATCCAGCAATGGCGGACATAGCATTGCCTTCAACATATCAATGTAGAGGCCTTAGAACCAGTTCCATCGTACTCGGTTTGAGTACGGGGCTCCAATTATTGCACCTCAAACCCATACGTTTTCCTTCAAATTTATGGCACAGAAGGATTTGCAGATTACGCTTAAAAACAACAATGGCGATGGAGGGCTTCAATCCCTCTACGGAGGTGGAGGGACGCAGAAATGTATCGATAGAAGCGGGACGGAGCAAGAAAAAAGCCGGGCAGAGTTCGAGCGGGCGGCTGGAGGGACGCGCCAAGCAAAGGCGCGCGCAGGAGATGATCGCTGAACGCAGGCGCCGCCTCAAGGCCATGAGGGCCCAAGAGATGGGCTCCAGAATTGTCAAGAAGCCGTGGAAGCAGAGTGAACTTTACAGCTTCTTATACGGCGAAGGAGAAGAAGAGGAATTCACAGAGGACGAATTGCAGATGATGGGGTTTGGTTACGAGAGAAACGTTCGGTTTAAAGACCAGAACGATCCTTATATAAGGAACCCACTTGACTGGTATAAGTATGGCCCCTATAGCCCCCAGGCCTCCAAGGGGGTTGTTGTAGGGAAGCCCATCAGAGGCAGGTTTTATGATAACAGGGTCACTATGTTTACCACTGTCAAAGACGCAGAGGAACAGGAAAGGATTGATCAGCATGACGCCGTGGTTGATTATGATAGGAAAATTGGGAGCTTTAATGAAAGTGTTGGAGTTAAGTATTTTTGGGCATTTGTGAGAAAGACATTCAGAGATGAGCCCCTGATGCCATGGAATGAGTGGACTTTGGTAGCTCAGGTTGCTGTGGAGAGCAGCCTGGATTTGGACAAATATAAGTTGGGGCAGATGTTGGGAAAACGCTCTAAGAATTTGATTACTCAGTGCACTGCTTGGTTTAGGCCTGATTTGATCTATGTTAAGAAGCCCATATATCAGGTGAGGTTTGAGCCCCAGGAGGGGTTTTTTCGTGGTCTTGTGGGGTTGCTTGATCCATTGACAGAAGAGCACATGTTTCCAATGCCCGGAAGCCAGGAGGAAATATCAAGGGATACATATTATGGGGTTCTGTGTAGGATACTGGGTGTTGATAAGAGCGTTTCTGATGATGATGTTGTGAAGGCGTATGAGAAGATGGAGGAGGAGCATAGATCACTGTGCTGGGATTTTCTGCTTTCCAACCAGTCTGTGGAGCTTCTTCATCCTTTTTCGAAGGGGTGGAGGGACCAGAATCAAGCTATTGAAGAAGGTCGTAATTCTGCAAGTGATAGTGAGCTTGGGCAGAATATAAGCAGTGATGTGGTGTTTTCAGAAGATGATGAAGAGAATGAGGAGTCATTACAGGATTCTTTTACTCAGCAGGAAATGTTTTGGGAGAAAGAATTCGACAAAACTTTGAGAGATTTCGAGGAAGAAGAATTCATGGAGATGGAGGGTTCAGAGATGAATGAGGACGAACCTGAGATAAGAAATGAGGATGTAAACAGTTTGGGGTGGGAAAATGCCATGGAGTCATTGGATAATAAAGGCCCACAGTCTACAGATGGTGAAGATAAAGACAATGATGAAAACTTAGACTCCTCTAGTTTTTTGGTAAAATCTGCTGTCCGACCTTTTACCTACAAGAATCTCCTTAGAGAAATTTCTCTTCTGCGACATGCTCTGGTTGATCAGAGAAGACACAGTCACGAACCTATAAGGTTTTTCTGATGCAAAGCTTTGTACCTCTTAAAATATCCAATATTATTTCTTCAATCATATTCTGTTTTTCGCTTTAAAAACTCTTGATAGAGAATGCCCTTTGCACAGGAACAATGTTCATTGGCATACTAGTGAAAAGTTGTCTTCGAAAATATAGCAGGAAGATGCATCAGATTAGTTAATCTGTTTAAGCTAGCTCAAGAAGACGGGTCAGATTAATCCAGGGTGTAAGTCTAGCTTTGTGAAAAGTTCTATAATATCTGAAGAGTAATCTTTGGATATGAATTCCAAGATAGTCTTGACTTTTTGTTTCAGTATTTTTTTTGGTCATGTTGAGAACGAGGGACAAAACAGTTAATGGGCTCACAAACGCGTTCCGAAAGTGCACTAAAATGTTAAAAAGGACGTTGTCATGTTTACCCAGATTTAGGAGTCACCTTAAACATGCTTGGAACACCTTTTCTGGCCCGACAAAACTTCATTTAGTTGGTCCAGTTCTTTTGTTCGTTACTTATTTGTTTGCAAAAACCTTTAATGTAACGGCTATTTAATTATAGATTACCACTACCCGTCTGTTTTGTTGCTTTGTAGCTGTTTGTGGGTTGTGGGGTGTAACTGCTGATTCTGGCAGTTCCTATTGTTTTTTGTTTTGTGACTCCTTATTTAGGAGTTTGTGGTGTTTGTGTTTAAGTGATCATATTTGGGGGCTGGTCTTCCTGATTGGGTGGATTTTGTTTCTATCTGTATTTTGTTAATATTGTTGTCTGTGTTTTCTGGCTTTCACATATACATTTTGATTCGACGAATCTGGGTTTTGTATTTGCGGGCCTCTATATAAGTATTTACTGTTTTGTTTGTCAGAAATGTATGTTATTTTGTCTTCCAGAAGTAGAGTATATCATGGAGTTTATTGAGAAAAACTAAACAGCGTTATTGAGACTTGCTTGAGAACAGAGGTATAATCTGCATCAGTTTTGGTATCATAGCAATCCACAATGGCCCAGAGGGGAGTCTGTGTGAATTGGGGAAGAAGGTGAAGGAGGAATGTAGGTCTTCAAAGAAACACTGGGGAATTGTTTAGAAGGCTAGAGGCCCTTGATGCCAAATTAGAATTGGACAAGTCTGAAGAGGAACAAGAGAACTTTGTAAATGCTGCTAGGGTTTTAGACCCTATGGAGAGGCTTATTGAAGCATTGACTAAACAAAGTTCCAGAGTAAAGATGGATATTTTAGACTTTAAAGGCGAGCTCAACTCTGATATATTCCTAGATTAGATTGAGTTGGAGAAGTAATTTGAGATGAATGGACAAAGATGATCCAAAAAGAGTAAAAGTTGTCACCTCCAAGTTGAAGTTGCATGCAGCCCTATGGTGGGAAAATGTCCAGAGTTTGAGAAGAAGACAAAGAAAAGAGAAAATTAAACTTTGTTCTGAGATGTTGAAACATCTAAGAGCTCAATTCTTGCCCTCAAATCACCAACAAAAATTGTTTAAAGAATTTCATAATTTAAAACAAATGGATCAGTCAATGTAGACTTACATTGAATGTTTTAATGAGGATTTAAATTTGGGCAGATTATAGGTGAGTAAAGAACAAACAGCAGCCGGGTATATGAATGGAGTAAAGTTTCAACTTCAAGATGAGCTTGCATTGGTGAAAGTTCCAACTGTAGATGAGGCTTATGAAGATGCCTTAAAGGCAAAGGAGAAAGTAAATTGAAAAAACAAAATAGTGAGTAAAAGGGGTGATGGCAATCAAAATAAAGGGAAAGAGGATTCTCTAGATCCCACCATGAGTGAAGAGTCAGAACAGGGCAAGAATGTGAAGGTTGACTTCAGAGGAAGGGGAGGCTTTGGATTTAGAGGACAATGACGACCACCTTCTGGAGAGTGGAAGCCCTTGAAGTGTTTTATTTGTGATGAAGCCCATAAGGCCATAGGCTGCCCTCAAACCCCAAGAGGGTGATGGTAGTAGCTCAAGAACAAGAAAATCCTGGTTAGAAGAAGTTGAAGCTGAGTCAGCTCAGTCAGGAGAGAACATGATGTTGAGAAGAACCTTAATATTTGGGGTCCAAGTAACCCCTAAAGTTGATTGGAAGAGGAAGAGTGTCTTTCGAACAAAATGCAAATGTATGAACAAGTTGTATAAGGGGATCATAAATGGTGGATCTACTGAAAATCTGGTTAGTAAAAAATGGTTGATAAATTAACAGCTTGCTTGCATTCCGAAAGCTAACCCCTACAAGATTTCTTGGTTAAAAAAGAGTCACAGTGTGCTAGTGGATAAATCTTGCCTTGTTTTGAAAATTGGGCCATATGTGGATGGATGAATTACTCTATGATGTGATGCTAATTAATGCATGTCATTTGTTGTTACGTAGGCCTTGGCAATATGATAGGAATGTAATCTATTGAGGTAGAGAGATTACCTATGAGGTTCAGCATGAAAGAAGGAAAACACTCTTAAAACGTGGAAGGAGGAAGGGGCATTTGTAGTGGTAGCTTTGTCTCTTCTAGCCAAAACTAGATTCGAGCTTGAAGAGAAAAGTTAAACTCTAGATCAGCCAAGAAGGGAGTTTAAGGCAAATTTGGGAGCAAAAGAGACAAATGATTTGAAGGGTGAAGTACAACCAAAATTCGATGCAGAGCTGCAATGAGATTCAACTAATACAATTGTTGGTGAACCTTGAAAGGTATACGTTAAAATTTTAGTTGATTGTAATGGGGTTGGAGCCTGGATGTAATAGTGAATTGTGGGGATATGAGCATGATCATAAAAAATCTTCCATGGATGTGATGAGAAATTTGGTTAAAAGTGACTGCCTAACTCAGTATGACAACAGTGATGTGAATTATGATTGGAATGAGGGAAAAATTTCAAGTCTATTAGTGATTATAGTAGTGATCATTCTGTTGATTCTACATTAGGGAAGTTACATAGCTTCACTGGTCCTATTGAGTGGTGGAATCAGCATTGGACTCCTCACACTGGGCGAATTGGGGTTGCAAACTTTAGCAATAGTTGAGATCGTGCCAAGGAATCCCAAAAGAATTCTTTGTTGACAGATTGCACATTCATATTGGTGGCAATGTCCGGTTCTTCTGAATCGGGAGGTTCAGACTTTTCGAAGATGGGGAAGTTAATGTAACAGCTGTTTAATTGTAGATTCCCACTACATGTCTGTTTTGCTGCTTTGTAGCTGTTTGTGGGTTGTGGGCTGTAACTGCTGATTCTGGCAGTTCCTATTTTTGGGTTTATTTTGTGACTCCTTATTTAGGAGTTTTTGGTGTTAGTGTTTACGTGATGATATTTGGGTGCTGGTCTCTCTGATCAGGTGGATTTTGTTCCTATCTGTATTTTGGTTGTTTTGGTTTGATGAAGGATAAATTAATATCGCTGTTTGCGTTTTCTGGCCTTCACATATACATTTTGATTCAGTGAATCTGGGTTTTGTATTTGTGGGCCTATATATATGTTTACTGTTTTGTTTTACAGAAATGTATGATTTTTTTTTTATCTTCCAGAAGCAGAGTATATAATGGGGATTAATGAGAAAAACTAAACAGCATTATTGAGACTTGCTTGCAGAGAACAGAGGTACAATCTGCACCAACCTTATTTGCTAACAATTGTACAGGAAGGTTTTTGGCTTTTAAGCAGAAAAGTGCAGCCCTGCATTTTCTGATTCTAGAGTTGGATGATCCATTGTGATGATGCAACTGTTTCCTTTGTGAAATTTTCAGATGGTATGTACGCTTTTCAAAATGATCATTTTGCTTTTATTTAATGAAGTTTGAGGCCAGAGCTTTCCTGGATCTGCTTCTGGTATTTTAGCAAATTGTGATATTATGTGACAATGGGAGATCACTTGGTTTTTTCAAATATTTTAGCTTGAGAGGCAGATATGTAATTATAGTTAAAAGCAGTATGCAGCTCAGGACCATTCTCTTGCAAATAAAAATTCCTACACTTTTCTCTGCAGCACCTGCAGGATAAACTTTGAATCCCCTCATCCATGGGACTGCTAAGTTAGTTCTGCTGGATGGATTTTTTTGTATATATGATGATGAAAGCTATACACGACAGATCTTGCTTGGCATTTGTTGGATGAAGACCAATGGAATAAACCTTATGATAAAGAGTTTCCTAAGCCCAATGAAAATATTTTTTGCTGTATAGAAACTTATTGTACAGAAATCATAACTGCACTAACAACTTGAGCTTTAGTAAAGTAGATTCGTTTTTGTACAGAAATTTGATTCCTACATTGTTACTGTTGAGTTCTCTATCAGAAAATTCAAAATATTAGTAAGGTAAGATAGACCGCACTTCCATTTGCAACTTCCTCTCTATTTCCAAAGTGAAAGTTAATGATATCCTTTTTCTTATGAGCACTTAAATGGGCCAATTATGTTAGGTGCATGAATTTCTAGAATTGAATGAAAATGCTCAAAACCATTTCTATGTTTGTATGCCTAGTGTCATGTGTGTGGGCACCAATGGGACACCAATCTGTTGCAACTTTTCTTTTTTCGAGAACACAACCTGCTTCTCTCAATGGCTTGTTTTGACCATGCAAGTGGATGGGAAAGGTGGGAAAAGTGGGAAAAGTTTGGCAGATTCATTGTGATTGTGCAACTCTTTTCTTTGTGAGATTTTGAAGATGGCATGGTTGCTCTTTTAAATGATCTTTTTGTTTTTTAATTTAAATAAGAAGTCGTAGCTGAATAATGAGAGTGAGTGTACAATGAGGTTCTTTCCAGAGCAATGGAGCCTCATGCAAAGTTGCCAAGATAGCATAGCGTATTATCAAGAGAAAACATGGAATCCTTACAAATGCAAGTTTCTTAGTATGGAAATGTCTTGTAACTTATGTGCATCCAGACTCCGTCCATGAGCACCAACAAACAATACCCGGACTTTGTAAAGTTAGTTGGAGGAAATGCCCAGTAACCATGGCAAAACTAAGGTTGGAATAAATCTTTCAAGCAGTTTTTTTTTGAAATATCTTATATAATTTCTCAGTGGACCAACAGAATCCTAGTCCGAATGTCTCCATTCCACATCAAGTTCTCACTTTCTCTTTAAATCCTATAAACACTAAAATACATATACCTATAATAGTTCTATTTCACACATTTTTTTCTATGTTACCAGATCAGTGGGGCAAGCCATCAGATTTGGGTCCGGTTCAAATCGGATTCAAGATCTGGTTTGGTGCAGTAGGGTCCATTGAATTTTTTTTAAAGGGAGGCCTCTATTGTATCAGAACGTGTTTGACAATGCCTACTGTCCTCGTCTCTAATAAGACTTTGGCACGACCCAACATGCATTATTGGAGCAGCCAACATATTGTTTCAATGTGGCGATCATGCCTCTTCTATTGTTCTTGGTGGTCGCAAAGGAGCGGGGATCTACCTTGGGTTGTTGGTTCACTTGCAGAAACACCTTTGAGCAGGGTCAGTTGTGCCCTTCACTCTAGGAAAGCCTCTGAGCTGGTCTGCCCTCTGTAGCAGCGGAAACATGAGCAAATATATTATATTATTGATATTTCTATGCAATATTATATTTATATAATGTAATCATATATATATATTATTAATATTTATATAGTCTGCCCTCTGTAACAATGGAAACACGAGTATATATTATAATATTTACATCATAATATTACATTTATATGTTATTATATTTCTAAATTTATATTATTAATATTTCTATATAATATTCTATTTATATATTATAATTGTATATTTATAAAATAAAATATTTTTATTATTATATTATATATTAGTTTTTTTTTAGACAGCAGGAATCGAGTAGGCCCCCCTATAAACTGCAGTGCGCTTGGTAAACTTTTTTCATGTGATCAGTGACATTGGCGCGATACACCCTTTGGTACCATGGGGATGGGGGAGACTAGACGTTGTGACCTCTTGCCTGCAACAGGATGCTTTAGCCAATCGAGCTAGGTCCCCTGCCCTATATATTAATTTTATTAATATTTTATAAGGTTTATAAATATTTTTGTATATAAAAATACTAAGAAATATGTATTTTCTGCAGCAATTTTTTTTTTTGCAAATGAACACAAAACAAACCCAACCTCCAAAAAAAATTTTGTCGGATCCACGAACCAAATCTACGAACCCAAACCAGGATCCGTACCAGAACTGGCAACATAAGTTTTTTTGGTTAATGACGAAAGACATTATTTACATTAAAGATGGCCATCCAGCGATACTGCCATGGGATTCCTCCATGTTTTACCGGAGAAAGATATGTACTGCAATTGTTGTACCATATTTTGCAGGATCTTGAATAGCTTTAGAAATGAGATTGTCAGCATCACTGTGCATGATGATGCCTAAATTCATATGCCTCTGCTCTTCAATGGTGGCTTGCATTTTTGTGTTATTATGTTGATAGGCATTCCCATTCTGGAAAACATTAAGAAAGTGCATCTATGGCCTACAATTGACAGTTAAGATTGGAAAGATCACCATTAAAATAATCTTATGTGTAAGTTTTCCAAATTAATCTTGCCCATGGATTTTGAAACTTGAAAGTGAATGTGTCAGATTTTGCAAATTAGCATTAGTGCAACAAGAAAATAACATAAATTGGGCCCAGGTCACTGTGTTCAGCCCTCTTCAAAGCATCAGTTCAAATTTCTTCGGCTTCATCTCCTGTAATATCGTTTAACTCACAACAAGAAGATCTATAGAAGCCTTCTTTGTTAGTTCTAAGCGAAACCCTGAATTCTAGGCTCTCTGTTATTAATTTATAGTGCCCTTAATACATTGATCTATTGCAGTAATATGAGCTTTAAAGAGAACACTGTCTGGCTTATCAACAGGCCAAGCATGTCAGTATTGAATGAAGTTGTTACATAGTAGAAGAGCATCCAGGTTTCTATGGCTTTATCTGCAGTTACTAAATCAGAGGATCTGAAGATGGATCACAACAGATCTTAGTTGCAGGCAATATTGCAAGGTTGTTTTCCATTCAAGTGGCCTTTGCCCATGCTCTTTTCTTCTTGTATTGTATTAAATATCACAAATCTAGGAGATTTTTGGTCCTGAATACCTCGTGGCTGCAACCTAGAAACCCTCAGGTTCTGTGGACCATGGGTTTAGACTCTCTGATTTTCTTAAGTGGCATATGGATGTGAAATCCAGGGCCATATCAGCACATTGGCCTAAGTTTTGGAGAAACCTGATGCAAAGTACGCCACTACATTTGGCTTGTCTTCTGTTCTGCAAGGCACAAGATACAGAGCTTTTGTCATTCCTTGTCTGGCGAGAGCAGTGGTTGTGACCAAGGAACTGCAGAAAACAACAGGTGGCTCTTCTCTTCATTATTATTACCTATTATTTTGGTATTGATCCAATCAAGCCACGTCTTATATTCCTTTAATTGACTGTCATCTCTCATATTGTTCTAACTGGTTGGATTCCAAATTGATAGATTATATTGAAGTGATTGAGTGATGATGTTTATGTGAAAAAGCTAAACAAATTGATTCTCCACATCAACGCTGGAGCCAATATAAGATGACACTGATGAAATCCATGAGTAAACCCTGAAGGCCTTGAGACTTCAGGTGAATATGCAGGTCATGCCTGAAATATTTCCTAGGAGACAGAGAGAAGTTAATTCAATTAAGACCTAAGTGAGACTTAATTTGATCAGCATCCGGTTACAAATTGATTCATCAGCAGCTAATATTCAATATTCTCCATCCTAGAGCCTTTGCATTAAGAGATCATGAGTTACACCAAGCCAATTGTGATTGCCAGAGCCTCTTCAATAAGATCTGTTTTATCAAGAACAATTTTGTTGTAAGTAATGATTTTCACTTACATATCAAAGCATACATTGCTGACTAGATCTGTGAATACTCTATCACATATATTTAGTGTTGCATTAAATATCATCGACATGAATTTTCTACCTACAACCCACTGGCACTTGTACTTGCAGATTTTCAACAACCTTATTTATCATCAGAATCTATTTGTATTTACTAGTAGTTCTTCATCCGTGTGAGCCATTGGAACAGCTCAAATATGGAAACTCTTCCAACAACATTTTCACTGTTTCCTGTACAAATTAACAGAAAAAGCATTTACAATGGAAGGCAAGATGATAGCTCATATGATATTTCTCAATCACAGGAGATCTAAAATAGATTTCATATGAGCAGAGCACAATGCATAATACATGGAAAACAACTCCACTCTTACAAAGTGGAAACTTAAATAAATAAGCTTGGTCAATTTAGTAGCTTATAAAATTTAAATTGGTTAGGCCACCAATTATTAACCTATGTTCCACCAAGTTTCTGGGACAGGAGGGGACAACAGGCCTTTATTTAGGGGATGACAATTAAAAAAAGCAGGGGAAACTTAAAAATATAGAAAATTTCAAATATTCATATTTATATTCATAGACATTATAAAACACTAGAGTTGAATTGTGAATTCACATTAGTTAACATGTAAATTAACTAAATTTCAATGTCTAATCATTTGAATTTTCATTACCACTGTGCATATACAATAAAACAAAAGGTGAAAAGGTCACAACTACAAAATGACAAAATGTAGACAATTAAATCTACTACTCCTATGACTATTTCATCTTTGTTTAAATCAAAATCAGACTCTAAATCTGAGTCACTACCAATGTGAGGAACTGCCTCATCCAATGAAAACCCAACCAATTTCTTTTGTGCTGCCTCATCAATTTGTATGGTACCTTTAGGATCAACATCCCATTGTAAAGTTGGAGTTCGTTGATACTCAAAGATTCCGTCAATCTTGAAGTCACAAGGCACTATGCATGATCACCAATTTCTTCACTTGTCAAGAGGTAAGCCTATTTGTAATGCCCCGAGTTTTCATCGAAGACATTAACAGTCAAAACATGGTCAAACAATTTTTTTGCTATGTAAATGCAACATCGACAAGTCCCATTACATGCCTATGCATCGAGGATGTTATAATAGAACATGCTAATACACAATGTATGCAATACCAATGCAATGAGCATTGCAACACAAGTGGAAGACTTAACCATGACATGTGACAAAGTCACCTCGATGCATATATGAGAGGATAGAGTTTCCTTTGAGGCAGAGAATAGACACTAGTTCATGATCCCATTCTCTTGCGGACACAAGGATTGGAACAAGAGCAACACACCACTTCATTCCTCAACCCAACATGACAAAGTTAACGTCCAAGAAGGTGTGGGAATGACATCCACTCACTAGGATTACCTCAAGAGGTAGGTCAATTGGTTGATACAAGGTCTTGACCAATTGAGTCGCCGTCTAGTCGAAAACACACAAACACACAAACCAACATAATGGAGTGAAAAAATTGCAAGGAACCTCAAAGGCAAAAATAAGGTCACACAAACCAACACAATGGAGTGAAAAAATTGCTAAGAACCTCAAAGGCAAAAATGATGTCACACAAAGCAAGAGAAAGGTAGGGCTAGGCCAAACAAGCCTATAGCATGCTAGCCTCAAAACAAGGCATAACAACCTCAAACCAAGTGCTAACTATAAATGGTTTGAAGTTTGAACTAAACATTTACTTTCACTCTAGGTTCAACAACATGCATAAATTTTTACATAAATCAAAGGATTCATTTTAATGCAAAATGCTATTATTCACTAGCATACCCATTTGCCTCATGTAAAACGCAAGCATACATGGCAGGTGTTAACTCTAACAAGAGTTGAATGCACAATAGAAACTAATGATTCTACTCCCCAACCATAGCAATGTTCAAAGCATAACAAATATCTCATAAGCATTGACATCATGCTTCAAATGCGCAAGCATAAAAGAATAATTGAACTCCTAGCTTAATATCAACTACACAACATCATATCATTGATTCTATTTGCTTATAGCAATCAAATGATAAACAAAACATAGCTTCTATTTTCATTTCAACTTCATAAAAATTAAGCGTAAACATCTTGTAATCATGATGCCCAAACAAGTTAAATCCCTTATAAGATTATAAGCAAATGTTTCTCAAATAATGACGTTATGCATTACCATGAAATGAATCTCATCCCAAATGTAGATGGTTTTAATTCCAAACAATAGGATCCAATAGCATTGAATTCAAAATACCAAGATTCATCATTACAAATATCAATTGTACATTGTTTCTATTCACATGGCTAACAAGCCTACTCTATCATATCTAAGCAAGGACATGATACAATAATGAATCTTATTTCATTTTGATAACACAACTCAATGCTTAATTCCCCTAAATCAGTCCTTTCCAAATAATATCTAATTCAACTATGCAATGCATGAGAATAGGCCTATTAATCATGCTACAATGATATATCGAATTGATCATAACTTAATGGAGATAAGAGTTGGATGAACACCAACCACACCATGTAGTTTCAGTTAACATCTACGACATATCCATGAAATAAAATCACTTAAGCACTTTTTCCAAAAGCACGAATAGCAACATCTATGATGCTCAAATGAAATTACTCATCTACACATGCATCTTCCACCAAAATACATAACACATTAATTATTACAATTACAAGTCCGCATTTGATGAATACAAGGTAGGCACATTATGAAATCAATTACATGCCCAATTACTAAATCATGTAATTACAACCCTTACATAATTCAAGGCATAATACGAGATAATAAATATACCAAAACAAGAGCTCTTCAAGCTCCCAAGTTATCTTCCAAACAAGGACCAATGAGGAATGTCAACCACCTCCCAACTATATTACCATCCTCATGTGCAATAGATGCCTTTGCCAGTCTAGGCAACCCTCGAGCTATAGAGAGAGAAAATCATAGATAGAATTCAATGCACAACTAAGCTCCTACACAAACTAGGGTCTCACATAAGACATCAATAATCCACAACATGGTTACACTTGTGTATCACACACCATCCAATGCATAACACAATGGAACAATAATCCAATAGAATTCAATGCACAACCACACTTGAATACACACACATCAATGGTCCAATGCATAATTCAAGGATAAAAATATATTAGTAATTCAATGCACAACCATAGTCGGATACGCACAAGGGTCCAAAACATAAATAATCACCTGGGTGCTCACAACCCAACCAGAATTAGGAGAAAGGAATAATTTAATACAAGGAGTTTCAATACTTTTAATCCACATAACTTGTCCTTTACTATTCATCAACACTAAACAAATCATTTCAATACAATTGAGGAAATAAGGAAATCACTCCAAAACTATATTACAATTCATCTATTAATATATGCTAAATCATCATTTATACCAAATGGTCATAGCATGAAAAACAAAGCATGACATAATGATCTATTAAACATCATTATCCAATAATCATAAGCATTATGATTATAATCAAACAATTGTGCACAAGGGTTGTGGTAATCAACAACCAAAAATACAAAAAACTATAAGGAATGGTGACAACCACCAACACCAAGCAACAAGTGTGACATTCCAACAACACTTAAGCAAGGGAATCACATATAATTAGGCACCACAATCCAATAATCAATAGGAGAAGACCACTAGTGATGTAGTCAAGGATTAGGTACCCCATGAGGGGCAACGAATCCAAGCAGCCATAAATGCCTTGTTAATCCACAACAACAAATGAATCATGAATTTTCAGCACTTCGTAAAATGATAGCCTTACAATAAGGTTGGAATTTTATTACTCTAAATACCCACTTACAGGCATGTAGCTAGTTCTTGTTACTTCAACACACAAAATAAAATAGAACTTACCTGTCACTACTTGCTGTTACAGACTTGAAAAAAAATGTTGTTAAGCCTCTGTAATTCCTACACACCTCAATAACCCCCCACCCCCATCTCATAAACAAGTTTCTACTCCTTTTATAAAAATAAGGCACTCCAGAAAAAAAGTAATTGCTGCTAGCCTTAAATCCAATGATTAATGCTAAGAGAGTGGAGACAGCAATCCCTAATAGAAAACAGAAATTCATGTAGCCGCTAGTCAGGATTAGCAGAAATTTAAATGCCCATGCCTCTACTTGGGACACCCAATAGGAAAGGAGATAACTGTTGCAACAAAAGGGTGACCCACGATTTGATTATCCAATCAATAATAAATTTTAGCTATATTCAATGCCAACAAGGGTATGGTGGGCCCTAGCAAGGAATAAGGGTTTTGAAAAGAAAAGGTCCAGCAAGAAATGCCTGGATGCTTCTGCATCATAAACGTTGGGTACAAAGTTTGTAAGCATGGTTCATAAATAGAGCTGAGTGGTAGAACCACTCTTCTAGAAAGCATACATTCCTCAGAATTGTGCAAGCTTCTGGTTTAAACTATGTGTGTTTTTTGTTTGACATTTTGGATCACACCCGGTGATCCATCATCAGGAAGAGTAGAATGTGATCCAAAAATTTGAACAAAAAACATACACAGATTAAACCAGAAGCTTGCACAATTCTAATTGATGGACTATGGAAAACTCATACCAACTACATTCATTTCTCATCAAACTCCATTACTAAATTAAATACCTCAAAAAAAAATTCTTCGCTTCTTCCAGCACTTAGCTGGAACAAATCCTTCTTCCTTCCACCAAATTCTTTCATCATCTTTTATGTCTTTTGTGGACTTTGGTGCACCGATAACTAACCTCCTCTTTATGCTTTTCCTCCACCAAATGCTTCCTCTTTCATGGGATCAACCCACCATTGTACATCCACCAAAAAACATATTCTCCTACACTCAAAATCTTTACAATAAATTTTATAAAAAATAGTTACCTCCTTTTCTACCGCTATATTATGAAAATAATTTTTTTATCACCATCTCTATCTTCTTGTTTGCTTCTTTGCCGCATGAGTGACTTTTTTCAGTCTCATTTGCTTGCACTTGGAAGAGTCTTCTCTCCCACCTCTAGTTGCTGCAAATGAACTCCCTCTTGAATGCCCCCTTGAGAACTTTCTTTTACCATCACCTTTTCACTCTTGCTTGTCTCCATGTTCACTTGAAGACAATCCTCTTCTTCTACCAAATCCTTAGCAACCAGCTCTTCAACTGCTGCTGCAATATACTTTCTTGTTCTACTCCTTCACCTTGCTTCTCATGCATATGAGCATGCAAGACTGAACTACACTTTCCCCTTTCTTTGCATTCCTTACTTTTGCTGGTTCTGCAAATTGAACAAACACATCAAGGGAATCAAGAGATCCCGTGAACACTTTTTCTAGTTCTTCATCATGCCTCATAAACATGCTAACCAAAATTTCTCCATTTCTTACATTTTTCTTACAATTTGTGCTTACATGATAGACTCCAAAAGGCTCATTCTCAACAACTTCCATGGATGTTCTATCTTCATTCTTTATATTTTTCTTTGTCATATGCATGGTCTTCAGCCACACTCAACTCATATCCACTGACGTGCACTCTAGCCATCTCCACAGTTTCCTTCCCGAAAACCTGAAACTCTTCAATGCTGTCCTCAACCCTTCTTCCCTGCAAAAGAGAAATACGGATTTCTTTATCTTTATCTTTCAATGAAATCTCAGCCTCTTTACCACATATGGATTCCACAAATTATTTCCCATCATCAAATAATAGGTCTCCTTCCATTTCACAATCTATCTCCTTTACATCCTCATTCATAGAGATCTCTTCTTTTATGCTTGCTGTTTTTACATGTGCAAAACATGCCTTATCTTTCTTTTTCTCACTTAAAAACTACTTTCTAGAAACTAAGCATACCTTCAGACTGCTGTCCACTTCTTCCTTCACATCCTTCATTGGATTTATGTGTATTCCTTTCTGTCTTTCATGATGGTGTAGGTGTTCTTCTCACCATCATGAATAGCCCCTCTATCATATTGCCAAAGTCTGCTAAGCAAAACTTGGCAAGCATCCATGGCTGTGACATCACACAATATTTCATCTTGATATATTCCTATATGGAAATTAACTAGACATTGCTCATTTACCAGAAGTTGGTGTTCTCTTAGCAGCTCCAATACCTTTTAAGGTCTTGGATGTTTGATTCTTTTTAGCGTGAGCTTTTTGACCATTTCACTGGATACTAAGTTATTCATGCTTCCATTGTCTACCAAAATTTCACAACACTTACCTTTGGACTTGCAAATAGTTCGAAACAAATTCTTTCTGTTTGCTGGCTCTCATTCTTCTTTTTTTGTTTTTAGCAACGCATCTTCATCATGAGAGCTTCTCCTTGTTGAGGGTGTATTGTGTGTTGATATGACATTTCATACTCTTCGTTGGCTTTGACAACATGATTCCTTCCATAATCTAGTAGTTCTTGTGGATACTCATAGGCCCTATGACTTTATCACATCAATAACAAGTGAAACTTTAACCTCTTCCTCTTTTGAATACTCCTCTCCCTTTGAAGGTGTTCCCTCTTCCTTTAGTGTCTTGATTGTAATTTTTATTACAGGAAGTACTAGACTCTCCTTCACTATTTTGCAGTCTTTTGTCTTAAACAATTCGTCCTCCTCTTCCTTTGGAGTTCCTTTGTTGCTTTCTTGACAACTTCTTTGCCTTCTATGCACATTGATAGGCTTCCTCTATGCTTCTAAAGTTATTCAAACTAATTTTGTCTTGGATATTAAAATCAGTCCATTCACATACCTTGCTACCTTTTTTGGGTCATCTTCTACATGCTTAGCCCTTATAGTGAGTCTATAGAACTCCCTAGTGTACTCCTTCATGTCTAATTCCCTTTATCTCAAGTTTTGTAATTTTTTAATAAGCTCATATGATATTCTAAAGGTAAGAATTTGGCCTTTAGTTTAGACATCATTTTATCTGAACTTCTAATTTTCTTTCCCTTTTCTTTGCCTTTCAATTTGTACATAGTCCCACCATAAAGATGCAGGGCCTTTTAACCATATGCAAGCAAACTTCACTTTCTTGGGTTTCTCTCTTGATTCATAGTTGAAGTACTTTTCCATCTCTGTATTCTAGTCTGAGTTCTTCACCATTCAAGCTTCCATTATAATAAGGCGTATTGGGTGTACTCACAATCTTTGCTATGGCTCCAAGAAATCTGATCTCTACAACATTGATTGCTTCTTCTTCATGTCCTTAGTTTCTTGAGTCCCCTCTCCTTCTTCATCACTCGCATCTTCAAGGTGAACCCCCCCTCTTTGGGTTGCCTCCATTGTAGCCAATCTTGCTTGGATCTCTTTCATCCCTTGTGTTAAATCCACAATTTTGGGTGCTTTTGCTCTCACATGCCATCTACCAATCCCCCACCTTAAGTCCATTTGTACCCAATGTCTTCCTCAATACTTGTAGAGCTTTTCTCACACACGCAATGGATTCATATAAGAGTTTCACACACTCAACCCAACAAAGAAGGACCTCACTTTGATACCAAATGATGCAATCAAGGATCAAGGACCCTATGAGGTGAAGCCAATCTAAGCAACCATGCACACCCAATTAATCCACAACAACAAATAAATCATGAATTAACAACACTTTGTAAAGAAAATGATAGCCTTACAATAAGATTGGAGTTTTAGTACTTTAAATATTAGCTTGCAAGCATGTAGCCAATTTTTGTTACATCAACACATGAAATAAAATAAAATTTTCCAATCACTGCCTATTGTTACAGGATTCAAAAAAATGTTGTGCAACTTTTGTAATTCCTATGAACCCCAATTACTCCCACCCCTATCTCATAATCAACTTTCTGCTCCTTTTATAAAAAATAAGGTTCTCCCCAAAAAGTAACCATTATTAGTCTTAAATCCCATGATTAATGCTAAGAGAGTGGAGACAATAATCCCTGATAGAAAATATAAATTCATGTAGCTTCTAGTCAAGGTTAGTAGAAATTTAAATGTCCGTGCCCTTCTTGGGACACCCGACAGTAAAGGAGACAACCACTGCAACAAAAGGTTGACCGACAATTTGATTGTCCAGCAAATAATAAATTATAGGTTTATTTAATGCCAACAAGTGTATGGCAAACCCTAGGAAGGAATAAGGGATCAAACAAGACAAAGTACAACAAGGATTGCTTGGATGCTCTTGCATCAATTAGATAAAGATGTAGAGTGACATCACAATGGGTTCCCCTCCACTCCTAACTCTAAGGGTCAATCCTAGCTCAAAATGACCCAAATGATCATGTCACAAAGAATGAGCTTGAATGTAATGTCCCTTTTTTTTTTGAGTGGTCACCTAATGGGGTTGGTTAGCCTATCCTATTCCTGTAGGCTAAGCCGAAGGGCTAAGGGAATGACCTAATTGATTAAATATTATATTTAATCAATTTTTTTTGGGCAAATTGAAGATATGAAGTGACTTCCTACATTTTTATGAGCCATTTGGTGAAAGAGAAATAATTAAATAAAATTGCCTTGAAGGTGGATGACCTAGGCAATGGCCTAAAAATGTAATATCAAGGCTCATAAAGAGGTTCGCTCCCTTGGAGAAGACAATAGAAATAAAATAAGAATACTTTATTGAGGTCGGCCAGGATTGGAGGAGAAAGAAAAAGAAAATAAAAAGAAATATTTTGCCATGAGGAGGCTGGCCAGATTTGGAGGGAAAGGTGGCTATAAATATAAGAACATTTGAGGTCATTTCATCATCGATTCATATCATATTTTCATTTGGTGATTCTTCTCTTTGGCTGCAACTTTGGTTGGGACTTATTCCAAGGATGAAAACCCTTGTGAATATGGTGAGTTGGACGAAAATCTAGCTCATCTTGTGGAGGAATCATAATGGAGTTCTAATTGCACTTCATTGGAAACATTTGGAGGTTTGGATTATCATTGCATAATCAGATTTGCAGATCAGATTTGGAGCAGCATTGTTGTGGCATTTTGTGTGCATATTGCATTAGGGTTTTGCTCTAATTTGGAGTGCCACTTTGGAGCAGACTTGAGTGCCCATCTTTGGAGGGCAATTTTGCATTTCTGAATCAGCAAACCCTAAGTGCTTGCCAAGGAAGGATTCACCCATCTAGGGTTTGATGTTTGAAGACTAATTTGCATATTTGTGGTATGTATAATCTTGGTTTTAGATCTGATTTATGGAGCAGAAATCTGGGCCTATGTTTGGCATGTTTACGCCCATGGATTCATTGAAAAATCAGTCTAGAATATTCAGTTTTGTAACAGCAGAAGTTACCTACAGAAAATCAGATTTGTATGTGGCATTTTGATGCCCTATCTTGTGTTTTTTATGATGGATTTCATGTTTGATATGAATATCAATTGATATTATCATTTGGCATGTTTATTTGTCATGTTTTAGCACTTGTATGTTCGCTGTGATATTTTGTTTTCAAAAAATTAAAAAAAAATCAGAAATCAGAATTAGTGTTTGAGCAAAAATAAAAACCAGAATTTTAGGGTAGATCCCATTGGGGATATTTCATTGAAAACATGACACATGTATCCAAAGGTAAGAAATCACATTTCCAACATAAGACATCTTGTCTCACTAGAAAAAAAGTTTTTTCATGTCTAAAAATTCAAATTTCATATTTTAACAATTTCAAGCAGCATGCAAAAAGCCCAATCACTATTAATGGAAGCTTCAAGCTTTTCACTATTCACTAAATTTTTACCATAAATAAAATGTGCATAACTTAAAAAAGCAAATTATACCCTCTCACTTTAAATAGGCCAGGGATTATAATTTTTTAATCACATAATTTTTGTAAGGATATTTGAATGGTTTTTGGGCCATTTCACATTTTTCAAGAAAATTAGAAAAAACGTCCAATCAATTTTCTAACAATACTATTTTGTTCTAAATCCACCCAACACCACAAATATGCAATCACACAAATTTCTGGAGAAATTTTGCTTGTCTAATGATGACATTGAAAATTCCAAAATAATATGAAGCTACCACTATACGAATTGAAATCTACGGTTATAACAAATGCTCAACAAAATGAATTCCTTCCAGATCCAATTTCAAGTATATTCAAACAAGACATATGCTAACAAGGAATTTACACAAAGAAATGGCATTCTTTTATTAAAAGGAAAATGCCTCTTTTTGTGCAAGCTTTCCGAGGGAGATTCTTGAGCTATAAATCAATCCGAAGCAAGCACATATGCTTGCAATCCAATCCATACAAGCTCTCAATTAATAAACAAATCCCTTCCAATCTTCCATTTCTCAATCCAAGCATCCACACACAAGAGGGAGAGAAAGAAGAATAGGCAGAGCCAAGAAAGAATGAAATGATAAACTCTTTTTTTTCCCTTTTCACTCCAAATATCCCTAAACCCTTATTTCATTTCTTTTCTATTTCATGCTCACATGCTAATTCAAAAAAGGATGTTTCAAAATTAGATATTTTGCAAATGAATATTTTTCCTTTTGATATTTCATTAATCATTTAAATCAAATGCATTTGCTTTCCTTTTAAACGACTAACATAACAATTTCACTAAAATAGACTAATGCTTATAGGAATTACCTTTAAATGACTAGCATAGTAATTTCTTAAAATAACTAATGCATTTAATAAAAACAATATATTTTAACTTACAACATTTTTCAGATATTTCCATAATATTAAAATGCACGACTTTTTCGTGAAGGCTATTAAACAACTAAATTTCCAACTAAATTTAAGATTATTTTGCAAACACTCCACAACAAGCATCTCAAAATTTCAATAAAATGCAAGCAAACTCAAGGTAAATAAACATGCACAAAGGACGCAAGCACGTTGTGAGTTCACCCACAACACACGGATTCAAAATCACCAATAGTTTGGATTAGTGGCAAATTATGTACACATAGGGAACATTCTTTTATTCACAACCTAATAGGATGGGTCACTAACTCGACTACAAGGATTGGGGATGGTGAGAAGATCAAGTGAATCCATGCTGTTTTCTTCCACATCCATTAGTCAAACCCTTGTATATATCCTACACACTCAAGGCAAAGCATCAAATCTAACAATAGAGATCATAACTGAAGCAACATATAATGACCAATGAGGACATGTAATCTAGCAAGGCATATATCCATCCTATAATTATATCATATCACAATCAAGTCAAAATAACCTTTAATCCAATCATAGAAACATTAGGACAAGGAGAAAGTTAACTCATGGGTGGGCAATACACTATTCCTTATGATTGAATGAATGAAGTTGCATGTGGACTAGTTCTTCTTCATAAAAAGGAACTAGCAACCTATAAAAGGAGGTGAATGGAAACCATCCTCAACTCTATTGCATCCATACCAAGCCATATCCACCCTCCAATAGGGTTAGATTGAGCTAATGTGATTCTATCTATCTTTGCTTCTATTTTGTTGATGTTGCACTCAAAAGATTGACAAAGGAAACCCATTGTGTTCAAAATAAAGCTGCCTCCTCAATGCTACACATCTTTTAGAGGGCCTTTATTAACTTTTCTTCCACCTCTTCATCCCCACAAGGAGGCAATCTCCCAGCCTTTGATGCATACCACTTGGTATTTAGAACATAGGTTGCCATATAAATCATAGTGTTCCACCACTACATCACAATAGGCCTAATATGCTCCCCATATAATCCCAAATCAAAATCCCTCCCTCAAATTGCTTGCTTCATTTTCCCAAATATGTTGTTAAATATCTTGTAAAACTCTCCATGATTAGGAGAGTTTGTATCAACATATCTAACAACCCACACAACATGTGAGAATGAAGGAGCAAATTCATTTGTGAACAAACATTTCAAAAAAGAATAAAACTCAAATGACAAGAGTGAGTGCTAATACAAAAAGTGAAAATAAATTACAAATTACAAACAATAATAAACTAATAATTTAATAATAAAATCAGAATTCTCTTACCTTGTTGTTAACCACTAATCATTAGGGTTAATCTGCTTCACACTATTTCCTTAAGTTGTGTTACTGTTAAACCTCTAGCCATCTATCCCACTTTCAATTAACATCATTAATTGTAGAGGCTCGAACATCTCAAGCATCCTCTCTAACAAAATAAAATAGTTGGCATATCTAGTTTACATGGGTTTGAGGAATTCCTTCCTCAAAAAAGTTTTGAAGAGAGTGAGGTGTGGTGGTTGCAAATGAACATCTAAATATTTCTCTTTTGCCACCATTCTCTTCACCCAATCTAATATTTCATGCATCTTTCAATGTGTTGTTCAACATATGAACACAACTCAAGGTCCAAAAAATACACTTGTAAGCACCCTCCACCATCATTTCAGCTGATTTACATCCACATGTTTTATTGGTGACCCCTTATACAACATTTGAGGTCCCAACCTCCTCTGTGACATCCTCTAAAATTTGAAATTGGAAGTTTGGATTCTTTTTCTTTTTAAACAATGAATAGTTCAAAGAAAATAAAAGCTAGTTGCACATGTGACTATAATAATAATGAGTGGCCAATGTCTAATATCAATCCACTCATCCATGATAATAGAGCATCCCATCGTTAGCCAAGTTTGCCTCATGTCCTCCTCCTTCAACAAACTAACCTTAGAGTATCTCTCTATCAAGGAGGTTGGTATGTAGTTTTATGTTCTTCAAGGGGTCATATGAGGGACCAACAACATTTGTTTGAAATAAAGAGAAACATTCCCCTGCAATTGCCCTTGGCCTCTCACCTAGTCTTCCTCTTTCTTCTTGTAGAAACCTCACCACTAGCAATCATGGATGGATAGCTGATTTTGTATACTCTATTGGCATACCCTTATATTTTGCATCAGCCTTCATAAACAATCTATTTACCTCTACCTTCTTAGCCAATGTTATTATTGGACATATTTTAACCCTTGTCTCGTAAAGGTGGCTGGATTCTCTAGTGTAGCTCCTTTTGAAATCGTTTTTGTAGAAATGACACAACCAAACTCTACACCCCTCATATTATTCTATTATATTTGTCTAAAGCTGTTCAAAATTGCAAAAGAGGTTTATAGGGTTTGAATGGGTCCTTTGCATAAGGTCTTACAAAGATGGAACTGATGTAGTACTTAGTTTGTGGGTTCAATTAAGTGTTGACTAACCATGTAGCAAAAATGTAAACACACAACACTCAATTCAACAATATACCTTTCAAACACAATGCACAATGGAATTAACAAAAAACTGCGAAAGTGTGAATGATTCAGAAACATCAAATTTTAACAAAGCATCAATAGCTTGCAACATGCCCAGCCTCGATTGTTTGATTATAAAGTAGATCAAATAGGATCTTTCATAATTTAGAAAGTCAAACATATGCCTTTTCTTCTATTCTTGACGTGGCCTTGTCTAGACTTGTCCTCTAATGTCCTTTATATCTTATATGTTGTCTATCTGTTTTGTCCTCAAATGATTTAGACTCTTCCTTACATAGGTGGATGTAGAATAATATGTGACTTGAGGAAAATTAGTACACCAACCTAGGGGAATGGAATAAGGATCATCTGTTCCAATATTAGATGATTTGATCATTACTTGGCCTTGGAATTTGGCGCATTGCCTTTTGTAGCATGTTGGACCAATGGTAATGTATCAAATTCATCTTCAGTGATGCACTAGGAGATGGGAGTCTTCAAATGTAGTGTAGTTTTATACATGACCCTTCTTCGAACCTGAATTCAAATTAGGAATTTTAGAAATTGATGTTGTATTCAAGAGTCTGCTGCAAGTCCAAAACAAGGTTTTGTTATACATTTCTTGGTCTAGTTCAAGTCCCCAAGATAGAAAGCATAGATGTGTTTATTAGATTCTCATGAAACTTGGATGGAAAATGTAAAATGCTTTACAGAGCCTATATTCAAACCGCAACTAGGGTATTCCAGAATCATTGCTACACAACTTATTGAATGTTGACAATGCTTGCAGTGATAGAATGAAGATTGACTGAAAGAAGAACAAATGTGGAGGAATTTGGTTCTAGAAACTTGCTGCATTTTATTGGAAAACAACTGAAGAACATTGAAAATACTTTTAAAAGAAACAAATGTATAAAGTTTTTTTTTTCTCTGTGGTGATCAATTGCTCCAGGCTAGGAATGCTCTTGCATCAGGAAGGTCATTCAAACAGGTAATATGGCTATCCCACATCATCTATACCACTCCCACACCCTCATCAACCATCATTTGAAACTTTTCTTTGGTCCATGCCAATAGTTTGATGTTCACTACTCTCATTGCTGCTTGTGTTGTTGTTTTGAGAAAAAAATAGAGTGCAAAGTGCAAACTGAAAATGACAAAAAAATATGATTTTTATTTTTTTTAACTCTTGAATCTTGAAAGATACATAAAAAAAAGGCCAGAAAATAAAAAAACAGATGCCTACCTCAGCTGCTGCCCTTCTTCTCATCACTAATGCTGCTGCCCTTCTTCTTGTCACTAATGCTGCTGCCCTTCTTTGTATCTTTCACGTTCACTGATCAACTGTTCAAATTTTTAACCTTCAACTGCCTGCTGCCACTGCTCTTCTTTTCAGGCTGTTTTGTTTCGGCTTGAAAGTGGTCAGTGGGGATATAATCGAGCTGTGTTAGGGCTATTAATTTCAGGCCCCCTAATACTTATTTTTCTATTATTTTATCAGATTCAGGCAAGTTTTTTTTTTTTTTTAATAAACTTTTTTGGGTGGGAATGGTTAGGGGACATTAAATGTGTCCAGCCTTTTCCTATGTATTTGCAAAATGTTTCCTGCCAAACATCAGGGTTAGGGGACTGACACTGCTCTTCTTTTTGGGCTGTTCTGTTTTGGCTTGAAAGTGTGGCCGGTGGGAATAAAATTGGGCTTTTTTTGGGCTATGAAAGTGGTGTGGGGTCTTTTGGGCCCCCTAATAGTCTTATTTTTCTATTATTTTATCAGGTTCAGGCTAGTCTTTTTTTCTCTAAAAATTTTCTGGGTGGGTACAATTAGTGGACATTAAATGTGCCCAGGCTTTTCCTGTGTGTTTGTAAAATGTTTCCTGCAAGACATTAGGGTTAGGAGACTACCTGGGGACATTTCCAAGGCATTCCCACGTCCACAAAACATCCTGGGTATGGGGATGCTAAAACCCTGGGGAGCATGTTAATGCTTCCTGATGGCTAAAGCTGGCTAATCTCTACTTGTTTTTTTCCTACTGTCATGACACAAATGTGACCAGTATGTATTACTGGTTTAACAAACATCAACCTACTTTCTCCTTATGTCATTCTGGAACCAATAACGTGATTTGAAGGTTCATTTTGGTTGGGAGTTTGCATCCAATTCTGTACTTGAGTCACAAACTAAGCTTTTTCAAATAACCTAGAGTGCCTGGTTCAAAACCAAGCTAGACTCTCTGTAAGCATTAGAGGCAACATAGAGGCTACTAATATAAAACAGTCAGTTTTGCTGTTGCCTCTTTAACATTTTGTGCTTATGGTTTGACAACTTAGTGAAGAATCCACCTCGCAGCATTGGAATGTAATACCAAAGTTAAATGCTCAAGCTAGGATAGATCAAAAACCCATTTGTCTAATGTTTTCACCAAACCCTGGATGGGAAATTTGAAGTTGAAGGAAAGCATGATGAATCACTTGCAGAGGGTAAAACACCGGCATTACAAATTAGCTCCACTGTATCTTGTGTTTTACTCAGACCTGAGAAGTGTTTTAAATTTATATCTATGGATTTTGGGTTTTCTGTCTACTGAGGGCTTTTGACATGCAGCTGTGGAGATTGTTGGTCATTTTCCTGAGCCCGTTGTAGAGCTAATATAGTGTACTCCAACAGATCCATTAATTTGGCAGATTTGAAGCTGAGATGTGGCCATGGGTTTGAAACTAAGTTACCAGTTCGGGTTTAGGGGTTTGGTCCGCCGGTTCTACTAAAATTTTGTGAGGGGGGGTTCGGTTCGTTCTGGGTTTGTTAATACAAAAAACATGTAAAAATAAAAAATATGTATATATATCAGCCTAGAAGCATGAATTAGGATTAGAATATCACATAACATCATATAAACAACAAAACCACCATAAACTTGAATGTCATTTAAAACATGCATGATAAATATTCATCGTTGAAACTCGAATTGTGGTAGCTTGGTATATAGAGTTTATTGTTGCTAGGGTTCAATTTGTATGATTTTGAAAAAAGAAGCCAACTGAGTAGAGTTATCAACATTCTTCAGAAATCATAAGAATTTGTTTAGTACAATAGCCATTTTGATGTCTTCTTGCAGTCTCAAACATTATTTTGTATCATTGTTACATTGGTCTTGAGAGTGGTAGCTTAATATAGCTCTAGAATACAAAATTTGGTTTACCTATGTAGTGTAACAATGGCATAGGTAGATTTTTCTTTGAAAGAACCAAAGGGTGATTGCACAATTGAAGTGTATAAACACATATCTTTTTGTAATATCAAGGATACTTTTTGAATCTTCCATGCATTGCTAATCTAAAAGGAAAGGTCTTTTGCTTAATCTATATGCAGCCATGCTTTTGACATTGTCAAAAAGAGCAAAACTTCTCTAATGATGCAAAGGCATAGCCAAGCAGTTCTAACTCTCCACATGAGAGAAAAAAGATGTTGGAGAGTACATCAAGTCAGTGAGAACAAAAGTGTAATGTGTTTTAGTTTGTAGTATTCCTTTGTTTCTCTACAGATGTGTGATAAATTCTCAGTTCAAAGATGCAGAACAATTTTTGAAAAAAGAAAGTTGCTTCTTGTTGGTCCATGTAACTACACCTGTACCCAAACTGAATACATACCCCGAAGTAGAATTTTTGTCATCAACAAAACCTACCCAATTTGAGTCTATATAACTAATCAACTTTGGATCTTTGCACCTCCCATATAAAATGCCAAGGTCAGAAGTGCCTTTCACATATCTCAGCACACACTTCGCTGCAACCCAATGTTCAGCTTTAGGCGCTGACATGAAGCGAGAGATGTAGCTCACTACAAAGCTAAGGTCAGGTCTAGTGGCAATGAGATAGATAAGGCTTCCCACAAGTTGCCTGAATTCTGATTCGTTCTCCATGGGTGAATCCAACTGAGCCGATAACTTCATCCCTCTCTCTATAGGTGTAGATGCTAGTTTGCAATTTGTCATCCGAAACTTGTCCAACAAGCTCTTGGCATACTTCAACTATGAAATGAAGGTATTGCCAGTAGACTGCCAAACCTCTATACCGAGGCAATAATGGAGGAGTCCCAAATTTGTCATGTCAAATGATTGACTGAGATTATGTTTGATCTCTTCAATCAGATGATCTAAACTGCCAATAATGATTAAGTCATCAACATAGACAACTAGGAACAAGATATCGTTACCAGTCCGATTGACATACAAATTAGAGTCAAAAGGACTTCGTTGAAGGCCATGATCAATAAGGTGCTGATCAATCTTCATGTACCAAGCCCGTGGTGCCTGCTTAAAGCCATAGAGTGCTTTCACTAGTTTGCATACTTGGCGTTCTTTACCAGCAACCTTGAAACCAAGAGGTTGCATCATGTAAACTTCTTCCTGCAAATTACCATTGAGGAAGGCACTCTTTACGTCCATTTGATGGACTTTCCATCCAAATTGAGCTGCTATCGAGAGTACAAGCCGAATGGTACTCATCTTGGCTGTAGGAGCAAAAGTCTCCTAATAGTCAATGCCCTCTTGTTGTGAAAACCCTTTGGCTACCAACCTAGCCTTGTATTTATCAAGGGTTCCATCAGCCTTATACTTAACCTTATAAACCCATTTGTAGCCTATGGGTTTCTTCCCATGCGAAAGATCTTAAAGCTCCCAAGTGTGATTTTGCATGAGACTATGATGTTCAGCTGTCATGGCCTATTCCCACTCAGGTGTGCCTTTAGCCTTTGTATATGTTTGATGCTTCGAAATGCTATGAAGGTTGGCCATAAGAGCAAAATTCACTGTATTCTGCTATTTGCTCTTATTCCGAGTAGATCTACCCTCTAGTAACTCATCATCACGAAGAGCACCAATCGTCGAAGCCCACCATTTAGGCCGAAGAGTAGATGAACCAATATCGGAATCAGGAGGAACAACCTCTATTGGATCAGCTGGAACTGACATATCTGGAAGAACACCCAAATCTTGCTAAATAGGGGTCGGTGGTGGAAGCGATTGCTGAGGTGCTTGCACCTCTGTGGAATCCCTCCCATAAAGTGGACCAAGTGGAAGATAAATACCCAAATCAAAATCTTTCTAAGGATGAACCTTAGAACAAATGGGAGAAGACTGATAGAAGAGCCCACAATTCTCATCAACCACGACATCATGACTGAAGATTAGATGATCAGTGTCTGCATCTATCAGTCTGTATGCCTTATGGTTCTCACTATAACCTGTAAACATGAGTTTCTGGCTCTTGGAATCCAACTTAGTGCGCTAAGCATCAGGAACCCAAACATGAGCAGTGGAGTCAAAAACCTTCAGGTGACTAATGTTCGGTTTACATCCAGACCAGGCTTCTTCAGGAGTCATATTCTTCACAGCATGAGTAGGAGATCTGTTCAGAGGATAAACAACAGTATACACTGCTTCAACCCAAAACTTCTTAGGAACATGTCTATGCTCCAACATAGAATGTGCCATTTCAGTAATGGTGCTATTGGGACGCTCGACTACACCATTCTGCTGAGGAGTGTAAGGTGTGGTGAATTGGCGCTTTATGCTATGTGCAACACAAAATGTGGAGAAATCTTTGGAACAAGATTCCCCCCCATTATCAAACCGAAGAGTAATAATAGAAGAACCAGACTCTTTTTCTACCAAGGCCTTAAACTATTGAAATATGCTAAACACCTCTGATTTAAGCTTCAAAAAATACACCCACATCTTTCTGCTAAAACTATCAACAAAAAGCAAAAGATACCTGGATCCAGTAATGGAAGGTGTGTGCATTGGACCACATACATCAGCGTGGACCAACTGTAAAACCCTAGAAGCCCGCGATGCATCGCCATTGGAGAAAGGAGTCCGATGTTGCTTTCCAGCCTGACAAGCCTCGCAAATTCCATAAGTTTGAGTCTGAATCACAGGTAGACCACCAACAAGATCATCTCGTGATAACTGAGAGAGATAGTGCATGTTCAGGTGCCCATAACGTTGATGCCAGGGACTGTTGATAGAAGTGCTCCTAGTTGCCATAGCGTGCTCTTGAGAATCACTAGAATCAACAAGTCTATAAAGACCAGGATCCTCAAGTCCCTGAATGACTGTAGTCCGTGTCTCTCTATCAACAATACTGCATGTATGCATACTGAAGATGATGTCCAACTGAGGAGAGTGAGTCAGAATTCGACTTACAAAAAGTAAGTTCAACTCCATGCCAGGTGCAAAGTATACATCGAGAAATATCAAATTTCTCCCACTAGACTGAATTTGAACATTACCCTTGCCAACAACAGTATACTCTTCGCCTCCTCCAAAGATAACTGAGTCTCTGAAAGGCATGTACTGAATGAACCAATCCCGACGATGCGTGAAATGGTGTGAAGCACCAAAGTCAATGTACCAAGCATAAGTGTTTATAGAATTTGTAGGACTCTTTGCCATGAATGCAAAGAACACAAACTCCTTCTACTCAGAGTGCTCCACCACATGTGCTTTTGGTCTAGACTCTCCTTGCTTGCCTTGTTCAGAGGCCAAACGTTTCTGGCAATCCTTCTTCATGTGGCCAAACTTGTGACAATAATTGCACTGAATATTCTTTGACTTCAAAGAATCTAAAGATTGCCCCTAATTGTGCCACTGAAAGGACAAAGGCGTGCCCTTATTTTTCTGATGTCTTTGCAGGGAATGCCTGCACTGAAGAAGATGAGGTGGCACTAGTACCAAACTGTTGTTTCCAACGATCCTGCTGTAGAAGTTTGTTGCATAGATCTGGAAACATCAAGTCAACATTAGTCGCTGTAATGTTGTCTCAATAAAGTGCTCATATGGATGTGGTAAACTCTTCAAAGTGATCACCACCATATCTTCTTCCTCCATCTTCCGACCAATAGCCTCAAGCTGATCTCGGATGTCCTTGATCCTAATCAAGCGTGCCTGCAGAGGTGTATTCTCATCCATGACGATGGAAAACATATTCTTCAAAAAGAACGCACGACTCTTGTTGGAAGTCTCATGAAGATTTTTTAGAAGATCCCAAATCTCCTTTGCTAATTTACCTAAAGGAACCTGAGGTAACTGGTCATCAGTGACTGATAAGTTTATGAGCACAACGGCTTCCTGATTGTACTCATCAAACTTCTCCTGATCCTTATCAACTGTGAGAGGTTGTGTCTTGGTGCCTAGAACAATCTGGTCAAGACATCGATACTCAAATATCATCATCATACGTTGCTTCCATGTGTTGTAGTTGCGACCATTGAACTTCTAATTGTTGTCCAACATGATGTTGGTCAAAGAGGCCATGCTTCACACTTTTCGAGGCACAAAAGACAAAGATATAGTGAGAAGGCGATAAAATTGATTGCACAGAATCCGAGACACAAATTCCAATGTACTAAGGCAGTTTCTGGCACAAAAATCAAGACAAATCCATTGGCACAAATTTCAAGGCATAGATTTCGAGACACCAAAAAAAATATGACTACCCAGAAAAGTTCTCGAAAGACCCAAAAAGAATCTTCTGTCAAAAAAAATTTCGGCTTGAAAACAAAGGGTTTTTTAAAAAACCCTAGCTGCAAGTTTGAGAGGTCTGAAAAAATATATATATAATAATTTTTTTTAAAATTTTTTGAAACCCTAACTCTGTGTAGCAAAAACAAAGATGTAGAGGGTCGGAACCCTAGCTGGCTTTGCAGAAGATCCGAGGGTTGAATATAAACCCTAGTTCGCAGGTTGAATAAAGCGCCGAGCAAAAATACTGAAAGCCCGTCGCGGATTTAGGAATACTAGAAACCCATCGCTAAACAGGACCGATGCAGATTGGAGCTATCACAGGTTTGAACAGAAGCGCGGGCTTTGAAGGTAGAGAACAAATCCTTGTCGTGCGAATTGAAAAACCACGACTTGCAGTGACATCGTGGACACCAAAGACGGGGAAGTGGCTCGAACGCGACCACTAAAATGCAAAACGTAGCTTGGAATGAGGTCGCACGACCACACAACAAAGTTCGAGTGCCAAAGAAAGAGACGTGAGCAGATCCCACGAACCCTTAAGAAAATTTTCGAATTACAGCTTAAGAAAGAAACCCACGAATTTTTTTTAACCTGGCTCCGATACCATAATACAGATGCAAGAGCATATGGATTTCAAAAATAATCGAATAATTATTTACAAAAGGTAAGAGTACATATAGATTACAAAGAGAGGGAAACGTAACGTTTCCATAATCAACGGAAGCAAGAAAATAGAAACTACTAAATGCCACTAGGAGTAACAAAACATTACACCAATGAGCTGAGCATTGATTAAATAGTAAATATAATTCTAATATACCAAAGTGTTTTCATTCCAAGGACTAAGCTTTTCGATAGACAATTCAGTCTTGATATTCTTGCCTGAGTACCAAGTCCGAGTGTCTGGCTTCAGGTTGTGTGTTATGGGTTAGGACTAACTTATGTTTCTACCAGCCTTTATGTCTCAAAAAGGTAGCAAAACTCCCTAACAGGTTGCAGGAACAATCGAGGGTAAAAAGTTCATCAAAACTAAAGCAATAAGCTCATTAAGTTCTGAGAAAGGTATCTCTATTTGTGAAGTACTCTTTAATGCATTACTTATTAGTGATATATACATTCTTATAAGCTTTGGTGCATTGCAAGTTAATAGTAAGGTTACAGTGACTGCTTGAGGATTTACATGTTCTAAAACAAAGTTTTAATTATTAAAAAGCATGGTCACAAGGAAACTTGGGTTTAGATGCATCAGATTTCCAAGGCAAAGCACATCTCCCGGCTACTGTTCTTAAGTGTAATAGAGTGGCATGAATATACCCTTATTCATATATTTTGTACTCTAGTTTGAAAAAGATCTTGTACTTTATTTCAAAAATGACATGCACATCGCTTGGTGACTATAGTTAAATGTAATAATAGTACCAAATATACTTGTGCTTTCTTCCATGTCAGTTCAGAAACCTACAGTGTCGTGGTGACTATATTTGAAAAATTTGGGTTCCAACTTAATTTTTTATTGTATCAGAAAAATTCTCCTGCCATTATACTGGTTCAGTATATGTATATGCTTTAGACCTTCATACTATCATAAATCATAAGTATAATAGAATGTTTAGTTTTAAAGAGTGTTTAATTTGTTAATAGAGGTCTTTACAAAGCAGTTTGTTTCTGTCTTGTTGTGACCTTTTCACACATCGCCCCATTACAAATGGGGACCCTTTGTTTTTGCTTTTTAGGTTTTTGCCTTGGCATCACAACTGCTAATTACCATGTTTCTTTTACAATGAGGAGTTAGAGTTTTTGAGGGGTCACTCGAGCCAAGTAGAGAATTTGAGCTTGAATCAATGCACAAACATCATCAGAATTCTTAGAAGGCCTGGAGGACGAGAATTGCATGTCCATTGAGTCAATTTTGACACTTCCTATTTTTTAGGGATTTTCACTCTGGCCCCCTATTTTTTAGGGACTTTATTTTTGGCACTTTTAGCCTATTTTGGACTTCCTATTTTTTAGGGGTTTATTTTTGGAAAGTTTCTAATTTTGGAAAGTTTCTATTTTGGGAGAGTTTCTATTTTTGGAAAGTGCCTTGGTCCTGGTTTCAACATTGTCATCTCCAAAAGACCCCCGAAAGTGGAAATAAGTGAGAAATTTCAGACGAACCAAATGAAGGCCAAAAAATTGCCTAAATGTTGGTCATGGCTTGAACTTGTGACAAGTCTGCCCAAGCTTGAACAAGACAATGGCACGAGCACATAGCAAGTCTGCCCAAGAGGAGTTTGACAATGGCATGAACATTGGGGAAGTCCACTCACCTTGGAAAAGGAAATGGCATGATGACTAGAAAGTCCGCCCAAGCCAAAATGGAGGAATGGAAAAGTTTGGAGAAAGTCCACCATGAGATGAAAGTGTCATGGAAAAGTTTGGAGAAAGTCCGCCCATCTCTTGAATGGCAAATGGAAAGACATCTTGGAAGTCCGCTTGGACAATGGCAAAAGGTTTGTGAAGTCCGCCTTGCCCAAGGAAATGGAAGGAAACACTCCAAGTCCACCCCAAGGAGATAAGATTGGAAAAGAAGCTTGAAAGTCCGCCTTGGCACATGGAAAGACATTTGGAAAGTCCGATTTGCACTTGGAAAAGAAAGTTCAAAGTCCGCCTTGTGGATGAATGGCAAGAAATATGCCAAGTCCACCTAAACCATGAAGGAAATGAAAAACATTTTGCAAGTCCGCCAACACTTGGTGATGGATGGAGAAATAACTATGAAGTCCGCCTAGACCATCAAAAGCCTATGGAAAGAATCTTGTGAAGTCCGCCATGCCAAGATGAATAATGGAAGGAAAAGTTTGAAGTCCGACTTTGCCTAAGGGAAGATGTCCAAACCACTTCAAAGTTCAACTTTGGCCAAGGGAGAAAAATGTTTAAGTGTTAGCAAAGTTTTCCTTGGCATAAGATGAAAGAAAGATGTCCCAACCAATGGAAAGTCCGACCTTGCACAAGAAATGATTGTTCAAACATGAGTAAAGTCTGACTTTGCTTAAAGAAGGCTGAAATATGCTAACCAATTTTTTCGATGAATTTAACACACATAACCAACAATAGTTAACTGGATTAGCGTTAGCATCAAACTGAAAACTGAACTTGGAATGAAAACTACTCAACGTCAAGAATGTGCACTCAAGATCCCACTGAGGGCGAGGTGCTAACATATGACGGAGTGTTGAAATTTGAAATTAAGAACTGATAGGCGGATAACCAGCCATGAAAAACATTTCCACACTACCACCAAACAGTGGGGGGAAAAGATTACAATAAAAACAATTCGTCCGCTGCGGCAGGCATCCATAGAGCTGTGGGGATTCACCACTATGAGAGTGGGTATAAGAGAGTTATAAAACAGATTTTTCCACACTGGCGATAAACCATCCGGGGGTAATTTAATGATAAAACAGAAAGTAATTGCAGAACTGAAAGATTGGTTGGATTAGTAATGCTTAATCTCAACCTTACAAAATAAACTCTGCAGATTACAAATTACAATGATAATAAATGAACCTTAGTCATGTAGTATGATCTTTTACAATGATATAACTCTAAAATACTGAAGCATATGATCAAAAACTGGAAATTGCAACAATCTGATATAAAAATCAGAATTCTGGAAATTCAACCAGCAAACTGTGAAATCATAAAATGCTCATAAGTTGATCAATTTACCTCCGAATGATGTGATATCAATTGCAGATGTATTCTAGAAGTGTGGTGCCCAAGAAGCAATCCAAAAACCATCACTAATGACTCCAGTTTATTTAGCACGCATCCCAATGCCCATTTAAATGGTACGGCCTCCTCAAGAAATCGATTTTGCAAGTAAAAAATAAATACTTGGAATTAAATTCCAATTCTTTGTGGAAGGTGGCGCCTTGTATCAACAATTCATTTGCCAAAGTACCCAGAATGAAAACAAAATCACTCAAATAGATATGAACAAAAATCAGCTTCAGTTGTTGAAAAGCCAGGAAATCAAAACTAAGAAAATACTCCAAAATTCTTCAATCTTTGATGCTCAATCTGCTAGTCTGATGTGAGAAGCAGAAATATACCAACTAGGTGTTGTATTTCAAAAATGAAATTGGGAAAAGGCTAGGAGGTAGCATCCTCGAAGCAACAGCAAAATGTCCATAGTCATTTTGACAGCATAACAGTAAGGTAAACAATGGATACCAAATGCTGGAGCAATGCCTTCATTTTATAAAAACTGAGAAACTCATCACCTTCCAAGAAGGTACGCCAAAAGTCACCTTTTTGAATTCTTTTCCAACTTTCAAAATATTAATTCTTCAAAAAGTGGCGTCCAATTTCAAGTTGAAGAAATATTTCAATAAAGAATAAATAATCTTATAATGAAGGCGTACCCTTCATGGCCCCATTTTAAAAACAACTTAAGTTATCTCCTTAGGCCAAAGGGGGGGGGTCAACAGTGAATTAAAACATAATGCCTTAAATTAAATATTTTTCACCAAATAAAACTTTTTGAAGACCAAGCCATAATAACAACAACTGCTCCATCTGCGAAGAACTAAGAATTGACAACAACAACTGCCACAACTAGCATTTACTATAAATAGTAAATAACATGAAATGCGACAAACTCCAAGCCAAGAAACCCTAATTTCACCTCATTCCAGTCTACGGGTTCCGAAATAGACTGATGAACTGCAAGGCTAATCACTGATGAGAAGGGGACATTACAAAGGCATATCCTAACATTCAAGCACAATGGCAAGCATGATGCAAAGTCTGACTTTGGCATAAAGAGTGGATGGCAAGACCAAAGTAAGGTCCGCCCAAGGAGAAAAATTCAGAAACAAGAGGAATAAAGAGGAAAAGCAAAGAGGAAGTGAATAAAATCCTTGTCCAAGGATGGAATTTGTCCTACATAGCACAAGCCAAATTCAGAATTGAAGGAAAATCCATAGGCAAAGTTCATCTAGAACCCTGGCTAAATGTTGAATAGTCTACAGGAAGGTAATGCAAAATGGAATTGAATAGTCGAAATTTGGCTAAGTATGGGAAATATTTCACAGAGAAAATTCCAATTTCCTCCATTTTGGCGAAAGCATAGAGGCATTCTTCTCCAAATTCAAGGCACTTGAAAGAATATCCGGACATCTTGGGGGGATTTCATCTACAATCCCAGACCTATTGAAGCAATAAGGAAAGAAAATAACTTCAAGTCCAGACATCTGAACCAAGAGGAGATTTCTAGACCTCAAGTGCAAGTGAGAAGAGGAAATCAAGATCTCAAAGGAGATCCAAGGTCAAAGCGAGGAGGAAACAAGCACAAAGGACAGAGTCATTGGCAAGGAAAATATTCTAAGGCAAGAACATGGAAAAACGAACAAAGTGACCAAGGAGGACATCCAGCTTGTTGAAGTGGCGCCTCGACCAATCAAATTGTTCCAAGTCAGCACGTCTAGATTCAATGAACCCGACACTCCACCATACAACAACTTTCTATTTTATTGTTGGTTCATATTTAGCAAAAGGACAAGTATCCCTGAATGTAATTTTCTTATTGGTCAAGAAAGGAGTTAGTTGTGACCAACCCTAATTAGGGTTTTATTTTAATCTCGGCTGTTGATCCTAAATCAATCTTGGCCATTGAATTGTAATTGGGGAGCCTATAAATTGAGCTCGCCCCTCATTTGTAAAGCATGGGAGCATGTTGCAAAACATGTCAAGATAAGTAAATTGTTGCATATGACTACCAAAGTAATAAGTAATACATTGTTCGAATTGATGGTGATTGCTTCTCTTATTTTGGAGTTAGCATGGTTCTTATCCCTCATCATAGTTTAGATTTTATTTCATGTATGTTAGACGAATCCAAGATCTGATAAGTATTGATTTATGGTGAAACTTTTGCTCATACTTTCTTTGAATGGATGATTTTCATTCAATGTGTAAAGTTAGCCTGAGCTTACTTTGTGGATGCTTAACTTCTGTCTGGATAAATATTGTTCGATTTGATGGTAGTTATTCATGACATGAAAATCATAAGCACACTCCCTTGAAGATTGCACCCACTTTGTGTAGTTGTCGTTGAGCGTGGCGAAGCAAAGCATGGTTATTGGTTTCACTAAGTCAATACCGTCTCTTGAATTCTTAGGGAGTAGATTAGAACTTCTAAACCCTTATCTCTTTTTCAATTTGTTTGAAGGACCCAAACAATAGAGCTTCATTAACCAAACCTTCATTGTGAATTGAACAAACCTATTGTAAGTCCCCTTGAAATACCAGCAAAACACATCAAACCAATTGAGACTATCCTATATGCATTAGGAACCTTGGAGTCTACTTTGCGATCACTTTGCTTAGCATATTGGAGTCTTTGTTCAAGAGAGAATAGGATATTCTATTGGGTATTTTATTCTAATGTTGGTTAGGTCACAAGACCCACATCAACATGTCTATTAGCAAATTAGTTGAAGACTTATGGAGTCATGATGTACTGAATCTCGACTTAAGCAAAACATACATATGGTTGTTGGGTGCAAAAATAAGTGGGATATAACAAACGCTAAATTGGCATTAACAGAAGGATATTTAAGCCTACTTAGGCTCATAAACTTTGTAGTCTAGTGCTTACAGAATAAGTTTATGTCAAATGCTCACTTCGGATATTCTGCAGCAGTGATCTTCCTACCTAGTTGTTCCATGGAGTAGGCATTGCAAAAAAATTAGGCTCGAACCCTCACGAAACAAAATATTTTACAGTACAGTATTTAAGAGCCTGCATGAAAAAAACTGTTTCTTCATATTTTTAAAACTCATAAAAAAAATCACTCTTAACTAAATGCTGCCAAATGGCAGAGAAGTGTCCTAAAATGATTGAACCTCTCATCTCACCAGCAGCAGCCCAAAACCTTTTTCATTAAGAATAGCCAGCTGCACAGTATCTTCAGGAAAATTATTAGTATCTTGCAGTTCCACTGTTGAATTGCTTCTATAGGACCACTGTGCAATAAAAAGAGGTGCAAAAGTCAACTCCATGGGACCCTACGCCAAATCTGTTACCTTGACTTTTATTCTTCTGTGAAATTGTAAGGGTTGTTATTTAGGAACCAAGCTCCAGAGTTGGCTGGACCTTTCCAATACACCTTCAGTGCCATCCATCTACTAAGCACTGGATATGTCATTCACTTTTGAAATCATTTTCTATTGATGTATGGCTTGCTTCTCTGATATTTATTTCTTCCTTCTGTGATGACATAATGTTTACAACAAAGTTGTTAATTTTCAGCATTTTTTAGTTCATGCATGATTTCTTTTTTCAAATCTTAAAAGTGTAGGAATTTTATATTCTGAATTTCTATTTTGGTCAAGCAGATTTTTCTCTTAGGTCTCTTGTTTGCTTTTATCAACAGATGGATTTTTTCTAAAATGTTTTGGATACAACCTTCATAGTCGTCATGACACATGCATATTGACTTCACCGGCAGATGTTCCAGGTGGAGAAAGAGTTTGTATTTATTTGTTTTTATCTGTTCTTAGAAAAATAATTTTGGTAAATGTCATGGGTCGATATAGTGTAATTTCACTTGTTATACTTAATAAAATGATGAGTGCACAAGAATTCCCTTTGTTCAGATCTGAATGTTTTTCTTGGTCAAAGTGGCATTAATAAGCATTTTTTACCATGGATTTATTCTGCATCCATTTATGCCTTTGTTTTGTGATAACTATTGATAGGGAGATGATGCTTTTTATGAGGTTCAAAATGCATTCAATTCCAACAAGGCTCCATCTATACTCGTTAATTTACAACGCGATAGAGTGATAAGGGATTAAGCATTTTTCATAGTGCATTGATGCAGCTCCTGTTAAGAACCTCAATAGAAAATATAGAAATATGCAAAATATTTAGAAATGAGCAAAGCTTTAAGGTAGAGCAACACCATATAATAGCCAATTTGAGGGGCCCATCCTCCCAATGCTACTTCATGAGGGAAATCCTCCCAATACAGCATAAACTTCAATAATGATCTCCAATATGCTTTCCACTTCAGAAGTCATTACAATATAGAGTCTTGTTAAAGACAACTACTACTATCCCAAGCATGCACAATAATTACTTTATTCTAAGTAACTAGCGAGATGACTTACAAAGCATATGCATTCATTCCTTTATTTAATATTACTTAATTATAATATCACAACCCTAAGTACATAACAGCTCCAAAATGCTTAGTCAACCAGCTATGAATTTTAATTTTGAAAACCTCTATGAGACTTGTTAAGAATGCATCAATCTTACTCCCCACGTTGTGGGAGTCTAGAAATTTAATTTGCTTGCAAGGAACTTTGATATTCCTTGTAGGAAGATTCACATCCTGACTGTTAAAATGCAAAGTGTGGGGTAGTGTTGCAGGCTTCGCAGAGCATGCCCAGATCGAATAGATAATCACCCTTGGAACCCAACTGCTAAATTACTTTCACTGTTAGATTATAAGCCGATGAATTGTGATGCATTTTATTTCTAGTTAACCTCTCCAGTTAATGACTGGGACAAAGTTGTAATGTTTTGATCGTTGGGCAACTACGATGGCCATTAAAATGAATTCGGCTATGATCCCATAAAAAAAATGCAAGGTGCTGTGTTATCAATGGTGTAATAAACAGGAAATCTTAGATTAATTTGTAGAGTAAGGCAATCTTGTATGTAGCAAGTTCTTTTTCAAATTTGTACAGTTGATTTATGATTAGAAGATTTATAAACCTCTAAAATGACAGGATCTGTGATAATGTATTTTTTCATAGATTCAAAATAACTAAGGACAAAATCTGAAGGCATTGCGACTTTCTTTACATAGAGTTTTTTGAGTATGTGATTCAAATCTGGCAGTATTGAGAAGGATGCTTACCATTAAGTCTTTGTCATATTAAAACATCAACATGTGCTTATGTATGGTTGTATTTTGAACGTTAAAATCTGAATTTTATTTTATTTTATGGAGAGTGTTTTACAATCTTTTTTCAATGAGGCGAATACCTTGAACACCATGAAAAGATCTATATTTGATTCTTGAGAGTATTCCAGCAATTCAACTACAGATGTGAGGTGTTTGTGTTGATAGACAGTAGCAGTTGGCAGTGTATTTCTATTGCATTTTGTTAACTTTCCTGCAACACATGAGATTTTATTGTTATTGTTTGACAGTTTGATTTTGTTTGCCCACGTAGGTAAGGGCTCTTGCACTAGATATGTTCTGGTTAATTGATGTGCCTTAGCAAGGATTTCCTCCAAATTGCTGTGGAATGTTTTTCACTTGACTCTTACAGAGAACTAACTATTAAACTGATAGACATCATTCATATATTTTCTTATGATGCATATTCCACTGATTAAAACTTTTATTATGTCCCTCAATGTGCCTTCCTCATGTACTCTATAATTCTTGCACGTCTTTTCATTTTTCAGCTTGAGAGTTGGTTTGTGCTGCAATACCAAAGCAAGAATGAATGCTATGGCGAGGATATTAAGTACTTAGTCCTTTTTGGTTTCCTATTCAGGAAAAATGTAAGAAATTTGAGGTTCTGTTCATGTAGCAATAGGTTATGGATGTTGGATGGTATATAATTGAGTATGAGGATCCTGTCCTAATTCTTGGCAGCATGCATTGGGAGCATGATTGCTGTAAATATGGACAACTATTAAGAAGTCTATAACGGACTGCAGTGAGCTTTTGGTGGGTACAAGTAAAAACATCTTGTATCCATAAAGGATCTCTATACATATTTCCTGTAAACAAAATGTTCTGTTAAGGGAAATCAGTACTTCTCCTGTATTTTTGTGTGAGTTGATGCTGTCCTAATTCTTTGCAGCATTCATTTGGGATCATGCCTGCTGTAAATATGGACAGATATTAAGAGGTAGACATAAGGGCTTGCAGTGACATTTAGGTGGGTACAATCGAAAACATTTTGTACCCATAAAGGATCTCCATACAAGTCTTTTGTTAATAAAGCACACTATTAAGGGAAATCAATTGAATGACTTTCTTGGTTGATGATGTGTGTTTGTCTTTCTAAGGTGAGATAGCCGTTACACTGTATAACCATGCTATGTTTTTAAAGAATTGCTCTGAAGCCTTTTTCTTTCCCTGAGAATTGATCGTGATAGATTTCCGTACATGACTAGAGGATAATCTGCTAGGGAGCATGCTTTGTATAAATATGGATAGATCAAAGTGTACCTATTGGGCCTCGGTGACTTTTAGGTGGCTACAAATAAAATAAAAAAATCATATGCTCATAAAAGTTCTCCATATATATATTTTTTAACAGAATACATCAACAAAAAAATTCACTTGATTGGTTTTTCATTATTTTGCTCTTTGGCATTCTAATAAATTGGTTTGCTGCTAGGTTGAATAATCAATTTGTATGTTTTTGAAGCTAAGAGATGTCAAGCCCCTAAAATTATAATAATCACAGTTCCTTTTATAAGAGAGATGTTCTAGTTCTTGGCAAGTTGTATTGGAAGTAGTTTTCTATAAATATGGACAGAGATCAAGTCGTCCTGAATGGGACTGTCAAATTTTAATGATATTTTAATAGATTTAATTGGCGATTTCAAACATGTTACCCATAAATTTCCTTTGAGTCTCTATTTGGGATGTTATCTTCATGTTTTGCCTAAGTCATAAACTAAAATTAGCCTTCGGCGGTCTTTTGTCATTCATTTCGAAGTTGGTCGGTGTTTTGTGAAGTTTGTCGAACCTCCTACTTTACCGCCCACCTTACTTCTCTTTTATATGGCGGGTTTTTCTTGTCACATCCAAACTCTCTTTTGTTTCCCAAAGTGCAATGTACGAAAAGAATTAAGTCATGAGTCAAAAGTTGGAGACTTCTTTCGCAAGCTATGCCTCAAGCGGCATTTTCTATGTCATCTAAACCTTGGGCGGGGTTTTCCTAAGTTATGCAAATTGCCCATTTTGCTGCCTTTGAAGAATTATGTCAATTAAACCGAACTATTGATAGTCTAGTTACTTGATTATGATGTTATATAAAAAAAGTCATTATTTCCCAAGCATAACATAAACAAAAAATCAGCAATGTGAAAACACAGATAATACCAAAAAGATATAATTTATTTATATATAAAAACATTTTTACATTATGGTGGAATAGCTATAATCTCTTGGTTCAAGTGCAAAAACTAGATTGGCAGATACAAAAGAGGCAAACAGAAGATGTTTCAAATGCACAGAGTAAACATCAGGACACGGATGCCCTCAGTAACTTGTAGGCGTTCAAGTTGAGCAGGTGAAAGCAGGTTCTCATGTGACTGGAGGAATTGCACGAATAACTCCATGTCATTTCTTACCACCCCAGTGCATAGTAAAGCCACAGACTCTTCCAGTGTCTCGTCCCAGATGGCTGATGCAATGCAGATGGCACCAATTACCAACCTAGTTTGTGGATAGTAACTGAGTCCGTTTATCGCCACTCTGACGCGGTGATGGAACTCAGGCTTCACCAAACACTCCATTGCCCTCATGCCCCAGTCTCGGCGGCTAGAAGTCTTGTTGACAGTGTAAATAAACCGTTCCAGCATGGTAGTATTATGAACATGAGCTTGGCTCATAAATGCCTTGCCCAGGATGCTTCAAAGCACCTCTTCCACTTCACTCTGCACCATGAACACCTCTTTCAGTTGATCAGAAATATGCATGAACAAAGGATTGCACTCAATCTCCTCCAAAACAATATAGTCATTCGCAGAACATCCATCGCTTTGGTAGCTCACCATATTGGATGCAATTGATGTTGGGAAAGAGATGGCATTACCTGAATTTATAGAATTTTGGCTAGACATTGCCGTATTCAATTCAAGATTGATGAGATGTGAATTTAATTCACATTTATGATCAATTTGTGTCAATTAAGTGACAATTCTTCATTGGACAGCTCACACTTGCTAGCACTTGGTTTCCTTATATGTTGCATTAAAGATTGATGAAATGATTGGTCCTTTGGCGGCTTCTGCTCGAGTGACGATTGGTTTCCTCTGCTAATATCTATTCTTGGAAAAATTTCTAATTTTCTTATCAATTTCTCGATAAACGTTCAGGATACAAGAAGTCACTAATCTGGTAACATCTTTAGTGTTCGTTCAAATGGCTTTAGCCACATTATAAATTAGATTAAGAACATAGAACAAGGGACTTTTGAAAACCTTCCCGGATACATCTTGGGGTGTTTTCAAGGAGGAATATTATTAATTATAGTCTGCAATAGCTTATAATCAATGTGTTATAAAAATTGAAAGATTTGAAGTATACCAACCTTTGTGTTATGCGTATGGATAGTTATGTTTTCTTTGAAGAACGAGCTATCTATCTCTCATTTATTGCAGTATGATCTATTTATATTAATCTGATTTGATAGTCATTATTTTCAATCTTTGAATTGATCATAAGTGGCTGTGTTTATGCCTCTACACTAATTCCATATTTATGAGTTAGTGTTTGTCACCTTTTCTGCTTTCTGGTTAAAAGCACATGTGGTTTCTTTAGGATAGATTAATTCCTTGAAGATCTTGTGAGGGAGTTGTACCCTGATAAAATTCAGAGAAAAGCCACAAATGCAATTGTGTGTTTTTCAAAGCTGTTAGTGGATTCATATCGGTGCTAATTTGGTTCTAGAGTCATTGCTTAATTCAATTATTGAGTTCTATTTCATTCGCTAACAAAACATTAAGAAGTGCTTTGCAAAACATAATTAAGAATTTTGAAAATAATTTGCTATAAACACATTTCTTTGAATAATGATGTGTGTTTGGGTGGTTGTCACTTACCTAATCTCTATTACTTATGTTTTATTGTGCCTATATCAGCATCTTCCAGATTATTATTAAGAAAAAGTTTTAGGTCAGCAAGACATGTCGGTAACAAGCATTTCAATAAATAAAATCAATTTAAACAACACAATATGAAGGAGATCTTATTTGCTTGTTTTAGCTTTTATCACATTTTAAAGATGTAACACAAATGTTTGGTTTTTCAATCTAGCTCTTCCATATAAGCACTAGTAGAAGTTTAAGAGCAATTTTGGTTGAATTATGAATTAAGTGGTATAAGCTCACTATCGTATTAAACTAAAACAGAGACATGTAAGTTGATTGTAAGCTATTTAGGAGTTCTAAGACGAGACAAAAATCCTTAGGGGTTATAAGCCCACTCAATTTTAATCTCAAGGGTTCATTTTCTGAAGAGAACAAAAGCCATACGACTTGCAAACACACTTTGTTAAACATTCAATGTTGTAGAGACAAAAATCAGTTTATGACAAGAAAAATTTGAGATTAAATACTCCACAGGGGGAAAAGTTCTAGACTCCACTTAGGGTGTGGTCCCATGAAAGGCCTTAAGAACTATTTTTATTGAGTAGAGAGTCTCAAGAGGCAAACAAAAAAACTGCTACAGGATTAATTAGGCTCAGGTCCCATGGGAGGCTTCAGAATCTATTTTAAAGGAGTAGAGGGTCCTATGAAAAAAAATTAAAAAAATGCTACAAGATTAATTGGAATCTTACCTTGAATAATAGCATACCCTACTTTTTAGGGTTGCAGATTTGAGTGGGTCAAAATGGCGTGGGGCTAGAAATTGCCCCAACTTAAGAATTTTATTTGATACTTGTTAATCATTTGAAGTTTTGGATTCCCGTCAAGGAAAAAAATTAGAGGGAAAATGATATTTATCTATTTTTATATTTGCATTTCATGAGACCACCAAGTTCCCTATATTTTAGAGCTTACTTTTAAGTTGAATTGCACTACTAAATTCATGAGACCACCAACTTTAAAATATTCCTAAAAAATCTTAGTAGCACCCACTAATTTTTTTTAGGAAGCCCCCATTCATGGGACCCAAGCCTTAGAATCTTTTCTTGATAAATAAGAGCCCCTACTTTTTAGTTTGTAATTTTAAAGGGGTGCATTTGGCGTGGGGCTAAAAATTTACACCGCCAGTTTAAATTTTTCTGCCACTTGTCAATCATTTGAAAATTTTAAATTCTTGCCAATTAAATTTATTATTATTTCATAATATTTGTCCAATTAAATATGCAAAACAATAAAATTCTTGAGACCGCCAACTTCCCTAAATTTTGAAACTTAAACTTTTAAGTTCAAGTTGGACTACAAAATTAGTGGAACTACTTACTTTAAAATACTCATAAAAATTCTCAACAACACTCACTCAAATATTTTATGAAGCCCCCCTCTATGAGACCACAAACTTAATGTTGTATTTGTGCCAACTAAATTTCTCAGGAGTTTAGTTAATATATTAGGTCTTTTGGCGATCTTGGTGTGTGGTGGGTACAATTGGTGGCCTTGAGAGAAGGTTCCATAATGGGCTTCCATGAGCAAGAATGTATGGTTTAAGGCATTGGCTAATATTCAAAGTTATTTAGTGAGGGAGGAAATTAAGGGTTGATACATTGTTAAACTAAAGCTTTGTGATATGCCTTGCTGGTCACTTCCTTTACCGACACATCATATAGAGATGTATCAAGATTTTACTAATTGGAGTTATTTGAGGGTGCATGACTTTAGAATGCAAAACCTAGAAATTACTATTATAATGAAGAGTTGTGAAAAAAATTGAATTTTATTTTTTTAATGAATGATTAGAAGTTTTGTAATTGTTTAGAACTAGACTTTTGATTTTGATAAAATCTATTTTTCAAGGGACTTTGAGATGGAATAAAATTTGTGATATGTCTATTCCATTTGTGGCTTTGTTTTCTTAGAGTCTATTGTGTGTTCAATGTTTAAGTGAGTGAGACCACTTTGTTTTATGTGGAAGATATAATGTTGTTCCTTTCAAATTATTTAATGTTTTTAGGTAATTTGAAATTTGATGTTAGTGATTGTGTTGTTTGTTAAATGTTTTTTCAATATTGCAAAAAATAATTATGAAAAAGATTTCAAAGTGTTGTTCTAGTAGTATTCTTTGTTGGAGTTGATAGTGAAACCCCATAGCTTCCAAAAATCACCTACAACCAAAATGCCTATTACAAACGAGAGATCAAAGCAACTGATTTGCTATGCAATCAAGATAGAAGAATGATTGATCTACACAAATATCTAATATGCCTTTTGTATTGAATAATGAATGTGAATTGTGAATGATTACAAAGTATAATAATGATAAAGGAAAGGTGTAAACCCTAGACGAGGATTTGATTAGATTGTGGCAAGTGTCCTAATCTTATGCAATGAGACAACTTGACCTATAAATAGCCCTATCTAATAATAAAAAAATAGTCATAAGCTTAGCTTAAGTAATTAAAGTAATAAGGGACTTAATAATTAGTTAATGACTAATTAATTATTAGTTGATTGTCCTAATTACTCCAACATCCCCCCTTAAGATCAACTTAGGGAGAAAATGAACAACAAAAGATTGAGATTGGGTCTCAATCTAAAGAGTGGGAACATGAAGATTGTTATTTTTATGACCAGATTTAAGTTAAGCAGAAATAAGAACAATTTAAACAATAGAACACAACATATACCTTGGGAAAACCCTCCTTCTTGAGGGAGAAAAACCCAACAATATATCAACTATATATTGAATGAACCAACAACAATACACTTTACAATGAGGCCAATCTCAAGGCCGAACAGATATGATGATGATAGCACCACACTTGATGCAAGTACGCAATCAAGAATAATATCAATCTGCTGTAAGTATCAAACTCCTACATATTATATGTGAACTTCTCTTGAACAATAATGAATGATCTTAAAGGAAGTAGCACCACCTTTATATATGAGTTGATTAGTCTTCTCTCAAGCAATATGACTTTACACAAGAAGTCAGCCTCTTCATGAAATGGTCTCTTTCTCCCAAGCGATTTTATTAAGTCGACCATCATTTGGATTAAATAAAATATAAAATGTAGCTTGAAGTGTGATGCCCTTTCACAAGGGTCGGCAATAAATAAATAAGATATAAATTACAATGGGCGCCGCTTCACTTGGGACACACACAAATAAACAAGTAGCCACAACTTTGTTTATTTGTCAACAATTAAGTCGGGTGAAGGATGAGACCCAAAGCTATATCATCAACAAAGATAAGTCCCTAAACCATTGAAACATGCGAGACTTGTGATATACTCAAGATCCTCTAAGGTATTGTCATCAAAGGGTATATAATTTTCATCTACAAGAGGAATGAGATAATTTGCAGTATGATCCTCTGGGAATGGAGAGATACAAGGGTCTTTATGGATCTTCCAAAGTCAAGTCTAAAGTGTGTGGGGACAATCAATGTTCGATACACCACACATAGTGTCAAGATCAACACTAGAATTGTAGCACCCCTTTGAATCGATCTTTTTGGATTGTTGCCATAATTTTTATTTGTGATTATGTTGATAATTAAGCCTTGTTCAATTAGCTAGTTAAATTAAATAGTGGTGTCGAGAGGAATCTGACCTTTCATCGAAGTTTAGAACACACCAAATTATATGGGTTTATATGGGTTTGGTTGCATAGGAAGGGATTTTATGTGCATAGGTTGAATAAAACCTAAACGAAGGATGTCAGAAATTCTCTAGGGATTTAATTAAAGTATTAAATTAAATTATTAAATTTGTTTGAAGGGGTAATGATCCAATAGATTATATTGTTTCTTTATTAAAGACGAAATCGTAAATTACAATTATAAATAATGAGTATTTTAAATTTAATATGGATTAATAATCCATTTATTATTAAAGTTTATTTATAAATTTAAAATATTTCATGAATATGTAAATAAAAATATAAAATTACAATTATAAAATAATGTTTATTTTGAAATTTAATATAATGGATTAATCATCCATTTAAAATGTAGTTTATTTATAAATTTTGAATTATTTGGTTAAAGAGGTGAATGAAAGGTAAACAAAAGACAATTATGTTACTTTTATTTTTATTTTTATGTAAGAATAAATATATAAACATATAAATAAAATTCATATAATGAATAAACTTATTTAAGCAGCTAAAGATTTATACATGTCTTTGCTTGTGCCCTCCACCTGGCTTCAAGTCTTTCTTCCAAATCCACATGTCCTGTCCTTGCCTTTTTCCCTCCACCGGGCTCCTTGCTTTCCACGTGCTTGGTTTTGACTTCCTCATCTTTGCATGCCCTCAACATGGCATTGATTCCCACAAAACTTTTCCTTTCGGAGGGAGATTAGAGGCATGAAGGTCTTTTCATGAAGGGGGACTCTGCGCATATCCAGGAGTCTTTGCTTTCCAGTGACCGTATTTTCTAGAGGCATTTTTTCCAGCCGACCATTTTTCCTGGGTAATTTTCCTTTGTGAAATGGTGGGCAGAGTGTGAGATTTTCAACTACTGCTTCCTGTGGGCAATATCTTGCATTTTTTTGGAATCTAGAGGCGGAGTTTCCTAAGAGCAACCATGACATGGAATCAGTTGTTGATCATTTCCTAAGGAATTCCTTTATATGGTGTAGAAATTCTGCCATTTACTTCTATCGGCATGTGGGTAGCAGTGTTTCAATTCGTGCAAAATCTTGAGGTAAGTCACTTGTTTTTGCTTCTTAGACTTTTTATTTTGGAAATCTGATCGTTGATATATCACTTTAATGGTTGTGTTTTATTTCATCATAAAGCAGTTTATGTGCCTCTTCTTTGCTTCCACATTATTCATACCTATCTACCAGGGCACTTGCCACTGCAACATCAGGCAAGAATCCACCCCCACCTTCGTTATGTTCTAGGGGATTTCCTTACCATATTCCAAGCTAGCATCTCTGCATAGACAGGCTGGGTGCTGCAAAAGGGCTGTGGAGTTCGGTTTTTGTTAGCGCCTGCCGATTGCATTTGCTTGAAAGTTTCTAAAGCCTTTTAACTAATCCGTTTTGTTCATATTCTACAATCATTGCATTCCATGAGATTCACTTTTCCTTGAGGTATTCTGTCAAACAGTTGCTTTCCTTTTTCATGTTGTAGACGTGAAGATCAACCATGCATTTCTAGTGATCAACTATATATGTAATGAAATAAGGGTGTGGATGTGTGAAGTATGTGCAGCCCTCATCCGCTAAACCTGCATGACTGTGTACACCCAGAACACACGCAAAGCTTCCAATGTTAGGATGAGTTTTAGAGTGCTTCATTAATTCAAAGATTTTGAGACCTTCCTTGCAAAACCCATTCTGTGTACATCTTGCAACCCGTCACACCTGCAGTGCTTGAAAATAGAATATTGTAGAGGTTTAAATATTCTCTCTGATTCCCTTGTCGACCTATCTCAGCTGCAACACAAGAACACTGTCCCTGTTTTAAACGTTGGAAATGGTTCACATCTCTCAGAACATTCTCCCTTTCCTCTGACGGGGGATTGAAACCCATCCCAGCTAAGTATGTTAAGCTCCTTGCATCCTTCATCACGTGCCTTGTGTACTATAAAAACTCACTTATGCTTTGTTTTACCATTATACTGGCTGTTGCTTTTTGAAGACCAAATCTCTCAAGGCATATCCTGTAGAATAAATGGAGGACCAACATATTCCTTTATTTAGCATGCCAAGAACCCATAGTAGAAAGTATTTCAGCATGTATGCTATTATTTTATATTTGCTTCTATCTGTGGTTGTATTCGTATATGACATTATTAAGATATATACAAGTACACTAAGATACTTATGGTAAATTTAACCTGCCCTAGTTCCACTTGGTTGAATTCGCTAAGTTTATGAGTTCTTGTTATATTTATTATTGACCTCTGCTCTATGTCATTTTTGGTGGCTTTTAGTGTGAAATGGAATCCTTGATAAGGGCAATGTAGTTGTATACTTTTAGTACTTTATATTGTAGAACAACATTCACAGATGGGAATAATCTCACAACAAAAGGGGCACTGAAAATACAAACATCTCCATGTTAAATGAGCAAAAGGAATTAAGAACCTTGTCTCTGTTTTAAATAATCTCCTTGAAACCATTTGCAACCTATCACAGCTGGAATAATTAGGCTCGAGAGAGAGTATAAGTTTAAACAACCTCCTTGAAGTTGTTGGCAACCTGTCACAGCATCAACACTTGAAAATAGAATGTTGTAGAGGTTTAAATATTCTCTCTGATTTCATGGTCAGCCTGTCTCAGCCATATCGCTTGAGCATAATAGGAAGTTTAAAGGTTTAAATAATTTGTCTGATTTTTCTGGCAAGCTAACGTAGTTGCAGCACTTGAATATAGAAGGGTGTAAAAGTTTAAATAACCTCCCTGATTTTCTCGACACCTGCTAATTGCATTTGCTGAAAAGATTCTTAGGCCCTTCATCAAATCCATTTATTGTATACATGTCTATCAGGGCAATTATAACAGTAAAATCTGGTCATTATACACACACGAGCACAAACATATACAGTGGAATTTGGTTTTACACCAGTAAATCCCATTTGCTTGAAAGTTTCTAGACCCTTTTCAATAAATCCATTTTGTGCATATCAAACAATTCACGCATGCTGCTGGTATTGACCTTTCACTTCTCAAATTTGGCGAATTTGCAGCCTGAAAATTAGGTGTTACGGAGGCCTTGGAGTATGTCTTCTAAAATGAAAATTACGGTCAAGAATCCTAATAATGAGCATAGTTAGGTAAAATGATAGTCAAAGTATTTAGAGGCAGCCAAATATTATTTCTCTAGTCTATATTTATTAAGAATCTAGATCGAAATTTATGTAGCCAATGTAGTTTAGTATTCCCTGTTTTCTATTCAAAATTATTGAGACTTTAATTTATTATTCAAAGTATTCAAACTTACTCTTGGAGCTAATGCCTTTTCACATGGGATAATATACTATGTTAGGGATTGTAGCCTCCCCTTTTCTCTGTTCTCTACAAAACCCTCATTTCTCTGTGCCACCATCCGTTCATAGTTCTCTTCCCTTCTCAATGAAAAAGATAAAGAAGAAAAGAAGAATGCGAACTTCTTTTGTTTAGGGCTCTTTACATATTTTACGGTGAAATTAAGAAGGTGAGCTTAGCTTTAAGTTAGCCTTTACCTTTACATTATTTAAGAGAAATTAAAGAAACAATGAAAGCAAGAACCATACAAAAGAGCCATAAAAGTAGTTATTCTAGGTTTTTCCTAAAAGTTAGAAAAGTAAATAGAGGTATATATTTTATATTAAAAAGGAACAAAGGTGGATTTATTAAGAGATAGAAAGTAAATATAAGTATATAGTTTATATTAAAGGAATAGAGAGGGATTGTTATTTTTACAATTGTTCTTAAGTATAAAATTAATTGGGTGTGTAAATAGTTAAGGTAATAATTAGAAAGTTATATTGTAATAATGATTGTAAAATTTATGTACGAATTAATATTAGAAACATAAATAAAGCGAGTATTACCATCAATTATTATTTTTATTAAAGCAATCCTAATATATATTAGCCGCATTGTAATTGAATTAGGTGTGAGAATATGAGATATGAATGAATTTCTTGTTTTAATTCTCGAAAGTTTGTTATGTCTAATCATTAAAATAAGCTTAAGTTGAGGAAAAGAAACTTGTAGAAGGAAATGTGTTTTCTTAAAAAAAAAATGTACTAGAAGGTTTAGAACCTCTTTGTCAAATGATATAGTTCTCATTGGGTTATAGGTTTTGGATAAAATCTATTTTATCTTGCTAACAAATAGTTTCCTTTGATGGATATAATAACCTTGATGATCTACATGTGTATAGTAAGAAAGGATAAGGATTTAGTCTTGAATTTGATTAACTGGAACTTTCTTATGATATATTATTGTGAGTTAAAATGCCTTTGTAGTGAATAAATGAATAAAATGTAAATCGAGCGTCTATTAGTCTTTATGGTTATGAATGTTTTCATATATATGTAAATGTGAATTTTAATGGTTATCATGATTGGTTGGATTGATCTTCGAATTGAGATTGTGTATCGTTGATAGTTGTCATTGTCATAATTGTTGTCTTGTTAAGGGTGACTAGTTGCCATATTGCAAGGGTATTTTGAGAGGAGAAATAGAGGTCTCCCTTGGATGCCTAGTGGAATATGTGTCACAATTGATTATGTTTGCCTTGGTTGAATATGATGATGCCACTTTCATTCTACTCCTTTCGATTTATGATTTATGAAACTTATATTGTCATTTTGTGGATTCCTTGATGATAGTCTTCCTTATTATGCTAATTCTGATTGAGGAGACTTTGTTGCATTGTCTTTCTTGTGGCCATATTTGAGATTGTTGGGAACCTAATATACTTGAATTACCTTCAATAGAAGGTTATGGATTTATGATGTTTTTTTTTTGGCTTCCAGAGGCAATGGAGGAACTTGACTTATGTTGATTTTTCCACGGTTGTTCCGTTGTGATTTATTGCTTTTATTTTTTTTATTTTGAGCTCATGGGTAGTACTTTGTACTATGGTGTTGACTATTGGATGTGGTGGGTGGTACCTCATTGTTCTTGATTTCAGTGATATGGAATGGGTTTGCGAGATGGTTCTTGCCTCGTGTGATATGTACTCCTTGATTTTTATGTGAGATGAGGTACACCCCTTGTATGTTTTGATTTGGTACCCATAGGGAGAGTGGCTCTTCATGGGGGCCGGCGCACAAAGGGGTTGTTTGGGTAACCCATGGAAGAGTTTCTTAATCAAGTGATAATGTAATTAATTAACTAGTAGGTTGGGTAGATAAACATTAATCAAGATTAATTATGAGCCTCACCCATACCGTTAGTGCTCTTACAGGCTAAGGATGGGATGAGAAGACCTGGTTGGTAAGATCACTGCCTTGTCCTCACGAAAGGTAAGTGGTTCCGCATGAGTCACCCTATGGAGCGGTGCCTTGCAATAGGCTGCCTGGATAACCATAGATGGAGGTGGTACCTTGTGATAGGTTGCCTGGATAATCCATGTAAGGCCATGCGATGACACTCTCCTACAGTACCTGTTTATGTTCCCTTGTTTGGTTGCCTCTGGGAGTGTTGATTGAATTGTTGATGTTGTTGAGGCAATTGGTTCTTGGTGATTGTTGTTGAAGCCTCCAAGTTCTATCTTTAATGTTGCACACATGCCTCATGGAAATTTAATTGATGTTAATGAAAGGTGCCCTTGTTATTTATTGTTGGTTGATATTGTGATTTCATTCAAAGGCTTTGGATCTTATTGTTGTTGGCACCTCTTACGGTAATTTAGTGTTGAACTATAATCTTAACATTTGGTTATGTTGAACTTTTCATTATCTTGTTTTGGCTAAGTGATGGCAATGTTGTGGTTTGTTATCTTATGTTGATGATATCCTTGTTATGGATTCTGGTTTGCTATTGGTTCGTTTGATTGTTTTGGATTGCGGTATGGGGATCTTTCTTGTCAACTCCTAGCACGGGGGGTGGACTTTCGAGTCCACGTGGTCGGGTGGAACGTGCTATGCACCCCATTGGGTTCCCAGGTTGTGCTCATGATGTGGAAGCAGATACAGAGTTTCCAGAGCCTCACTTGGTTGAAGACTAATTATCACTTTGTACCGTATTCTTCTTTGATGTATCATCTTTGTAATTGATGTACCTTTTCCTTTGCACGACAGGACACATATGTACTCCTAAAACAATTGTAATGTATTATTGTGTCCATGATGTGTTGTATTTATGGGAATATGTTCCACCATTGTAATGTCAAACTATGAATTGAAATGTAATAGAATGATGTATGTATCTTTTATATTTCCTTTGATCATGGATGGTTATATTTTATCTTTATGTAATCTTGATTCGTTTGTTAACGTTATAGTTTTATTTTTAGGTGTTCGTGACGCCATCTTGTGTACCCCAGAGGACGTAATGGTCATTGTAATTGTATAATTGCTTATATGTAATATATGTTCATGTTCATCTTATGTTATGTTTCACTTTCAAAAAAAAAATTATTGTGCTTTTATCGCGAGTTCTTGTTGTCCTTTGGGGTTCACGTGGCGGGGCATTACAAGAACAAATCACTTGCAGAACATGATCACTGATAATATCCTATGGTGATCTACTCCCTAGTGTGTCTGGTGTATGACTCCATAAAGTTAAGACGAAAGATCAAGCCACCTAAGATGTGTCAGGATGTCATTTCGCTAAGACTCATAGTTACCCTTTCCCAAGATGACCACATAAGGATGAACATAAAACCTATTATACTTCAATGAAAAAAATAGAGACTGAAAATCTCAGTACATGTAAAGTAGATCAAATGAATTCATCTCATGCAAACATATCCTTTCTAGGTGCTAAGACATCAAGTAATTGACAAAAATGTGAAATCCCAAAAAATGATAAATTTATGTATTTAGGGTATATTTTGGAAAAAGTGCATGAATGAATTTGAAGAGCTTTGAAATACTTTTTCAATGCCGCAAGAATCACAAAAATTGGAAATACTAACAAAATGTTATGAGCTCAGAAGTAGAAAATGATGATATGAATTTGATTGAGAATAAAATTAACCAACAGAAAAATTTAATGATGAAATCTGCACCACTTGAAAGTGCTCGGAACCAACTTTTTGACAATATCTCATTTGCCTAATTTAGACATTGTATGTCCAAGTTATGCCAAAAAGAAAAAGAAATAACTCCTTTAAGGCAAATTAGGGCTTGGAGGGGGCTAGGAGTGTCGTATGACCGTTCGTACTATTGATGTCATGCTAATTAATCATTAGATGATATCCTAATTACTCCAACATTCTTGACTCTTCAATTTAGAGTGGATGAAAATGTCAACCCATCGAGAACATCCTTTCAAATGCTTCTATTAGAATAACTAATCAACCTCGATATTAGTTCTAAGAGCTTTCTTTGTATATTCAATAGGGCTAAGAGGTATTTGTTTATATATGTTTTAAAGAAGCATTTTAATATCTTCCTTTAAGGAGAAAAAAAATTAAAATAATTTGATTAGTTGATTTATTTGTTGAGAGCAATTTAATTTAAGAAATTTATTATTATTATTTATAAGGCTAAAGTGATATATAGTAGTGGAACCTAGAACTTAACAAAGGATCACAAAAAGGATCAAAAAGTCAAATAAATGATTAACAACAACCATACAACAACTTAATAGGGAAGAGAACAAAATGAAGTTCAATGATCATCAAGAAAACCATCAAATAATGTTGGCTTGAATCTGAAGCACTTTTAAGAGCTCTAAATATGGCTATTAGATGTAGCCACCAATTCATTGGTATTGTAATCCTTATTGACGATGTTCCCTTTTTTTATTGCCATCCCAAATCACAAGAATTGATAATATTCTTAGATAGTGTTTCCTTCATTGGCTTCTTCCTTTTAACCTTACATTTAGAGAACAAAATAGAAGAGAGGCATCCTCTACACTCTTATTTACACATTCATGACTAAATGGCTCGAGATAGTGACACAAGTGAAAGGCCTATTTGTGGAAGGCCCTGAGGCCACATCCAAATCAATTGAACCCATTGAAGGTTGAGAGGTCAACAATAAAAAAATGTTTCTTCCTCCATGAATAAATCTTCCTCCTATTAGACAAGGATACATCAAAAGAGTGACCTACCTTGAGACAAATTTGGCACTAAATTGAGGAACCTTTGTATGTAATTTGTTGCATTGAAATATCAAATTTGGATGACAAAGTAATAGAAGGGAGAACATAATCCACAATGATAGTCACACAAAAATTGGGAAACACAATCATTTCTTTAATTTGATCACATCATCAATGGCTATTAGCTAACCATTTTTGGTTGTGACTATTTATACTCGCATTCCCTTTTCTTTGTGTCTCTTCTTTTTCCCTTTGTCCTTTCATCTTCATTAATTGATTCTCTATAAATTATTGAATAAGAGACATTAATATTATAATGAAAACTTTGTGATGTTGTTTTCATATAGGAATAACAAACACCCACATTCCCCATGGATGTACCCAATTGATTAGTGAAACATGTAACTTCATTGTCTCTGTGTGTTTTGTATTTTCTCTCTATTTAATTTGCTGCAAGTTTATATTTCTTTGTTTTGCCTTGTTTTCTTAACAATTGCTATCAAAGCCTAAGATAATTTGGGAAATTTCTTGCATAGAAGAAGAAATGGAGGTAAACAAACGAATAATTGAGAAATTCTCTAGAAAAAACATTGGAATGTGGAAGTTGCATATCAAAGCTATGTTAACCCAAAAAGACCTTTCAATCACGTTGGAAGGAAAATAAAAAAAACCAACTGGAATGCCAAGATCAAAACAAATTGGATTGGAAGGTAGTGGCTACAATTATTCTCTCATTATTTAGGAATTCCTTGTTTAATGTCGCAATAGAGAAAACAACAAAAGGATTATGAGATCATCTTTTAGATTTGTATGAGATGACCTCTACATTGAATAAGGTTTTTTTATGAAGAAATTGTACAATTAAAAAATGTAGGAAGACAATATGAGAGTATATACTATTTTTTTCATCATGGATTCACATAATATTGTATCCCTTACTCCATTCAACTACTTTGGTTGGAAAAAACAAATGGAGATTCATTTGATGCACCAAGGGTTGTACAGGGTGACCATGGGTACAAAAGTTGAACCTACAAGTGCTACTGGAAAGTGAAAGTGGTTTAATAGGTGTGATGAAGCTTTTGGTACATTATGTTTGTCTATTTCTCCCGATCTTCTCTTTCATGTTGAGTCTTTCACTACACCCAGTCAGATTTGGACTACTTTGGAGTCTTTGTTTGGGAAGCAGGCTACTATGAGAGGATTCCAGTTGGAGAATAAGCTTATTGCCTTAAATCCTAGGGATTTTGACAGCATCCAAGAGTTTTTCACTAAACTCAAGTCTCTCAGATTGCAGTTGACACAGTGTGGTATTCAGAAGTAGAACTCTCAGTTGATATTGTCCATTCTTTCTAAGCTTGGACCAGATTATTCAGTTTTTATATCTACATTTTATGCCACTAGGGATGCTCTTGGTACAAGGTTTACTATGCCTTCCCTTGATGATTTTACTTCTCTCACTCGGGAGCAGGCCAAGTTGGCTAGCATGGGCAAGTTGAAACCTTCTACATCATAAGCACTTATTGCATTATAGGATCCCAAAAATCAAAAGGATTCTACAGGAAAGGGAAAGAAACATAAACAAAAGGATTCCAAATCTCATGAGCAGCAAAAGGAGTCCTTAGATTCATCCTCCTCTTCTAACAGGAAATCATCTAAGAAGGAGAAGGTTACATGTGCATATTGCAAGAGAGGACATGCAGAACATAGTTACTATAAGAAGGACATTGATGAGCTGAAGCATCTTCTTCAGAAAAATCAAATTGATTTTCCTTCTAGGATGTCTGCATCATCTCCTTCCCCTCATTCTTCTTCTTTAGAGCAACATAACAGGGGCACAATTGGTTTACATACTTCATCAGATATGAAGGGACATGCTCTTTGTGCTTATTCAGGTCTAGGATTAGGGAGATGGCTTCTAGATTCAAAAGAATCTCATCATATGACATCTTCACAGTCTATGTTCACTTCCTTTGAGCCTTGCACTATGTCTCCTATTTTGATGGGAAACAATACATACATGAGTGTTACAGGGAAGGGGTCTATTAGTTTTGGGGACAACACTTTTCAGGATGTCTTGTGTGTTCCTCATTTGATGAACAACCTTCTTTCCATATATTAGATCACACATGGAGGCAATGGGAGATTTGTGGAGTTCACACTTGATTTAGTTATCATTAGAGACTTGGAGAGGAGAGCGGTTATTGCTATTGGGGTGGTGGATCACTCATCTTAGTTGTATTCCTTTGCAGATTTTGCTACTGATGGTGCTTTTGTTCCTACAGCTGTTCATCACACTTCTAGTGTGAATCATCATTCAGAGGAGACATTTGGCTTCTTGAACATTGGTGTTCTCACTTTGGATCTAGTTCTTGAGCCTTCCATTCCATCTCCTCCACCTACTGTTGCAGTTGTTGATACTTCAATGGCTACATATATGGTTTTGTTGATGGCGATTTTGGCACCACAACAATGCAAGTAGAATATTTCTATTCTGCTTCTCCTGAAAGAGAAAGGCAACACTCGGATGCCTTAGCACCCAAGGTCTTTGTAGTTGGGTCTCAACTTTGCTGAGGTTACTCAGTGGTCAATGCAACAGTAATATTCAAGGGGGCCTGCTGGTGTTGAGCTTTTGGATTGTTCTAAGAACAAGCATGAAATAAAACCTATTCTAATAAGGGTTTTAAAGAAAAAACAAAAGATAGATCAGGGTTTTGAAACAGAAAAGAACAATAGTTCATCCAATCTTAACCAGACTTGTTAACTTCAAGGAATTATAAACTAAAACTGCAGAACAAGATAAGCTTGTGATTGACACACAAGCTCTCATTCACAATGCTAATTCGAATAACAGACTTTTAGCTATCATTAAATAAAACACAAATAACCCTTTCATTCCTTGGAGACTTCACAAATCAAATGATCAAATTAAGACAAATATCATTCAGGAACACAACATGAAGTAGATTAAACTCTGATTGCTTCTACTATTATTAAAAATAGATAAACAATATTTACAAAGCTGGCACAATCACCAGTGTACAGAGAATCTGAGTCTCTAGATTGTTTCCAACTACACTAAGAGAATTTAGAAAATACATTACAATTTATACTGAAATCTTGATGCTAACCAAGAAGACAAGAGAAGCTCTCATTAGTGAGAATCAAGATGCAACTCTCTCTCCTTCTGTTAACTGACGAACTCCTAATAGTTCTAATTCTAAAAAGTTCTCAATCTAAGAGTCCTCTAAACCTAGAAGTTCTAATCAAAAAGTGCTAACTTTCTTCTAAATCCTTCTAACTCTTTTACAGAGGCAAGAATGCCTTATATACAGAATGTACCAACTTGAATGTGACATCCCCTGCACTAGGGTTTACAAAATATCTGCACCCAGGAGAGTCGGCTCTCAGATCTTTCTGAGGAAGGTCAAAGCTGCATTCAATGTGAATCCTTGTTATTCATGCTAATGAAGGATTTCTACTCGCAGGAGAAGTCTTTTTAGATCTTTTGACAACTACAACATTAACTCTAGCATCTTTGTGTCCACCTTTGAAATCCCTCGCGGAGTCGCCTTGAATGCTCCAGGATATCTGCATTAATATTGATCTGCCTCTGTCAGGGGTCGCCACAGGTGTCCCTTTGAGTCATGGCTTCTTCACTCTTCGGCCTCCCCTCTGTTCTGGAGTCCCCTGCTTCATTGACTATTTTCTGGAAGTGCCATTGGGCCACCTTGTAGATTTGAACACCGTCGCCCGAGTAGATTCATCGTCAACTGTTCTCAGTAGGAATCCATCTTGCTTGCATTATGCTGGTCCTCTTAGACAGGGGCGGTCAATTGGTCAATGGCTCATCTTATCTCTCTCTGATTGGACGATCACATGCCACGCCAGATTTGAGGTGGTCAAAAGTGGTCTGGATTGTATCGCATGTCGGTGAGACACTTATCATGTCTCCCCGATGCGATTTTGCCTTCTAACAGTTATCATCATAGCACGAGTTAATCGGTGAAATGTTTCAGTGGGCTACAGAAGTCACATCGAGCTCATTTTTCATGTCGGCAAGATTTTCAGTGAACTCCTTTTCATTCTCGTTGAGCTCAAATTCCTTTCTTCCTCTCGGGATCGAGCTCTTTCCACTTCGGCGAAACCTTCTTTCTTCGCCAAGACCTCTTGGTGCACACGTTTCTTCTCCCTGAACCTTTCTGTCGACAAGAATCATGGTGATGCCAGACTCCCTAGGCAAGATCATTCTGTATGTCGGGGAGACTGTGATGTTTCAGGGAGACCTTACCCCAAATTCCCTTCTTCTTACCGAGCCCTCCTTGACTTCGGCAAGACTCTTCCATGTCGGTAAGACATCCCAGCGAAGGTACCTCATTCGCTTGGAGTCTTCCCGACTCCCTTTTGTTTTCTCCGTGATCCTTTTGCTTCGGTGTGAGCTCCCTCAGCGAGACTCCTGGTGATCTACTTCTGTGTCACTGAAACTTTCATATCGACAGGACCTTTCATTGATTTCTTTCACTCTCGCCGAGCTCATTTCCTTTCGGTATGACCCTTGGAGTCGCCCAGACATTTTTTTGAGTGCCCTTTATTCTTCTGGAGTCTTCCCATTCTTTGTTTGTTTCGGCGTGACCTCCCTCCTTCACTGAGACTTCTTAGCGAGCTCCCTATGTCATACCGAAGACTGATCCTTCGGTAAGACCTTTCATTTCGGGCAAACCTCTTGCTAAAAGTATCATCCTTAGAAGATTTTCCATTTCGAGGAGACATCTGATGTAGTCATACCGAGATGGGTTCCGTCGTTGCATGCGCTTCGTTGTAACATCCCTTTGTCGGGAAGACGTCCCATAGATACTCGATATCTCGGTAAAAGCTTTACTAGTTCACACCTTTGTCACTGTGACACACCGGTTCTCTCGCCGAAGTTCCTTCGTGTCGCTCAGACCTTTCTCATTCGGCGAGAGTATATAGCGATCCCCCTTGTTTCCTTCGGAGTCTTACCGACCCCTTGTTTCGGTGAGACATCCACCGTTTAGCTAGACCTCTGGGCAATGCTATGCTGCTTCGCCAATATGCAGACCTTTTTTGCTTAGTCAGTGAGACTCCGTAAACTTGTTGAAACATCTTGGCGGGGATAACACCTTATGCCGAAGGGATCACCTCTTGATAGTGGTCAGCGAGACATGGAGACTTCGCCAAGACCATACGGTGATAAGATGACTCCGCTGAAGTGTTTGCCGGTGGTGGGGTAGTCGGTGAAACTTTAGGGATTCACCAAGACATCTCAGCGAAGAGAGAACATCTGCCGATAGTGTATGCCTTTTGCCGCCGGTCGGTGAGACCCAAAGATCTCACCGAGACATCTCTCTGAAGGAAACCCCTCATCCCAATAGGAAATTCATGTCGTTGGGATGATGACCCTTGTCTTGCCGATAGATCCTGCATATGATTTCTGATTGTTGTGACATCTCTGGAGTCTTGCCGATAGGCAACATAAATGCATATTTGAACCAAACAACCCATGAAGTCGGGGAGAACATGATAACCCTACGCCAATAAGATGCACAATGGGGGAGTATTCTGATTCTTTGGATTTCGAACAATCAGAGCTGAGCCACCAGTCGATAAGAGTCTAGAAAAGTCTTATCGACTTTTGCCTTAATTGATTTTCATAACCAACTGGATTGAGGACAACCCTCCAAGCAGACTCACTTGAGAAATATCATCATATGTGTGGCTTATTCTTGCAAAACAAATGCTTCCATTAGTCATCAGAAGGACATAAGATACACCATTATAAGATACACTTTGGATTGTGATTACTCCACTGAATACTTAGCAAGAAGGGAACCAAATTAAGCTGAAACATAACCAAAGGTTTAACAAAACCAGAAAAGAAAACTCAAGCAGAAGACAAAAGCAACCCAAAAGAGAAAGGGGGACCCATTTTGATCTAGATCAAAGTGGGGTGGTTATGCAAGGCATAACAGGTTTCTTCTATTTCAGTGCAACAAGACCTAATTGATCATTCATCTTTGGAGGTTTCTCTTCAGTCTTCACCTACTTTGACTTCTTCATTGGTTGAGGTCACACCTACTTTTGTGGAGACATCTTGGGATACGCCTGATTCACCTTCAGAGATTGCATTCATGAGGCTACTTCGCTCTCACTTCTTTTAGGAGATGTGGTTTCTTCAGTCTTTTTGGAGCTACTTCATTATGGGGGGGCTATGTGGTCTTTTTCTTCCTCTCTTTTGGGGAGGTTCTTTTATGTATCTTTGTGATGGATGGTGTCCTTGGGGGGTCTTATGGAGTCCTCCATCTTTCATCACTTAGTTGTTTTTTGCATTCTGTTTTGGGGAGGAGTTTTGTTCCCACGTGGTTTTCTCCTTTACCTCATTTGGTTTAGTTTGCATTGCATTTGTACATGGGTACCTGATCGGGCCTTGTTGTTGGTACCCATCTTTTCTTTCATGCATCTTTTCCTTAGTGTTTTAGCTACTCTCTAAGTTCATCTTAAGGGGGGGGTGTTAGAGTAATAAGTTATTTCACTTAATTAATTTAATCATATTGGTTAATTAATTAAGTCACTTATCACTTTAGATTTACTTAAGCTAAACTTAGGCACATTAATAATTAATTATTTATTAATTATTAAGTGTCCACACTAGGGTTTCCTTTTAGGGTTTGATCTCCTTTCTTAAGGATTGATCTCATTGTAATTATTCATTCTCTTTAATGCATTTTTCATCTTGAGGCTTGCAGAGAATCTTTGTTGTTCTGGACATCATTTCTTCTTTGTGATAGGTTATTGCTTGTAGGTGTTCACTAGGGTCTGTGAGGTTGGTTTTTCAACTTCTTCATTTAACACCTTGATCAACCAATTACTTTCAATTAGCATCAAACTGGATGATGAAATCAAGGCCATCTTGTTATTGTGTTCTTTACTTAATAATTGAGGACTTGTTATGGTTGTTAGCAACTTGATATCTGGTAAGAAAGGAAACATGATGAAATTTGATGATGTTGATGGGATTCTTCTCAGTGACACAAGAAGGAAAAACCAAGATACTTCATTGGGAGACACTTTGGTCATCGACAACATAGGGAGAACAAAGGAATGAGAGAAGGATAATCATAGGGGAAGATCAAATTCTAACAAAATATCAAAATCTAGGGGTAGAAAAATCAATTGTCAGCATTGTGGTAAGAAAGGCCGCATGAAGAAAAAATGTTGGTCACTTAAAAATAAGAAGGCTAAAAACCAACTCAAAGAAAATGAGGCTAATACTACTTATGAAGAGTATGTAGATGCTCTTGTTTTGTTTGCAGTAGAAGCCTCTGTAGATGTTTGGGTACTTGACTTAAGAGCATCATTTCATGCAACATCATGTAGAGATTATCTTAAAAACTATCAAGACTATAATTTTGGTAAAATTTACCTCAGTGATGATGAACCTTGTAGTATCATTGGAAAGGGAGATGTTTTATTAAAATTGAAAAATGGAAATAGTTGGTTGCTAAAGGATGTTAGACATGTTCCTCAACTCAAAAGAAATTTGATTTTAGGTGGGCCATTGGATGCTCAAGGATGTAGTATTACTTTTGACTCAAGTATGTGGAAGGTGACAAAAGGAGTATTAGTGGTTGCTAGAGGAATCAAATTTGGTACATTGTATGTGTTAAGAGGGTGAAACACAAATGGGAGCTACAATGATAGTTGTTGATAGCGGAACATAACTTTGACATAAAAGACTCGATCACATGAGCAAGAAAGGTCTTGAGATCTTGCATAGAAAGGATTAGCTTCTAGATTTAAAATTGGTAGATTTGGAGTTGTGTGAACATTACATATACTACAAACAAAAAAGGACAAGATTTTCTACCAAAGAACATGAGAAGAAGCCACATCTATTGGAGCTAGTGCATTTGAATGTCTTTAGCACCTTAGAGGTAGCTTCTATTGGTGGATCCAATTATTTTGTTACTTTTTTGAATGATTGTACTAGGAAGGTTTGGGTCTACATGAAGAAAAATAATTTTGCAGTTTTTGGTATGTTCAAAACTTTCAAAGAACTTGTAGAAAATCAAACCAGTAGCAAGATTAGATGCTTGAAAACTAACAATGGGAGAGAGTATTATTCAAAATAATTTGATCAATTTGTGTAGAGAATGAAATTCAAATAATTAAGATTGTTACTCTTACACCACAAGAGAACAATGCAACAAAAAGGTTAAACATAACCATTATAGAAAGAGCACACAACATGCTCTTAAATGTTGGATTAGGTAAACAATTATAGGCAGAGGCTGTAAATACAACAGTGTGTCTGATCAACGAAGGACTATCTTTTCGTTTAGATTTTGAAGTTCCAGAGGAGAAGTGGTCAGGAAAGAAGATTACTAATGGGAATCTACAAGCATTTGGATGTGAAGCCTTTTTTCATATTCCACAAGGAAAAAAGACAAAGTTTGATGTAAAATAAAAAAGATGTGTCTTCATTAGATATAGAGATGAGAATTATGGTTATAGGTTGTGGGATCCAATCACCAAACATGTCATGTGAATTAGAGATGTACTTTTCAATGAAAGAGTAATGCGTTGCCTACCAAAACATGACACACAATTGGGGAGTATGTGCCTTTGGAAGACATTACAAATAAAAGTGGTGTGTTTAAAAAATTAACTACAGGATATACCACAACAGTTACTCTAAAAAATTTCGTAGACCATACTTCAAAATCTGTGGCAAGATACATTACAAACTTTACTCCAAAATTTGTTGCAACATTTACATTCCATTCACCCTCCTTTATTGTTGGAACCTTTGCCTCAAACTCTACTATCAAATCAAAGTTCTTCAAACACTCAATAGGAGTATTTTGCAAGCAATGCTGAGAAGACAATTCAATAGGAACCTCACGTTGAAGAAATAATTATGCAAGATTTAATTCCTTAGTTTTGCAGGTCCACCAAAGAATGAAATCCCTCTACACAATACAAATATTTTCTTCTACACTCATTGATTTCAAATGAAAATGAACCCGCCACACTTGAAGAAGTGTGTAATGATAAAAAATGCAAATAGCGGATGGAAGCTATGAGATGGAAAATCGCACATGGGATTTAGTGTCTCTTCCACCTAACATGAATGCTTTGAAAAATAGATGGGTATATAGATTGAAGGAAGGTGGAAAAAAGAGATACAGGTCAAATTGGTGGTCAAAGGTTATGATCAACAAAAGGGCATTGATTTGACAGATTTTATTTCACCCATTATGAAAATGACATTCATTAAAGAAGTTCTAGGTTTAATGGCTTGGAATTGGAACAACTTGACATTAAAATAGTCTTTCTACATGGTGACTTGGAGGAAGAGTTGTATATGAAGCAACCAGAAGGATTTAAGAAAGAAGGTAAAGATGATCTAGTTTGCCGACTAAATCAAAGATTGAATGGTTGAAACATGCCCCAAGGCAAATGGTATCTAAAATTCTATTCTTTTATAGTTGATAAGAATTTCTCTAGGTTTGAATATGATCATTGTGTGTATTATTAGCTTTTGGAGAATGGTGAATTTGTGTTGTTATTGTATGTTGATAATATGCTAGTGACAAGAACTAGCATGGTGGTTGTTAGCAAGTTGAAACAACTAGCTAACAAATTTTCAATGAAGGATTTGGGTGCTACCAAGGAAATCCTTGGAATGCAATCATCAGAGACATGTCACAAGAAAAGTATACTGAGAAGATAATGGACAATTTTAGCATGAAAAGTGCTAAGGAAGTAAGCACACCTCTAGCAGATCATTTCAAATTATCTTATGAGATGTGTCCTAAGACATGAAAAGAAAAAGAATACATGAAAAGAGTGCCTTACTCCTCTGTAGTTGGGAGCCTTATATAGGCAATGGTTTGAACAAGACTTGATGTTGCTCATGTAGTGGGAGTCATCAACAAGTATATGACTAATCTTGGAAAAACTCATTGGTAGGCAGTAAAATGGAATCTAAGATAGATGAAGGGCACATCTGATCATGTTTTGAGGTTCAAAGAAAAAGATGCACAATTGCAAGGATATGTTGACTTAGACATGGTTGGTGATTTAGATAGACACTAATCTACCACTAGGTATGTGTTCACATTTGTAGGAGCAACGATCAATTGGATTTCTATGTTGTAGAAGGTGGTGGCTCTTGCCACTACAAAAGTATAATACATTACAATCACAAAAGGAGCTAAGGAGATGTTATGGTTGCAATGATTATTGTTTGAATTGAGTAGTAGACAACAAGACTTCGTGTTGTATAGTGTGTTGCCGTGAAAATTCACACCTCTGGAGTATGAATTGGCCACAAATAGCTATGCACAGTGTGTAATGACTACTCTTCAAATTAGAGAGGGGAAGCTCCCTCTTGTGGTGATATGCGTGAAAAAATAAAGTAATCTAATTCCTATCTTTTTGACTCAGTTGAAAGAGGCACAGGGTTAAGAAACCAAACACATTGCAGCTAAGAATTTTCTCTAGTTTTGCAAATCATTAACTACAACTAGGATAAACACTAAACTATCCTATTTCCTCAAGAAACAAAGCATGAGGACTTAGGAGCAGGGAAATGGTTATACGATAATCTTTAATTTATGATTTCCAAGGAGATGACACCTATCCGAGGTGTAGGCTAAAAGAAAGATTATTGGCACTACATCAAACGATAAGCTTCACTTCTAAATTCCTAAGGAGATGATGACAACTATTTGAAGTGTAGATATGAAATAAAGCTTATTAAACACAACATGAAATAATAACTGGGACAGTAGATTGCATATCAAAACACCCATAACAATAAACAATCAAACCAACTATTATATTTAATCTAAGGTGAACAAGTACCATAATAATAACATTCAGGTAAGGTGGCTCAACTATTTATTATCAAAATAAAAGTTCTTGAATAGATACAAAACAACAATACTACAGGTAAGGTTGCTCAACATGTATGCTATCAGGTGCAAAAGTTCTTAATTACAATGTGAACAGATACTGAATATCCATACTACAGGTAAGGTTGCTCAACATGTATGCTATTGCAAGTAAAAGTTCTTAATTACAATGTGAACAGATATTGAATAGCAATACTATAGGTAAGGTTGCTCAGCATGTATGCTATTGTGAGTAAAATTTAAATACAAATGAGCAAGAATGCTCTTATTTAAAGACCTCAAAGGTGTAGGGAACCCTAAAATCACCTTGAGTTAACATGAGTCTTGCAAGCATGCGAGATTTATTGATAAACCTAAATAAATGAAACTATACAGTTAACTGGAAAACTACCATTAGTTAACTGAAACAAGACTAAACTAAATGGACATGTGCAACATGAAAGTCCTTATTAATATGCAAGTTAACTGACAACTAATATTAGTTAACGAAAATTGAAAACTACATGAGAACTCCAACTGTACAAAGATGATTCCAAGATAGACATGCCATGATATGTGGGACAACAAGTTAACTTGGAAAGAGGCATCAAGTTAACTCATGTGTTTAATGTCTATCCTCAAAAAGTGGGACGCCCTAATCTGTAGTTTATTGGTCCTGATCTTGGGAAATTAACCCCTCCACGAGGTCGTTGACTGTATGACCATCTAGAGATCATCACATGTCCTAACTGTCAATTCACAACTTGTCAACAACTTGAGCAATCCTGGAAATATTTGCACACTCCAACTGATAGTTCATTGATTGATAACTCTGGTGGCTCCATAACTGGAGTGATGGCCTTTGTTTCCTCTACAGTTTTATGCTTCTAACACTTTTGATGTTTTTCACGTTTTTCTCAATGGAAGAGTGTTGCATGACGAAACTACGAAGTTTGACCCCGAACAATCTGGTGCTGAGAAATGTACACGAACTCACCGCACACGTAGAATTCCAATGGTATCAACCCTCTAAAGTGGCCTTGAAAAGCTATCAGCTATACGAGGTATGAGATTGTTGGTGTTTGAGTGACTATGCTCGTCTGAGTCAGTGTCAATTGTTTTGATGAAATCATGAATTAAGACCGATTTAGTATTGAATTTAGTCTGAGTGAACCGCATCCTGAAAAACTTTCCTATTGACTATAAACACAACTATGTTTTGACAACTTTTTTTGGAAAGCTAAAATATCCCCTGATGAGTCTAAAAATAGCATGTCGGGGGGCAATTTTCATGAAAAATTTTGAGATCTAGTTTTTGTAGAGAAAATGATTCTAAGCGAACCCACAACATCAAAAATTTGAAAAAACGCTTTTTTCCTTGGCATGCAAAGACTTTTCAGTTGAGAACTATAGGGGTTTTAAGGTTTCTGGAAGCAAATTTTTCTGAGAAAAACTGAAACATGGGTTTTGTGCAGAAGATGATTCTAAGCCAACCCAGATCCTTTGTTTTTCAAAATACTGGCATTTCCTCTACCATGCAAAGGAATTTCCAAAAAAAGAAAAGCTTTGAAAATGGAAGCTCTGAAGTAAATTTTCCTAAAAAATTTTAACATGGGTTTTGTAGAGAAAGTCGTGCACAACACACCCAGATGATCCAAACTGTGAAAAGGCCTCTATATACTTGGACGTGCGAGAGAAAACCTAAGACAGGGATAGAAGGAATAAGAGAGAGAAGATAGAAGTTTTATATTCTACATCTGCCTATCCTTGAATGAAGTCTGTTAAATAATTTGGACCTATATTTGCAAAGAAATCTGAATAATAACAACTGTCGCACCTTCAAATCATGCTTGCACAAGAGAAAACTCGCTTGCACTCAACCTACTGTGAAGAGAAATGGATGCCTCTATGCATATTTAATGAATTTTGAGGGTTTAGTCGTCACATTTAGGAGATAATCCTAAATTTAAAACGAAATATAAGGATTGGACCTCACTTTGTTAGACAAAAAATGACTCTAAGTCAGAAATAGGCACCACCTCTTTATAATTCAGTTTAACATAACATGCAAAACTGATATTAAGTCTCAAAATAGGCGTCACCTTTAAAATATTGAAGAAATACGCCTTAAGCAAAATTGACTGGTGAAACTGAAGATTTTTATATTATTTTATTCAGTTAATTGAGTTCCACCTTTCTAGGTTGGCTTGAAAATGCATGCTGATTCACAAAAGTCAAACATTGAATTTCTAGGCACCCTCATTCAAAACTTGAGATTTTTAGCTAACTTCCTATTTTTTGGCTGCTTGAAAATGTCACCACAGCCTTTGTTGAACTCTGATTTCTGGATGCCCGGTTGATGCTAGAGTTGGGCTGACACATCCACTACGTAGCTGGAACAAGTCTAATTACATGTTGCTGGGAGCTGTGAAAGCTAAAAACTGAGTCCGATGCCTCTAAAATAAGGGTGCCTTTTCCCAAAAGGGTGCATATGACACTAGACTTGGCCATTTTCTTGATTTTCCTCTTAGTGCTTCAATTTGCCACTGCTGGTGAATGTTGACTCTTGTCAACTGGATGCTAGATCCATTGCGTAGCTTGAAGAATTTTGAAAACAATGACTATATGTGGGGTGTCTGAAAGTGGGTTTAAGGCCCTCAAATACAAGGGTGCCCTTGACCTACAAGGGAATAATTACATCTTCAAGAATGATTTTGTAATTTGCAACTTTCACGTGAGCGCTCCACTTTAACCCTCACCACCAGGAGTTGGATTGCTTCAATGTGCACACCGACGATCTCATCACAAAGATAGAAGAAGTTGGAAGAGATGTTCCTGGAAGCGACGAAGCTCAAAAACTGCTTCTAAGACCTCCAGTAGAAGGGCACCTTTTTCAAGGAAGTATGTAAATTCGATACTTAGCCAATTTTCTGATTGTTTTCATCCTTCAACATTTTCTGTTGAGTATTCATCTACGAACGTTTGATTGATCTCGAGGGTTGATGATAGGATTCAGTAGATAGCCAGGAGGATTTTGCATAGATCTCATGAAGACAATAACTGCTGAAAACTTCATCTAGCTGGCCAAAAGGCTACGTGCCTCTAGCCTATAGAGGCACATTTTGATATTTTCACTTTTATTTACCCTCTATTTTACACGCTCGTTGGAACAACTGCCATGGTCACTCAACATATCTTATAGACTTGCAAGCAGATGCATCGTCGAGCTAGGCTGAATCAGAAGAGATCCCCTGGAAATGGATTCTGCAAATTCCATCATCTGACAGGTCTAATTCAAGGGCGCCCCTGGGCTATAGGGGCACAAAAACTGCAAACTTGACCTTCTCTATGATATGTAAATTCTTTGTACCTTCTGCTTCTTCCTTCGTCTGCCGAAGTTTCACAACTTAGATAGACTCGCTTGATAGCTTGCTAGAAAGCTGGCAGAAATCAAAAGAGAATGAATGTATTTGCAACAAAAAAAATTGAATTTGAGCCTTCAAATTGAAGGGCACCCCCAGACTCAGGGGCACAAATTTTCTCTGGAAGTGATAATTTCCTCCATTTCGTGCTTTGCGAACATCGTGACACTTACTGAATTGACCACATTGTAGCATTTTTGTTGTTGACGCGTGTACGTGACTGTATTTCACCATTTTACGTGTACAGACATTGCAAAGTTGACTTGCACGTTGATTGCGTAAGCATCTCCCACATAAAAAGACATAGTGTTTCTAGACTTAGAATATTTTTGCCAATTTTCACCATTTAAAAACCCCTCTGTCAAAAAGCATCTTTTTTAGTATCTTTCTTCACAAAATCTTCTGCTTTGAGTTTTAGGCTTAGATTTTGACACCTAGTATTGGCCAACTGGCATTGACAACCTTGGAGGTCCTAACTTTTCTCCTAAAAAAGTGAAAACTACCCACCAAGCTTAAAACTGACTTTTAACTGAAACTGACTTCACCACTGTGATCGTGATGTGAAATAAGCCAATCAAAATTAATTATAGCCAATTCTGACAAGTTTCAATTTTTAAGGTTTTTGCCTAAAAATAGCGTGTTGAAAACCATAATTTTCAAAATTTTCAACTTTTACCAGTATCTTCTTGACATCAAATTGACTAAAAGCCCATACTGAATTTTGACCTCACTTTACAAGGTTTAGACTATTTTAAGAAAAATGCCTTAATGAAGCAAAAAATTTGGTTTGGGTACAAAATTAGGCTTTGTTTGGTGACCATGTCAGATACTTACGACATAGGAGAATTGTGATTCTCTGTGTTTTTGTGTAGACCAATGACTTATCAGTTGGGCATTGGAGTCAGGACTCTATCCTAATCACCTAATACACTTGGAGTTTTCCTAATCACTTAAAACAAGACTACCTAAAATCACGTAAAACATGACATAACTTCACAGAATGGGGAAACACGTTACGATATAATGATCTAAAGCATAAATAAAAATTCTTAAAGAAAATTCACTCCATCCCTGAAGAGATGAAGTGCTTTGGATATTGTCCACTGCATGACAGCAGGAAGAACCTCCCATCGATGTCATTTCTGCTTGAAAGGATTTACTTCTCTTCTAATGGGCATTGTAGGAGGCAATCCCTCTAGGATGAAGATTCTCAAGTATTCATATATCCATGCAATGGTACTCTAAAAAAAGTTAGAATATGATGCAAATGAGAAAGTTGATACCCCTAAAACATTAGTTATGTTGTAGTCCATCCTTGGGATATTGATTTCTTCAAACTAGTCAATCGAGTTCCAAACTCCATTTCTATGATGTTGCAGGTGATCTTTTCTTACCTGAAAAATATCCTTTGACTGGCTCATCAATCAACTCTATGTCACCTTTAACACATAGGAGTTTGATTCCCATGTCTTTAGCATCTTTGAGGCCTTGCAAAAGCACCTCTTTTTCAGCTTCAGTGAATTCCAATTGCACAGATGAGTGTAATTGTCTTTTAGGGGAGATGATGAATTCCCTTGCTTTTGAACTTGTATTTAAACAACCTCCATTGAATTGTATTATCCATGACTTTGTCTCCTTTGTTGGTCTCTTTTTAGAACAAGCAATGTTCTGGTCTTTAATTTCTATCTCTGACAGAGTGACATAATTACTAGGACCTGTTTTAGGCTTTTCATTTGTTGGAACAGATGACTTGAGCACAACCTGCTTCTTTGCAACTTTGAGAATTTAATCTAGTTGTTCTGGATGATCTTGAAGATATTCCAGTTGAGATATTTGTACCTTGGTCTTCATCATGGAAGCTACTATGTCAAAATTTGTTGAAGACGTCTCTTGAGCAACTAGCATAGTGTTCTCCTATAAAGATCTGGGATTGGAAGTGAAAGGAACTTCTTTCCCTTTTTCGTTTGATTTCTTCCTTTCTTCTTCTTCTTTCTGTGCTTTGAAGTGTTGAGCATGTGTAAACACAAGAGGAGCGTACTGATGATATTCTTCTTGTTTTTGATTGACGGGTTCCTTTGCAAAGTATCTCATTGTGGAGTCGCCATCGAAGTTGTTTGTCTTTGGTGAGACAACATTCGAACTTGGTGTTGGTACAAAACTAGAACTGGGAGCAACTTCAGTATATCCCATGATTTGGATCATTCTCAGGTTCTCCGGACATGTGGATCCGGTATGTGCATCGATGTCATGGAAAGGACAAAATACTGCACTGTGTGCAGCTACAATCATTGGTCTTGATGGAGGTGTTGGAAATCGTGGCTGAAGATTGTCTCTCTTTGGTTGGTACGGTTGTTGAAGTAAGAGATCTGATGGAATTTGTTTTCATCAAGCTGAAAGTGATCATATTATCCTCCAACTTGATGGCGTGTTCTTGCACACTCTTCAACTCTATCTCCTTTGCCATCTTCAGGAAGAAGGCTATCTCTGATGGAAGAGCATTTATGTAATAACTCATCAGAATCTCTGGTGATGGATCAAGTGTAGAAGAAATTCTTGTAACAAGACGATTAAATCTTGCTACAAAATCCCTCATGTGTTCATTGTGTTCCATCTTTGAATTTGTGAGTTGGGCGAACAACAGGTGACTATATCTAGCGGGCTTGAATCTCGCCAAAAATTTCTCGCTCATAGTTGCCCAACTTGTGATACTTCCTTGCGCCAGGTGATTGAACCAGTTGGAAGCATTTCCTACAAGAGTCTTGACAAAGAGACACACCGCGATGTCTTCATGGTCTACATGCAAGACGACACAAACCATTGTGAATGCAAAAAAATGTTCCTCCAAGTGTTGAGTTCCATCGCCGTGAAACTGGGAAAGTGCTTCCTTGACCTTTTAGGTAACTCATGATTTACCAATAAAGCCAAAGGTCCAATGTTATTACCCTAAGGTAATGGGGGTGGACATCGCCTGTCAGCATTATTGTGGTTATCATCCATTGCTTATGTATGGATCATGCAATTGGATTCTAGAGTGTCATTCCCATGAAATAAAAGCGTTTAGCTTTTCTTGAAGTTTTCTTGCCTTGTGCCCCATGGTGGGTGCCAAAAAACTGTTGGCGTGATAATTTGCACCTCTAGAGTATGAATTGGCCATGGACAACTATGCACAGTGTGTAATGGTTTCTCTTCAAATTAGGAAGGAAAGTTCCCTCTTGTGCTGATATGCGTGAAAAAGTAAAGTATTCTAATTCCTATTTTTTTGACTTGGTTGGAAGAGGCACAAGGTTAAGAAACCAAACACATTGCAACTAAGGATTTTCTCTGGTTTTGTAGATCATTAACTACAACTAGGCTAAACGCTAAACTATCCTATTTCCTCAAGAAACAAAGCATGAGGGCTTAGGAGCAAGGAATTGGTTATACGATAATCTTTAAGTCAGGATTTCCAAGGAGATGACGACACCTATCCGAGGTGTAGGCTGAAAGAAATATTATTGGCACTACATCAAATGATAAGATTCACTTCTAATTTCCTAAGGAGATGACGACACCTATCCAAAGTGTAGATATGAAATAAAGCTTATTAAACACAACATGAAATAATAACTAGGACAATAGATTGCATATCAAAACATGAATAACAATAAATGATCAAACCAGCCATTATATTTAATCTAAGGTGAACAAGTACCATAATAATAACATTCAGGTAAGGCGGCTCAACTATTTATTATCACAATAAAAGTTCTTGAACATATACAAAATAGCAATACTACAGGTAAGGTTGCTCAACATGTATGCTATCATGTGCAAAAGTTCTTAATTACAATGTGAACATATACTGAATAGTGATACTACAAGTAAGGTTGCTCAACATGTATGCTATTGCAAGTAAAAGTTCTTAATTACAATGTGAACAAATATTGAATAGCGATACTACAGGTAAGGTTGCTCAGCATGTATGCTATTGCAAGTAAAAGTTAAATAAAAATGAGCAAGAATGCTCTTATTTATAGACCTCAAAGGTGTAGGGAACCCTAAAATCATCTTGAGTTAACATGAATCTTGCAAGCATGCAAGATTTATTGCTAAACCTAAATAAATGAAACTATACAGTTAACTCGAAAACTACTATCAGTTAACCGAAACAAGACTCAACTAAATGGACATGTGAAACATGCAAGTCCTTATTAATATGCAAGTTAACTAACAACTAATATTAGTTAATAAAAACTGAAAACTACATGAGAACTCCGACTGTACAAAGATGATTCCAAGATAGACATGCCATGATATGTGGGACAACGAGTTAACTTGGAAAGAGGCGTCAAGTTAACTCTTGTGTTTAATGTCTATCCTGAAAAGGTGGGACGTCTTGATCTGTAGTTTATTGGCCCTGATCTCAGGCAATTAACCCCTCCACGAGGTTGTTGACTACATCACCATCTAGAGATCATCACATGTCCTAACTATCAATTCATTGCTTGTCAACAACTTGAGAAATCCTAGAAATATCTACACACTCCAACTGGCAGTTCATAGATTGATAACTCTGGTGGCTCTATAACTGGAGTGTGGCCTCTGTTTCCTCTACAGTTTTACACTTCTGACACTTTTGACGCTCTTCACATTTTTCTCAATGGAAGAGTGTTGTATAATGAAATTGCGAAGTTTGACTGCGAACACTCTGGTTGTGAGAAATGTACACAAACTTGTTGCACGCGTAGAATTTCAATGGTATCAACCCTCTAAAGTGGCCTTGAAAAGCTATCAGCTATATGAGGTATGAGACTATTGGCGTTTGAGTGACTATGCCTGTTTGAGTCAGTGTTAGTTGTTATGATGAAATCATGAATTAAGACCAATTTAGTCTTAAATTTAGTTTGAGTGAACCGCATCCTGAAAAACTTGCCTGTTGATTGTAAACACGGCTATGTTCTGACAACTTTTTTCGGAAAGCTAAAATAACTTCTAATGAGGCTAAAAATAGCATGTCGGGGGCAATTTTCATTGAAAATTCTGAGACGTGGATTTTGTAGAGAAAATTATTCTAAGCAAACCCACAACGTCAGAAATTCAAAAAAATGCCTTTTGCCTTGGCATGTAAAGACTTTTCAGTTGAGAACTGTAGGGGTTTTACGGTTTCTGGAAGCAACTTTTTCTAAGAAAAATTGAAACATGAGTTTTGTGCAGAAGATGATTCTAAGCCAACCGAGATCCTCCGTTTTTCAAAATACTGACTTTTCCTTTACCATGCAAAGGAATTTCAGGAAAAAGCAAAGCTTCGAAAATGGAAGCTTTGAAGCAAATTTTCCTAAAAAAATTTAACACATGGGTTTTGTAGAGAAATCCATGCACAACACACCCAGATGATCAAAACTATGAAAAGGCCTCTATATACTTGGACACGTGAGAGAAAACCTAAGACAAAGATAGAAGAAATAAGAGAGAAGATAGAAGTTTTATATTTTGCCTCTGCCTATCCTTGAATGAAGTCTGCTGAATAATTTGGGCCTGTATCTGCAAAGATATATGAATAATAACACCTATGGTACCTTCAAATCATGCTTGCACAAGAGAAAACTCGCTTGCACTCAACTTGATGTGAAGAGAAATGGACGCCTCTATGCTTATTTAAAGAATTTTGAGGGTTTAGGCATCACATTTAGGAGATAACCCTAAATTTAAAATGAAATATTCTGATTGGACCTCACTTTGTTAAACAGAAACTGACTCTGAGTCAGAAATAGGCGCCACCTCTTTACAGTTCAGTTTAACTTAACATGCAAAACTGACATTGAGTCTCAAAATAGGCACCACCTTTAAAATATTGAAGAAATATGCCTTAAGCAAAATTGACTAGTGAAACTAAAGATTTTTTATATTATTTTATTCAGTTAACTGAGTTCCACCTTTCTGAGTCGGCTTGAAAATGCATGCTGATTCCAAAAAGTCAAACTTTGACTTTCCAAGTGCCCTTCAAAACTTGAGATTTTTAGCTAACTTCCTATTTTTTAGCTATTTGAAAATGTCACCACAACCTCTGTTGGACTCTAATTTTTGAATGCTCGGTTGATGCTGGAGTTGGGCTAACACATCCACTGCGTAGCTGGAACAAGTTTGATTACATGTTGTTGGGAGCTGCAAAAGCTAAAAACTGAGTCGTATGCCTCTAAAATAAGGGCACTTTTTCCCAAAAGGGTGCATATGACACCAAAATTAGCCATTTTCCTGATTTGCCTCTCAGTGCTTCAATCTGCCGCTGTCGGTGAATGATGACTCTCATCGACTAGATGTTGGATCCATTACGTAGCTTGAAGAATTTTGAAAACAATGACTATATGCGGGGCGTTTGAAAGTGGGTTTAAGGCCCTCAAATGCAAGGGCGCCCCTGACCTGTAAGGGCACAATTACATCTTCAAGAATGATTTTTTAATTTGCAACTTTCATGCAAACGCTCCACTTTGGCCCTCGCCATCGGGAGTTGGATTGCTTCAATGTGCATGTCGGTGATCTCATTGTGAAGACAAAAGAACATGGAAGAGATGTTCCTGGAAGCGACGAAGCTTGAAAACTGCTTCTAAGACCTCCAATAGAAGGGCGCCTTTTTCAAGGAAGTATGTAAATTCCATACTTAGCCAATTTTCTGCTTGTTTTCATCCTTCAACATTTTTTGTTGAGTATTCATCTGCGGGCGTTTGATTGATCCCAAAGGCTGACGATAGGATTCAATGGATAACTAGGAGGATTCTGCACAGATCTTGTGAAGACGACAGCTGCCGAAAACTTCATCTTGATGGCCAAAAGGCTAGGCACCTCTGGCTTGTAGAGGTACATTTTGATATTTTCACTTTTATTTACCCTGGATGTTTTATGTGCTCACTAGAACAACTGCCACAGTCACTCAACATATCTTACAAACTTGCAAACAGATGCATCGCAGAGCTGTGCTAAATCACAAGAGATCCCCCATAAATGGATTTTGCAAATTCCATCATCTAACAGGTCTAATTCAAGGGTGCATAAACTACAAACTTGATTGTCTCTGTGATATGTAAATTCTTCGTACCTTCTGCTTCTGCCTTCATCTGTTGGAGTTTCACAACTCAGATAGACTTGCTTGATAGCTTGCTGGAAGCTGACAAAAATCTGAAGAGAATGAATGTATTTGTAACCAGAAACAACTGAATCTAAGCCTTCAAATTGAAGGGCGCCCCTACACTACAAGAGCGCATATTTCCTCTGGAAGTGATAATTTCCTCCATTCCGTGCTTTGCGAACACCGTGGCACTTGTTGAAGTGACCACATTGTAGCATTTCTATCGCTGACATGTGTGTGTGACTGTATTTCACCATTTTACGTGTATGGACATTGCAAAGTTGACTTGCATGTTGATTATGTAAGTGTCTCCCATGTAACAAGGCATAGTGTTCCCAGACTTTATTTGCCAATTTTTGCCATGCGAAAATCCCTTCCATTGAAAAACATCTTTTTCAGCATCTTTCTTCACACAATCTTCTACTTTGAGTTTCAGAATTAGATTTTGACACCTGGTACTGGCCAACTGCCATTGATGACCTCAGAGGTCCTAACTTTTCTCTTGAAAAAGTGAAAACTACCCACCAAGCTTAAACTGACTTTTAACTGAAACTGACTTCACCACTGTGATTGTGATGTGAAATAAGCCAATCAAAATTAATTATAGCCAATTTTGACAAGTTTCAATTTTTAGGGTTTTTGCCTAACTAAAGCCCATACTTAATTTTCCCAAAAACTAAGTTTTGACCTCACTTTACAAGGTTTAGACTATTTTAAGCAAAATGCCTTAATGAAGCAAAAAATTTGGTTTGGGTACAACACAGTGATAATAAAAGTGCAATACATTTGATAAATAATGCAACTTTTCATTCACGGACAAAGCACTTAAAACTTCAATACCACTTTATTTGAAGTGTCCTTAAATAGGATAAGTGAAAGTTGGAGAAAATACACACTAACTTAAATCATACAGATGTCTTCAAAAGAGAAGCTGGAGCTCTACAAAACTTCTAATGATCTCATAAATACAGGACAATAAGCATGAAAAAGCGGGTGGTGCCTTCTGAGCCTGATTAATTAGCAACAATGGATCATACTTCAAGTGAAAGATTATTTGGTTGTGAAGTCTGATTGTTTATATTCACATTCCCTTATCTTTGGTATCGCTTCTTTTTCCCTCTGTCCCTTCATCTTCATGGACCAGTTCTCTATAAGTTATTGAAGAAGAGACACTAAGATTATTTTGAAAAATTTATGTATTACTGCTACTTTGTCAGTGGATGCAGCCAATTGATTGCTGAACCTCATAACTTTGTTCTCTTATTGTTTGGTATTTTCCTCTATGTTTAATTTGCTACAGGTTTATATTGCTCTGTTTTCTTAACAGACCAATAGAGCTACCAATATCCACCAAAACTTACTCCACCCAATATTCCCACGGCAAGGCAGAGAATCTCACCTAGACAGGAACCCAGTTAGAGCATTCCTCTTCAAGATTGAACCTTCATTCCCATCTTTTCAGGAAGGGCCCAGACTTACCTAGAAACCAAGGGTCCTCCCCAAGGATTCGAACATTGGTCTCCTTAGACATGAAAGAAGATAAATTTTGATTCATTTAATAGAGAGGTTATACCATTTTCTGTATGTTGTGTTGTTGTCTACACTACCTTCTACTTACAGAATCATCAAGAATTCAGATCTAAATTAAAAAAAATTAAGCTATTGAAAAATAATTTCAAATTAATTTTTCTTTATAACTTATATTTATTAAGTACAATAAATGAATTAAACCATGTGAAAATAATTTCATTACCAATGATTTATTTTAAAAGCTATTATTTGAATAATATAAATAAGAAAAATAATTTTAAATTTTTTTATTTTAAATTGTGAATAATTTGTAGCTATATAAGTGTTATAAATGATAGATAAATATGTAGTTTCTACATTCTGTGTTATATACAAAAAATATATATTTAAAGAAAACATAATACATTTAGAGAAGAATGAGAATTCATAATTATATAATAGACTTTTGTATGCACCATATGCATAACTAGTATCACTTTTAAAATCAAAAGAAATCAAAATTAAAAACTAAATGTGGATTTAAATCAAACCAAAATAAAAATGAGATATACATGTCGTCTTTCTACTTCAAATTTGGGGAGGCTTTTTTTTAATTGTTAATCAATTACTAAGAAACATGTTACAATATAAGTTCAAATAGTCCAACTAAGGGAAGCCAAAAAAAGAGATAAACAATCCAATACAAACGATTTACAAAATATAACTAAACATACAAAATCTTAAAAAGTTCCCTCCCTTGAGACTAAACAACAAAAATCAACTAGGTTCATATTGTAATTTTCACTATAATTGTCAATTTGAAAGGTCCCCATAAGGGCCAAGATATAAAAAAATATTATCATTCTCCCTAACCACCTCCAATTCAAAACCATCTGAACATATATATTTCTTTTTGAGGCTCATATCTTCTAGGAGATCTTCAAATTTGCAACTGTCATATTTTTCTTGAAACTGGATATATAGTTTAAAAAAATTGTCATTTGGTTGTTTGACATCACGTGGTCAGTATTTCACAAATTTTAACTTTGATATTTTGATATTTGCTTGACCTTCATTCATAAGTTCCAAGAACTTATCTTTAGAAATTTCAATCATCACAATAACATCACAACATGGTAAAGCATGTGTCTTCTAGAAGACTTCATAAGGTGTCTCGTCTTGCTCTAAAATATAGCCTCATTTCTCAATTTTCACAAGATCCAAATAATATCAATGTTAAAACAAACCAAAAGGAGTTATACTTACTACTCAACCCTTCAACATAGCCAAATAGAATTTCACACCAAGAAAAACTATCCCTAGTGTCTATCCCTCAAGATCAGATAAAATGAAAGACCAAGCACTTATGGAAAGCTCAAAATTAAAAATATGAGATTAAAAATCTCAAGCATATTACAAAAATTTTAATTCCTCCTAGTAGGATCCAACTTAAAAATTCATATCCACAACCAAACTATTAAGTAACATAAGTCATTTAAAACAAGATTTTGGAGTTTCAACAAGTCTAAACCAACAACCACTAAATATTTCCCCCCATTGACTAGGGCTAAGCTCAAGAATTCAGCTCTTATTCACATGATCGATAACCTCATAGGAATCAATTAAACTTTTGTAGATGCTTTTAGCATTAATCTTCAAGAAGGCATAACCATCCCTCCTCAAGAGATTATCATAAATTTTAGAATTAAAGCTAACATTGATTCAAAAGTTCATTTGCAACAATATTTTTTAAGCACAAAGTAAGTTCTTTTCAGAGAATGAGATGGCCCAAATTTCTTGCTAATTTCCTACTAGCATTTGAGGTATGCACCATTGAGAATGTCCTTGAAATTATTCACTCCTTCACTATTCCAACATTTAGTAGAGCACCCTTGCAATAGAGAAAGAGGTTTATTTTTCCACTATAGATTCCACCATATAGACCTAAAGCTATAGATCTTATGATTCTTATTATTATAAGCATTGCAACTTTTAATCTGACTTGTCAAAAGCTCTCAATCTTTCCAAATACTTCTAAACACATTAGATCCAAAGGGTGTAACAAAAAATCTACCAAATAGGATATCATGAGGATGCATCCCTTTCCATTGCTTAGCGTTATTTGGAACATGTTGAATATTATTATTAAAAAGAATTTCCTAGGGCTCATCCCCAATTAAGGCTTTGAATATCCTCTTTGTTGAAAGAGAAACACCCTATGTTTTCAAGCCCCTCAAATCAAGTCCACCCTACTTTCTATCTATACAAAACCATTGCCAATAGACTACATTTATCTTCTTATTACCTTTCCCATACATCAAAAGGAAATGGCTATTTATCTTCTAAATATCATATATTTGGTAACTATTGAAGAGCCAAACATAAGCATAGTAGATAGTGTACAAGGATAAAATTTTATGACAGACTTGAAACCTACCCGCCATTGACAAATATTACCTATTCCATTTTGAGATTTTTTTTTAATCTATTTTCTCATAGATCCAATTCCACATGTCTTTAAGGGAAGGAATAATAGAGTTCAGGATGTACCAAGGTATATGAATTGCTTATTAGGATCCCCCACATAAGGTTATACTTATAAAACTCTCTAGAGGATTAACTTATCAATTGAGAAAAGAAGCTTTACACTCATATAACAGCACCAAACACCATACAAATAATTTAAGTTTATTCATCATATTATCAAAATTATTTTCTTCCAACACCATAAAAAGAGTAGTATCATTTACAAACTAAATGTTTACTAAATTTTTATTATTTGGAAGAATTAGCCCTTTGACCTTATCCTCAACACTACTAGCTCTCCAAAAAAAATATAGGACATCAAAGACAATCACAAACAATGCATGGGCAAGAGGAAAACCTTTCCTAACTAATTTTTGTGGGGAGAAGGATTTATTAATTAATATCAATTATAATACATTTATCATACTACAAAAAATAGGGGGAATCCAAAGGTCCCCAAGAACATATTAATGAATGACCATTCAACCCTATTAGAAGCTTTCTCAAAATCCAATAGAAGCGTGCCAACATTGTGATCAATGTTCTTAGCCTCGTTCATTGCTTCCCAATTTTTTATCAAGTTCTTAAGAATATATCTTCCTTTAAATAAGCCATTCTTAATAGCATTGATAAATTTGAGAAGAATGTCAATGATTCCAAGAGCTAAATTTTTAGGAAGGATTTTATATGAAACATTATAATGACTGTGATTGGCCTCCAATTCTTAATTTGGCTCTTATCACCTTCTTTAGGAAGGAGTTTTACGATGCCTCTATTAATATATCTACCCAAGGAGCCTTTATTTATAGATTCTTTACAGACTAACAATAGGCCATTACTCATTAGCAATCCAATCCAAGTTCTTTTTGTAGAATTCAGTATGTAGCCCATTTGTACAAGGAGACTTACCATTGATAAAGGTTTGAATAACTTTAATAATTCACTCCTTGCTAAGAACATTGTTCAAACTATTGACATACTCTTTACTAATTTTAATAGGTATAATTTTCTTACAAATTTCATGAGCTATTTTACACTTAATGTTGCCATTCTCATGTTGGATTTTTTTTTATAAAACTTTTTAAAAAATTCTTTAATATTGTTGACATTATTTATTTGAGAATTGTCAATCCATGTAGAGCCAATCTCTTTTTTTTTTGTTTTTAGATTTTAAAAAGCTAAAGAATGTAGAATCCTTATTCCGTTTTTTCATCCAATTCAATTTAGTCCTAATTTTATCCCTTCAGCCTTATTAGTTTGTACACATCTCAATTGATGCTTTATATCAATCAATCTATTTAATAATGTCTCATTATTTGGATCAAATTGAAGATCCTTAGTTGAACAAAGGTCTTCTTGGAGCTTACCTTCAAGTCTTATGTCATCCAAATATTTTTTCCCAAAAGTTTGAAACAAACCTTTCTAGCTATTAACATTAACATTATATTTCTCAATATGAAAAGAGTGATTGAGAAGAGATTTTTTGATCTCTCTTAAGGTGAAAATTCCATCATTGTAATCTTAAATATTCAACAACTTAGTATTGAGTTTGAATAAATTATCTCTCCTCCAAGTAACAACTTGTAATTTCATGAAATTGCAAGGATTGCACTCCTTGCAATTTCACATACATTCTTGCATCTTCTTTAGTGTCCACTCCCTTAGCATCTTGTGTAGGCTCATTTTAGCCCCTGCATCACCCTTTTCCCTTCTCAAGATGCTCCAAGTAATAACTCATAATGTCGTGAAATTATCATCAACTTAGTATTGAGTTTGAATAAATTATCTCTCCTCCAAGTAACAACTCGTAATGTCATGAAATTGCAAGGATTGCAACCCTTGCAATTTCACATACATTCTTGCATCTTATTTAGTGTCCACTCCCTTAGCATCTTGTGTAGGCTCATTTTAGCCCCTGCATCAGCCTTTTCCCTTCTCAGGATGCTCCAGACCCCTTTTCAGTTGCTACCCTTGTGCGCCCACTTTGCATTGAACCTTGTGATTTTCTTGTTTGTGCCATTTTGTAGCATGGTGCATTGGACACTAGTGTGTCGCATGAGCATCCATGCACCGCACTAGCGTCCTACGACATTTCAACATTCAAACGATCACTTCCAAGCATGTTTGACACTTGTTAACTAACTTTGTTAGTGGTAACGGCTCAAGATGCCTTGTAACAGCTCAGGAAGCTTCTTGTCCCTCTTTAAAAGTCATCTTTTCAATCCATTTGGTCTTCCAGCTTCTTTCTAGCCTTCGCTCTAGCATTTCTCTCTTCTCTTGCTCTTGTTATCTTGCTTGCATAACTCCATACAGCTTGTTACAGTAGCTTCAAGCACTTTCACGTTCTCACAACACTCTTTGTAGCTATCTTGGCTCTCGCAACCCTCTCTTTTGTCCTTGCTCTCCCTCTTTGGCCTACTTAAGCCTTGCAACTCTATCTCCCTCACCTTGTGCTTGCAAGCATCTTGGGATTTCACACATCCCCCATCTATTGCATCCTTACTTCGTGATACAAGTTTTCCTCCTCAAGCGGGGATTGCTTTTATCATCTACATTTTGTGATACAGGTTCTCCTCCTCAAGCAGGGATTGTTTTTATCACTCATACTTGGTGGTGCAGGTTCTACTCCTGAAGTGGGTTTTTCTTTCACCACGTGCTTTGTCCATTTTGGTTACACTCTCTTTTTCTATCTGGCTGTCCATGGATGTGGGAACATCAAAACAAGGGGTTTGACTAAGGAAAACCCCTATATAGCCCCAACAATTTCTCCAAATATTACGCATACAGGTATTGAAGATATTCACATGTTGGAGACTTCATTACTTGGGTGGTTGTAAGGACTTTCTTTCTTCTCCTTATCTTTATCATTTTTACTTCACTTTATTTTAGTTCTATTATATTTTATTGCTTTCTCACGTTCCAAGATTTCTTAGCAATTAGGGTAGAAGCAACCACTTTATCATTTTTTGTGGTAAACTCACTTTCTGGTCTGTACGAGATTTCAACGCACCTCTTGGATGCTAGCATGCCGCGCTGTCATCCTTATCTGGCATTGACGTCCCTTGGCCGAGAGCTTGTCAATTTGTCGAGAAAATCTCTGTGACCTGCTCTTTCTGATTCTAGAACTCTTGCACTATTCCTTGAGGTAGTTTAGGTCATTTTTCCCCGTGAGGCTCTTTGAATGAAGAGAGCTTGTGAGTAGTGAATCCGCCTTCTCTACATTTTGGTGAACTTGACATAAAACACAATATTTTTTAAAAAACTAGGAATTTATTTACCTCTACTTGGTGAGGTCATAACTTTTGACTTGGTGCTCAAAATTTAGAATCATTTACACCATTGGAAAGGTCTCCAAGAGGACTAATTCAATCCCTAAGATACTATTCCTTTGGATATTGAATTTTAGGGACCAACGCAAGTTTCAACCCAAAATTCTGCTATGAAGACCTCCAAAAATGCAAATTACTAGAATCTAGAAAATATAAAAAAAATTAGAAAATCGAGATTCTTGATTTTTCTTAGTTTTGTCACCAAAATGAATTTAATATCCTCTTTTATGAGTTCAGTATTTATTTTTATTCAAAGTGTTAATGATGTTCCATTTCATGCATGTGATAGTGACTTGGCTTTACCCATGTCACTCGGTGTCTTTGTTGATCCCTCTCTTGAAATTCCTTCTAAGGCTATTTTGGTGCAAGAGGATGAAATCATTAATACTGTTCTTAATGTTACTCTACCTTCTCTTCATTTCAATGCACTCTCTTCTAGAGATGATGCATTGGTGAATGATGAATCTCCTTCCACATTTGATTCTCCCTGGATTGATTTTGAGAATATGTCTTCAAATAATTATTCCACTAGTTGTGATGAGTCTACAAATATAACCTATCTCTATTGCCCCTCAAAGGCCTAAGAGACCTATTATTTATCTGACCCCAACTAGTCCTTCTCCTAAAAGGATTTGTTCTATTGATGGTCTTCCATTTATAGTGACTCTCTTGATTTTTCTATGGCTCCTTCTTACAAAGCAGTAGCCCATACTTATAAGAATAGAATGAATAAACAACTAAGCCTTCCTAAAGCACCTAAACCTAGGACTAAAGCACCCGGTGATTACAATCTTGTTGAGCAACTTCAAGTTACCCAGATTAAGATATCACTATGGGACTTGCATCCTCTTGCCTTCTTCCACTAGGTTGTCAGATGCTAATGCATTGATAGATCATATTTGGATTCGCCGAATATTATGTTCTATCCACAAGAACTCTCACCTCTAGAAGTACAGAAACAAGCGGACCCTTTGATGATTATAGTCAACATTAACAACATTGGCATTAGATGTACTCTTGTTGACGCCGGTTCGATGCTCAATATATGTAGCATTGATCTATTGCCTAAGATTAATATTGATTCATCTTCTCTTAATGCTTCTTCTGTTGACATATGTGGGTTTGATAATGTTGGTTGACAAGCCCTAGGCACGATAGTCTTTCCTTTGAGGTTGGGACTCGTTACCATACCCACCCTTGTATATGTTATGTCAGAAAAGTTACTATATAACCTTCTTCTTGGTAGACCGTGTATTCAGGCTATGGGTGTAGTCTCGTCTACCTTGCATAAATCTATTAAGTTCATTTGAAATAATCGAGTAGTCACAGTCAGGGCTGACCCTAAGGCTATGCACTTATGTGAGATGGTAGTTGTTGGTCAGGTCCCAATTCTACCTACTCTTATTCCTTCAATGTCTTCCAATGTGTCGATGTTTACTCTAGCAGTACATGCTATAAAGGATACTCTTGAGATAGATGTCCCTGAAGAAGATCCTTCTAAAGCAAGAAATCCTCAGTTTGCTCCTTCTACCTCTTCTCAAGAAAATGCATGTCTTGGTGATGATTAGGGTTCTTTAGACTTTATAGAACCCTTCACTAGGGAATGTAAAGCTGACCCAATCCACTTAAGCCTTCCAATAACCTCATCCAAACCTGCTATCGATCCTCCTCATTCTTAATATCGATCCTCCTCATTCTAAGGAAGATGATCACACTTTTGTTAAAGAAGCTAATGTTGATAATCCTATCAAGAAGGCTGATAGTGATCTCGTAGAAGAGTGTGATCCCCATTGCTGGAATATTGCTCTCTATGAAGATCCTCCATCATCTTCTATCTTCAGGTCTTCTTGTGAGCAATCAAACTTTTCTCCACAAGAGAAAGGGTTGCTTCCTGCTCCTCATTCTTTATCTAAGCAAGAGTGTATCTTGTTAAAGCTTCTCAAATCCCACTTGATTAATCTTCCTCCTCCTACACGTAAGAAATTTCATAAGAATGATAAAGCAAACAATTCTTTCTATGCATACCATCGAGTGGTTGGTCATCCCACTAGTGAATGTAAGGCCTTAAAGGATAAAATACAACTTCTCGATTCAGGTGCCATCACTCATTTATTAGCTGATACACCTGCATCTTCTTCAAATGACAAGTGATATCGAGGTCTACCTCTATCTTGTATGTTTTAAGTATCTTGCATGGTTCTCCTCCCCTGTATGTTGGGGGCAATGATAACTTGTTTTGGAGATGCTTGTCCCCCTTAAGTGACCCCCTCTCTTCTCTATGTCTTTCAAATGAAGCATCCCTTGAGTGGACCCCTTTCTCTTTTGAAAGGTTCCTGAGGGACCCCCTTTGAAAGCTTTTCTCTCAAATGAATTCTATGGCATCTAGCTTGGGGGAAGCCTTACTAGACCTCGCTTTTCAAATAGTGTGTCCCTTAAGTGGACCCCTTTTCTTTTGAAGGGTTCCTGAGGGACCCCTTTGAAATCCTTCTAACTTGTTGATGGTTTGTGTGACTGTTCGCTTGCTTGCCTGCGTGGTTGCTTTTTTTTCTGACATGTTTTATTTATGGATTAACAGATTAACATGTCGCTTTGTAGGGGTGCCTAGAAAGCTGCTTTCCAATCCGACTATGTGAAGTACCCTTCTTTTGGTTTCCCTCATGAGAGAGAACTTGGGGGACGCCTCCTTGTAGGTCTTCAGGCCTATAAGGCACTTAATTCTCTAGGATTTCTTCATGAGAGAGAACTTGGGGGTTGCCTTCTTGCAGGTCTACGGGCCTGTGAGACACTTTCATCCTGTGGGATTTGTCCATTGTTGGTTCACGGGCCTTCGGTGTATTTTGAGCAACTTTGTAGTTTTGCAGAGCTACAAAGTCCTTCTGTTTGAACCTCCTTTGGAGAGAGAACTTGTGGAGCCATCTCTCTTGAAATTTTCATTCCTTTCTAGGTTCTCCATCTTTCTCTTAAATTCTCTTTATTCTCAATTATATATACCAGATTGAAGATCTGCATCTTCTTCATCTTGAGTATATATGCTCTTTCTCTCTTCGACATTGGTTGCTTCCTTGAATTTTGGGTGCATTCTTCTTTTGAAGCAATCGATCCTTACCTTCTTCTCTTCATTTTAGAATTCTTCTATGTGTTATTTCTTAATTTGGGGATGATGCATAGTACTAAGATAACCTAATACATCGAGGTCTCTTTCACTTTGCTGACTCAAATCCTTTAGTTTTTTGTGTGCTAACATTGTTGTCTGGTGCTGGTTTTTCTTGTCTAATGCATTTTTTTTGTTGGTCTTCAGCCTAGGGACATGCTTATGTGGTTCACAGAGTTTTTTGCATCCTCTACAATATCCTTTTGACATTATGATGTTATTTATGTTTAGCAGATTTCCTTTAGCATGCATATTAGTTTAGATTCATATGCCTGCTAAAGTAGGGGCAAAATATTATGTCGTAAAATTGCACCCCTTGCAATTTCACATACATTCTTGCATCTTCTTTAGTGTCCACTCCCTTAACATCTTGTGTAGGCTCATTTTATCCCTTGCATCAGCCTTTTCCCTTCTCAGGATGCTCTGAACCCCTTTTTAGTAGCTACCCTTGTGCATCGAATCTTGTGATTTTCCTATTCATGTCATTTTGCAGCATGATGCATCCATACACTAGCGCACTACATGGACATCTGCATGCTATGCTAGCATCCTGTGACATTTGAACATTCAAACGAATGTTTCCGAGCATGTTTTCCACTTGTCAACTAACTTTGTCAGTGGTAACGATTCAGGATGCCTTGTAACGGCTCGAGAAACTTCTTTTCCCTCTTTAAAAGTCATTTTTTCAATCCATTTGATCTTCCAACTTATTTCCATCCTTGGCTCTAGCATTTCTCTTCTCTTTCTCTTGTTATCTTTCTTGCACAACTCCATACAGCTTGTTACAACAGCTTCAAGCACTTTCACATTCTCACAACTCTCTTTGCAGAGCTATCTTGGCTCTCACAACCCTCTCTTTTTTTCCTTGTTCTCCCTCTTTGGCCTACTTAAGCCTTGCAACTCTATCTCCCTCACCTTGTGCTTGTGAGCATCTTGGGATTTCATACATCCCCATCTATTGCATCCTTATTTCATGATACAGGTTTTCCTCCTTGAGCGGGGATTGCTTTTATCATCTATATTTTGTGATATGGGTTCTCCTCCTCGAGCGGGGATTGCTTTTATCACTCATACTTGGTGGTGTAGGTTCTACTCCTGAAGCGGGTTTTGATTTCACCATGCACTTTGTCCATTTCAGTTACACTGTCTCTTTCTATCTGGCTGTCTGTGGAGGTGGGAACACCAAAATGGGGGTTTGACTAAGGCAAACCCCTATACAACCCCAACAATTTCTCCAGATCTTACACATGAAGGTATTGAAGATATTCATATGTTGGAGGTTTCATTACTTAGGTGGTTGCAAGCACTTTATTTCTTCTCCTTATCTTTATCATTTCTACTTCACTTTATTTTAGTTATGTTATATTCTATTACTTTCTCACATTCCAAGATTTCTTAGCAATTAGGTTAGAAGCAACCACTTAGTCATTTTCTATGGTAAACTCACTTTTTGTTCTGTACGAGATGCCAACACGCCTCTTGAATGCTAGTGTGTTGCGCTGTCATCCTTATCTTGTGTTGACATAGAAAATATTTGTGACTTGCTCTTTTTGATTCTAGAACTCTCATGTTGTTCCTTGAGGTAGTTTAGGGCAGTTCACCCCGTGAGGCCCTTTGAATGAAGAGAACTCATGAGTAGCGAATCCTCCTTCTCTACACAACTGAAGAATCATTCTAAATTAATATTTGAGCTTTAATAGGATAATGATCCAATAAGGAGTAAAGGTGAACTTTTATTCTACCAGCACTCTCTAATGGCTCAACCTAAAGTACCATGAATGGGCATATAATCTATCTAGCTTGTAATAAATACTTTGGCCATATTTTTGGCTATTACATCACATATACTAGATGTCATTTATATTATTCTTATCCTTCTCTAGTGGGTCAATGAGGTGTAATTTTCTTTTCATTCTATTCCAAAAAAAATTTATTACCTTTTAAGGCCATCTTTATACCTCCACTTTTGTCCTCTTTATGCTCAATCATATTGAAGTCTCCCCCCACAATCCCAGGGATTTTGGTGAGATTTTTCATTCATTTTATCCTTATAATTATTAGCTACATAGATTAAGAATAAACTAAATTTAAAATTCTCTTTCTAGAATACCCCAAGCATACCTCTTACAGGTAAAAGCAAGAAGCTGGGTACACGAAGAGGGGAAATTTTGGGCAAAACAAAAAGTTTCGCAGGAAACGTGTACGTGTTTTCAAAAAAACATGTACGCATTATGTATTAGGTACCCGAGCCTAAATCCAAATGCGTATGCATTTAGCTTCGTGTACGCGAACCAAAAATGCGTTCATGAAAGGTATTTTTTTTAAAATAAGCAACTATATTTCATTTTTCCTCACCATTTTTAGTCGAGCTAGAGAAGAAGAGAGGAGATCACCTACGTGTTTCAAAGGCTGTGATTGAAGAAAATTTTGACTGCCACCTCCTCCTGTCGACACAACCGACCTCAGCAACCTCCAAGTTGGTTGAATTTTGTCATTTTTTTTCTTTGTATTTTTTTTTTGTTTTCTAATTAGTATTCAGTTTTTGTTTGTTTAGTGTGTTTTAGTTCAATGTTTTATAGTTTTTAATTACATTTAAAAAGCCAAAAACGTCAATGAAACAAAGAACGTTAAATTGTAAATTGAAAACCATAAAAACTAAACCTAAATTGGACACATTTCACTTAGAAATCAAAACCCTAGGTTACAAAATTTACATAGGTCCCTAAAAAATAATTTACATAGGTTAATTCTTGGTCCTAAACCCTAAAACATAAACCTAAAACCCTATTTACCATAAAACATAAACCTAAAATAGGCTATTTACCCTAAAACGTAAACCTAAAACCCTAAATTAGGGATCACAATTTATAGTCCATAGGTTCTAGGTACACTTTGGTATGTCGTTGGTGATCCACACAACTACCAATGAAATTCATAAAATTGACTAATAAAGGAGGTACAAACAATTGATGCATAGATCTATATATTAACCAACAAATTGATTTAATTATTTAATATGTTCACATAATATAAATTTGATAGCTAATTTTATCTCGGAAAACTTCATGATTGTATAATTTAACTTGAGAAAGTGTACCAATGAAGTAAAATAATGTACCTCATGTGAAACTATGTGCTTCATTTAATAATTGTATATATCATGATGCTAGTTGATATGAGCATGTAATCACTCTATATCAATGTTATATTAGCTTATATAGTGTATGATGTATTCTCTTAAAAAAACATAGAAATGCAAGTCATACTTGTTAATCTAGACTATGTGCAATATGGATAGAGCTAGACACATAAATGTTATTAAATCAAATCAATATTAAAATGTGAAGCATGAATGATTTCTACCCAAATCTTATTTGGATGAGATCCTTTGTGAATTATGTAAGGATGCATTATGATCATATTTAGCCCTTAATTTATAGGATTCTATTCATAAGATATATAGGTTGTGTGTAATATAATTCCTATTTTAAATCTCATGTGTAGTGGCATTGTTCTAGATTAGGAAAACTAAATGTTGTACTTTCTCTAAACTAGTGTATCAAAGCTAACTTGTAGCATGAACATTTCAATGGAAAATTCAAATTACTTTTTTGAGAAACTTGATAGATGATTCATAAATGCAAGTGAATTCTATAACCAAAGGTTTATTTTCTAAGATTATTTATTTATTGAATTGATCAATTGATTCCTCACTTAGTGGCTGTTAGGTTCTTTTTTGAAAACCCATGTGTCTAGAATTTATATAAATATAAGGAAGAGTCTATGCCATAGAAAATTTTCAAAAAATATATGATTAGAAAAAAAATTGGGTCTGAATCACTTTATATCCCCTCTTCCTTTTTAAATCATCCAAGAGTGCTTAGAGGTCCAAATAGGTTCAAAATCCATCGTAACTCAACAACTTAGTTATAATTGAAATCTAAAATTCCTAATTGTTGATATATTGAAGCTATTCCTAGAATGTCACATATTTTATTCAAAGCCCTAAGTTTAGGTGGTAGGGTTTCTCATTTACTTGTAAAAATTTATTCATGTGTCTTCTATATGTTAAATTCATGTCATCAAATCTCTAAATCGAAACCCTAAACCCTAAAAGCATTCATTTTCTTGTAGGACCTTAAAATGAAATTTGGTTGCCTTAGGCAACTCCACCAAATTTTATTCCCTTGAGCCATGGAACATTTTTTCCTAGGACCTTACTAGACATAGATCCCCTTAAGCCATCCTATCACCCTAAATCGTAAATCGATGTCTTAAGGGGTCCTAATATGACATTTCTTAAGGGGATCAAAGAAGTTCTCAAAATTTGGTGAATAGAGATCAAGCTCATTTTTGTTTATTTTGTACATTGCAATTAGGTCACTAGCATATATGTATGTGTCCCTTTGAATGTATTCTATTAATTTTTCATTCTTATCTTTAGTATTCTTTGAAAACAATGAATGAGATTATAAATTTTAATGTTAATGTTAAACTTATAATTTCTTCTTAACTACTTTGTCCCACTACAGAGAACTTGTATCTCTTATCATGAAATTTGAAAATTTACATAAATCAATTTATGTCCTTGGATTTAATTAAATTCTATGTAATACTTGATTAATACATCTATTCATTTTGTTGTAGGACCTTAAAATGAAATTTGGTTGCCTTAGGCAACTCCACCAAATTTTATTCCCTTAAGCCATGGACCATTTTGTCCTAGGACCTTACTACACATAGATCCTCTTAAGCCACTCTATCACCCTAAATCGTAAATCGATGTCTTAAGGGGGAATTTGACATTTCTTAAGGGGATCAAATAAGTTCTCAAAATTTGGTGAATAGAGCTTGACTCATCTTTTTTTTATATTTTGTACATTGCAATTAGTTCACTAGCATATATATCTATGTGTTCCTTTCAATGTCTTCTATTAATTTTTCATTCTTATCTTTATTATTATATGAAAATAATGAATGAGATTAAATAAATTTTAATAAAACCCCATAATTTCATTTCTACCCTTCATATTAACAACCCCACACTGGACTCAATTTAATGTGTGTACATGCTATGAATTTTTAATGTTATGGATTTTTTAATGTTATAAATCGAATGGTCTTCAAATGAAATATATTTTGAATTTGTGCATGTTCAATGTGATTTTTAAATAACTTTCAAATTGTGTGCATTATTTAATTAGTTTGTTGATATATATATTTTTAATTGTTTAACATGCAATTGCCATATCATTGCTCACATGGATCCAATGTTTAATTTAGAGGATTTTATGCCCGATCAAGAAATTCCTATAGATCTCGTACATCCCAATCCACCACATGAACAAAACCCTAGCACACCTCCACATTCTCCACCGCCTAACCCCCCACCCCCTCCTATAGTTGACCAAGATCAATTAAGAGAGAATATCTGAGCAAACCTCATTGTCATTCAAGGAAATATAGATCTCATAAAAAATGAGCCTAGAGTCCCTCCACATCTGGCACAGTTTGCATCTACAATGCAAACTATTGTCAATTTTGTTTGATCTATTGATGCAAACCTAGATAGGTTTCATCAATGGAGAGAAGGGAGGAGAAAATTCTATGCAGATGGATTGTCATATAAATAAATCAATGACCTGAAAATTACCAAACAAGCCATGTGCCAATATTTTATTAACCCCCAAACAAACCAACCAATTCCACCCACAAAAAAATGAATTTCAATTTTATGGTGTAGGCACCTGCAGATAGCTGTGTATTTTTGGGAGAGATGGTGGATGGTGTTTGATAATCCACCACATGGCAACAGTGAGGTTCCCTTATACTTTTTGAGAAATTTATGGGCTGAGTTTGAGTTGGGTAAAAAACCCAACTATTTTGATATGAGGTCATTTCAGGGAGTTGGGCGTGGCATACCCCAACATAGACTAGGAGCACGTGTTGATCCTCAACAACGTTCTCCAATTGCTCTTATTGTTTCTCCTCCTTCTCCTGGTGTTCCCGCTGCATTTCAATAGCAGACCATGTTATCGACATTAGGAGCATTGAGTTCACTTTCAGAACATCTCACTCAGCAGACTACACATGCGGCCACTAAAGTGGCCAATAGAGAGCATGGAGGCTCGGGCTATAGGGATACTCAGACATCCACTTTAGGTGACGCACATGCATCTGGGATGGGGTCATACCTGAATTTACTATATTTTGAGGATCATCCTACACAGGTATGTTCATGTTTTGAACTTAAATTTAATTCAAGTTTGAAATGTAAAAAATTCATTTAAATAATAACATCAAATTATATATATAATATAATATTAATTCAATAAGTGTTTGATGTAGATGCATGATCACGTGATGCCTGAAACTCAATATGATCATCGTGTGTATATGTCGAGTGTTGTAGATCTGGGCTCACCTTTTGGGCAGGTACTTGAACCAATATATATTATATAATTTGTGTGGATATATATCTAATTTAATTTGAATTTGTACACATGTGTGAATTGATATATTATATCTAGATGCAGGGAGGTCATACGATACCGAGTACTGACCAACCACAAATTACAGTGGTGAGCGCTCTTGAGACATCATCAACTTAGGTGCGTACTTTCAAAAGTTTGTTAAGTTTAAATTAAATACACATCATAGATCTAATTTATTTTTTTCATTTACATACACATGTGTGAATGATCTATACGAACTGTTGTACATCCATATGCAGGGATTTGATGAGATACCCATGGCGGGCCACGCACCTAAGACATCATCAACATTTATGCATGGGAAATCTCAGGTGCATGACCATGAGGTCATATCGTTCGAGGTTGTAAACTTTACTTTAAATCTCCTGTACAATTTTTACCAACCTTTTAAATAAATAAATAAATATATATATATTCGAGGTTTTCACATATTGTTTGCTTTATATGAATATGCAGTATATAGTAGATCGGACATTTGCATCTTCTCAACTGACAGTTATGCTACTCATTGAAGAAAATGTGCCAGTTGATTCACATGATCATACGGTAATTTATGCATACTAGAAATCATTTTTACTATATTTACTAGATATTTAATTAAATTTATTTTTATCTAAAAGTTTATATTTTCAATTTTAAATATGTTTAATTATATCAAAATTTCTAAATAAATTTAAATCTAATTTCAAGTTTCTTGTACTCTTTTACAACATGATGTGGGTACATCTAGTCAACATGAAACAAAGAGGAGACTTGATTTGACCAATCAACCTAAAAAATAGATGGTTTTATATTTTATGGACTACAGATCTCTAGTTTTATTTTGAACATGCTATTATCATATTTGTGTTTATTTATATCAGTTGACTTTAATATGATGATTATATATGCAGTCAATTATGAGATTGTGTTATGCTCATTTTCATGATTATATGCACTCATACATATCTATATTTATATTTTATCTAATTTTGAAGTAATACATGCACTATATAAATTCTTATCTAGAATCAAATTTCATATATATAATTTATCACATGGTTAGGTGACAAATTAAAACATTCCTTAAATAGTTTCTAGATCATATTCATAATAAATTAAGGGCAAGTAATTTTAACTATTTTCCAATTAGATAGCAAATATTTGAATCAATAAACAAAAAACTATCTCCTTGTATGTATAAAATGTATAATCTATACAATTGAATAATTATATAAAATGTGGTAAATAGAAGACATGAAATGTATAATCTATAAAATTGGAACAAGATATTTAAAAAGTGACATCGAACAAACATATTAATGTATATCAAGATGTTTAATACAACTATATAACATGATGAAACATATATGTGCATGTAGATACAATTAAAGCTTATCAACTTTTAGGTGAAGACCAAAAATTGATATTTACATAGTCTCTTGATAAAATAGTTTTTCAGTTCAACAATCACATCGTAGACTGACTTGATTGGAACCTGCAAAAATAATTAATGTAAGTATCTACAATTTTTATGAGTCATTTAAGTAAAAAATTCATGCGAGAAAAGAACAGTATATAGTAAATTCCATACAAATTCAAATGATGTTTGTCATAGGATGGATTAAGGGGACCTAAGAGGATATATAGCTTAAGGGGGGTCTTAAGAGAATGCCTTAAGGGGAGTTAAGAGGATGATTTAAGAGGATGCATCTTATGAACCCTAGCATATGGCTTAAGGGGATGTAAAAGGGTGGATTAAGGGGAGTTGATAAAATGACTTAAAGGGATGTAAGAGAGTGGATTAAGGGGATGCAAGAGGGTGGATTAAGGGGAGTTGATAGAATGACTTGAAGGGATGTAAGAGGGTGGATTAAGGGGAGTTGATAGAATGACTTGAAGGGATGTAAAAGGGTGGATTAAGGGGATTCAAGAGGGTGGATTAAGGGGATGCATGTCATGAACCTTACGATATGGCTTAACAGGCCCTAAGAGGATGGCTTAAGGGGAATTATGAGAGTGACTTAAGGGATGTGAGATTGTGGATTAAGGGGATGTAAGAGGATGTAACTTAAGGATCCTTTAAGAAGATGGATTAAGGGGATGCAAGAGGGTGGATTAAGGGGAGTTGATAGATTGAATTGAAGGGATGTAAGAGGGTGGATTAAGGGGAGTTGATAGAATGACTTGAAGGGATGTAAAAGGGTGGATTAAGGGGATGAAAGAGGGTGGATTAAGGGGATGCATGTCATGAACCTTATGATATGGCTTAACAGGCCCTAAGAGGATGGCTTAAGGGGAATTATGAGAGTGACTTAAGGGATGCAAGATTGTGGATTAAGGGGATGTAAGAGGATATGACTTAAGGGTTCTTTAAGAGGATGGCTTAAGGGGATGCAAGAGGGTGGATTAAAGGGAGTTGAGAGAATGAATTTAATCCCCAAGGGGTGTTGAGAGAGTGACTTAAGGGGATGCAAGTGGATGGATTAAGTGTAGATATACGAGGATATTGATTGAGGGGTCCTAAGAGGATGAATTAAGGGGTGTTGAGAGAGTGACTTAAGTGGATGCAAGTGGAAAAATTAAGGGTAGATATATGAGGATATGGATTAAGGGGTCCTAAGAGGATGGATTAAAGGGAGTTGATAGAATGACTTAAGGGGATGCAAGAGGATGGATTAATGGTACATAAGAGGATGACTTAAGGGTTTTAAGAGAATGGCTTAAGGGGATATGAAATCAATTATGAACTTTTTATAAAATGAAAATGAATTAAATTTAGTTTTATATTTATACTATCAATTAAATGTATCTAGAACTATATATAGTTACCTATCTCTAGATTCAAATTCCATTGTAATATATGTGCATCTCCTCTCTTTTTTGTAAAGAATCTAATTTTTGGAGACCTAAAACAAAAAATGATATAAAAATTTAATTAGGAAATGATTAAAGACAAATATATATATCAATTAAATATATATACAACTAGATATACTTACCAATATTTATTTAATCTATTGTACCATCTGCATCCTCTCTTTTTTGTAATGCATCTATGATTGTCTCATGATCATCCATTAAAAGTGTCCATAAAAATTTATTAGCAGGCCTCCCTTGATATCTAACTAGTTTTATATTGGTTGCCAAAATCAAATGTGAATAATGTATAATCTTCTTGTGTCTTTCATAATCTTCAAATGCAGGCAAGCCATTCTTTCTCATCAAATATTTTCAAAGCCAAGTGTGAACAATAACCACTGAACTAGTTGGATACTCAAAGTTGTCATCATCCACTCTAGTAAGTACCAACTTATGTTTTCTCTCAACACATCTAACCAACCAGTACTTCGTCTGCTCTTCATTCCCCTCAGGTGCAACAACAACATACACATGTCCTGCAAAATAAATACAAAATTCAATAAAGAGTGACTTATATTTAATTCACATATAAACATGCATACATACAAAATTCAACTCAATAAATAATGTACGTTCTTGTACAAGATCCGAAACACAATCATAATCATCTTATGCGAACACTTGATTATCTTCAATTGTCGTTCCATGTTGAACATGTGTCGATGTAGGTGTTAAAGCTCTTTGTTGCCATTGTTTGACCCATTTTGTATTTTCACATGCTTGCCAATCACCTGCAATACAAAATTGACAAAAGCATGCCAACTCCCTTGTCCATATTGTCCATGTGTTTGCATTCAAACTCTTAAACAAATGCCATTTTGTAGATCCATTAATTGTTTCACAATCTTGTCGAGAAAAAATATCATTTTCTTCAATTAACCAAAAGAAGCGTCAAATTATTGAGCTCTCACTTGTTCTTGTAGATAATTTGGTATTGCACCAATCTACAATTGCACGTGCATCTCTAAATTTCACAGCATCCTCAAATTTTAGTTGCTCTCTAGAAAGAGCTATTTTCACACATGCACCTACTCCATCATGTTCTCCCTTACCATGACCAGCTTCAAAAAATCTCCATATGTGTTGGATATTATTTTCCTTATGAACTCTACATAACCAATAAAACATTCTAGTATTTTTGAATTGACCTGTGCAATTATCTGACCAAATGAGATGTTCTAGCATTTGAATTCCTCTCTTTTAAATTTTTATAAAATATATCAAAACAATATTGTACAAACTCAGGTGAATGTAATCGATTATCACTTACATAAAAATGGTACTCTCTCAAAAAAATTCTATTATCTTTTGTACTATCTTCAGTATGTCTATAAACAATGTGATCAAATATAGCTACTTGCACTGAATTATAATACTGTGATTGAATTTCTTCTTGTGGAGCAAGAGTATAATTTTCAGCAAAATCAACAACTAACAATATAGTTCCAATTGGGAATGTATTTTTACATAAACGAAATTGATTATCAAGCCAACGAGCATTCTGAGAGTGTTGAACATATTTAGGTACAAACTTATCTTTAAATTCAGTAATAAAAGCATGCACATTAACTTTTTCCACAATTAGCTCAACACATTTTCCATTTTTTCCATCTTTTAAAGAATACTCAACATTTAAAAACTTTTTTACATCCACTAATTGTTGTCCAAATTCATCTAAACTACTTTCATGCATACATTCTCCTAATAATGAAAAGTTACCACATCTATCACATTCTCTAGAAATGCATGCTTTTAAAAAAATGAGTTTCCATTTAAAGAGGGATCACAAAACAAACCTGCTATAAAATCTTTGATTCTTTTAGGTGGCATATTAATACCACAAATGTCCTGCATAATTTGGTTAGCATGCAAAGTGCATTGTATATATCAAAATATATCATAATAATAATGAAATTATTCATGAGTCTTACAACAACAAGAGATTCGTTGCTTATTAATTCTAACATACCAAGGTTTACACTTTTCGAATGATCTTTGACTTATGTTAATATTCAATGGTAAGATTGAAACATCTAAATTTTTGTTATATAATTCAGTTTGAGTCATATCTAAGAGATGCTATGGATGAGGTTCACAAATTTTGGAACCCACCCTTAATTTTAAGACATCTCTAATGTTAGGTGATACTCTTGTATTATCATGCCAAAAATTTTTGATTAAAGATTTAATTTCATTAGTTAATTTCATGTCTGATCTTGGGAGTCTACCACTAAAACTCCAACATTGATTAATAGGTTTCAATACTTTCTCTTCTTTTAGTAGCTCTTATCAAAGTTTTAGGATTTAAGTTTATACATTTACTAATCTTACTTGACATTCTTTTATTTGAAGTTGCTTTATCAACTACAACAATTTTTATTACATGACAAACCACATTCTTATCTTTCGATCAACTTTTTTACCAATAACATCAATAGCATTAGCAACACTAGATATGACTTGTTCTACTGAATCATCTTTTTTTTTTAGTTTTACAAAAACACCTAATTTTTTCATCACTTCTCTCATTTTCAACATTCTCATCATTGCACCATGAGTTGACATTGGAATCCTAATTTCTTTCTATAAAAAAATATTTTATATATTTTATTTCCATAATTTCTAATTTGTCTCGAAGAAGGTTATCTAGCACATCTATTTCAATTGTAAAAAAAAATTTCACCTTCATCCATAGATGGAGTTTCATTTTCATTCACACAAGGGGTTTCATTTTCATTTTCAAATGTAAAAGGGATTTCATTCTCATTTGCATTCTCATAAGATATAAATTCATCATTTTTTTTGTTTTTGCATTGTTTCAACCCTAATATTATTGATCTCATCAATGGTGTATCCAGCTTCATCTAAACAAGCAATATCAATATTTATCAAAACTTGGGTTTGAACACATACCTAGATAGATTGTTCAAATAGGTGCATTTTCCATATCAGTGGGAGGTGGATTTGAAGACATACCCAAAGTTGTTTGCATATTATTCAAAGTTGAAGTTGAAGGCATAGTTGGGTTTGTCTCTGTAATTGCATTTTCTTCCATATTCACCATCTCCACATTTGCATCATCTACATTCATTTCATCATTCATGGCTTCCTCTTCAACATTCTTGGAACTAGATGCTTCCAAATCTTTCATTTGACGAATCCTTTCTCTCCTTTCCCTTTGTCTTTTTACCTCCTTATCTTTATTTGCTTGAATTTCTTCGGTTGTCATTAACTTTCTACATTTTTTTTGTCTTTGCTTATCACCCATGGTTACCAAACCCTCTTTGATGAAAAAAACAATAATTCAAGAAACCTATTTTTAAATTGCCACCTCCTTCAAATATTCAAATTAAACTATGTACTATGAAGATCATTTTTTCTATAAATTTTGAAGTACAAAAACATCATGAGTACATCCAAAAATTATCTTTTTCCAAATCTTCTCATAAATTTTTTTTGTACTTGATTCCACTTCAGAAAATTCAACCTGCATTTTGTCTCTTCCAACAATTTGAATAGAATATGCCTTGCACAAGACAAATTTGCAATAAAAAATGCAGAAAATGACACTTTCGGACCGTACTGCAGAAAAAGAATGTTGCAAGAAAATCACGTTTTACTAGTATTTTATAAATTAGGGAAAAATGACTATATTAGAAATGCGTACGCATTATGAAACACATACGCATTCTATTTTAGGAACGTGTACGCGTTACCTTTACCCAACGGGTAAATAGATAACGCATATGCATTATGAAATGCGTACGCATTTCATTTAAATAACCCGTACGCATTTTTGTAATGTGTACACATTATTTAAAATTTGAATTCCCACACCACATCTAGCCTTGGTTTTAGGCTTGGAAAAGGTTTGGCAATCTGAGCCTTACCCTTTGACTTGCAACTAAAAAAACTAAGGTAGATTGAAGAAAATTGTCCAACTTTGACAACATGGCTGATGGACTTTTTTTCTAAATCGATCTATAAAATTAAAACCCATTAAATAAAATGATGTCTAATTTCCAAATATATAATTTTTATTAATATTGGATTATGTTTTCTATTTTTAATTAATTTCTAAGCAAACTAGTCCTTAAACTTGAAATATCAGGCTTTTTTTGTTTTTTAATAAATTTTTATTGCTTAAGTTTCTTGTAAAAAAAATTATATGACATCAAACTTCAGACAATTATCTACACAATGAAAAAAAAAAGAGTCAAAAAATGTTTAGTTTAGGTCCAATTATGCTGTCCGTACACATTGATTTTTAAAAACAGCAATTAAGGCCAATAAAAATTTAATAAAAAAAATATTCAACCAAAAATTACAAAAAAAAATTCACATCAAACTTCATGTTGTTAGCTCTCTTTTCCCAAAATGAATTAGCAAAATAATTTTATTTGGGTCAAAAAGTGTTGTTTGTACACATGCTTGGTATGGTAAAAAAAAAGGGACTTTTAAAAAGTGGTTTTTATAGATCCCTATCAAAATTTAATTTCTATAATCTGGGTATTTGAATAATTTACATATTTGGAAACTAGATTCAAAATTATAAATTTCATATTACTTACTTTTTAAAGATTCATTGTGTAAGTGCCTCAAATTTTCAGTTCAAGTGTGACAAATTCTGAAAAACAGCAAAAACATTTACACTTTTTGAGCTTTTTGTGTACCCAACTTCTTGCATCAGCCCTTACACTAAAAACAACTAAAGGCCTTAATAAAGTTGCTCCATTTCTCATTAATAATAATAGTGATGCTCCCTTTTTCATTATCATCATTAGGACTTGATAAGTATATTTCCAAATAAAATTCAAGTTAGTTTTGTTGAACACCCAAAATACTGATAGGGGGTGAATCGGTATTCTCTAAAACCACTTAAACAAACATTCATTTCATATAGCATATTCAATTTTTAGTAAGAAATGAAAGCATGAAATCAACCATCAACATCACATAACATATGAACACCATAATTTTATGTTGAAAACTCAAAAAGGGAAAAACCATGGTGAGGATTAGCTCACAATATATTATAACTAGTTATAAGATATTACAAAAGTGCTCATTGTCTTGGTGGACTCGCTACCCATAAAAAGAAGAAAAAATAGAAGAGAGGGGTGGAAAAAGAAATCAAATGGAAATATATTGAATGCATGGCAATTGTTCCAGAGTGTTATTGGAAGACGCAAAAAAAGAGAATAGAGAAATACTTTCTGGTTGATTCCCTCATGTGCGAGAGCGCATGTTTTGTCCCCTGGGGAGCCTGATGTAGGGGTATCTTCAAAATTTCCTTTAATTTTTGGTTTTCATTATTTGTGTATTGTGATGCTATTTTGGTTTGGGAAAATTCTTGTCAAGTTTCGATTAGTTGTTGGAAAACAAGGTTGGAACCATGCTTTTGATTCAAGAACATCCATTTGAGTAAGAGGGAAAAAAGGACGGTTGAGTACAAGACAGAAGTTACCACCCCGTTTTGTGGAGACTTGCTACCGGCTGAAGGGATGGTGATTGGAAGAAAACAAGTTCGTGCCAAGTGATTTGAGGAGAGAAATTGGTTCTTGGAAGAGGCATCATCCAGTTGAACAGTTATTGGAAAGGACTATCTATTATCTTTTGAAAAGGAAGAAAAATGACTTCCTGAAATGCAATGTGGCATAGGAGAGGGGGGACGACTAGTTTTTGTTGGGCAGTAAATTTTTGAAGCCAAATCACTGCTCCCATTGTGCAATTTGGTTGAGTGTGTTTAGTCTACAAACTATTAAATGACACAAGATGAGGATATACGCGTCCTTGGTTGTAGTTGTTGTTTGAATTGCTAATGGTATTTTCTGGGAATTAGATTTGAGATATGTTGCTTGTGTTACTAATGAATTTTGTTGGATTTCCATAAATGTGAATTGGCTGCAATGTCATTTCCTATTGAGTAAATTTATTGCTGATACTTACGTTGTTGGCAACGTGAGTTGTTAGGAATTTGAAATCTATTATATGAAGCTAAAATGAGAAAGGAATAACTCTCTCCCAAGGATAAAAGAATCAGGAATTGAATGTATGGCTCATATTCCTTGTAGCATTGGAATCAAACTCTATTGATTGGGTTATTAGTAAACTTTGCTCATTATCCATTCTAGTGGACTGGCTGCATTGGACTGGTTGAATTGTTCTATCTAGTTGATTATCGTTGCTTAAGTTTTTTTGTAGTTGCAATTGATTTTTCTTTCTATTCATGTATTCTATCATCATATATATCCATCTCATCCTCAAACATCGATTAGGTCGGCCTAATTAGATGTATCATACAAAATATAACTTTTTGACTTAACCCACACACCACACGCCTTAATTCAAACTTGTAACACATAATATAGGTTGGGTGGACTTATAATAATATGTTTATAATGGATCAACACTAACATAACCTCTGTAATAGTCATATCACATTGGGTTGGCATTAGTACTAACCTAACATCAAAATCACCAACTGTTCAACCACAAATGGACACATGGACCTCCAAACATCATGTCACTTGGAACATAGGTGCACTTGACACCTATCAACACTTCTACAAATCTACAAGACCAAATACTCTTTTGCGGTGAAGTTTGGACTGATCAAAACATACATTTTGTATTGGCTATCACTGTCACTAGCGAACCATATATTTTTTCATTCATAACTTCCTCACCAGAGAACAAAACAATGTGAAAATCTAGATTTAGACTTCTCTAACATCCAAAAAAATTGCCTTAGAACTGTAGAGAAAGATGATTCAAGGAGGACCAATGCAAACCAAAATACCGAATGTCCTATTCACTGAAAACATTGTTTTGAAACTTAACCAATTTTCCACTTCAACTATCTACACCAGATCAAACCTTCTTGCAACTATACATTGGATTATCATCTATATACACACTCATGCTTTACCAAATGATCTACACATCAATCTCCATACAATGTTGACATCAATGACAACACTACATATACTATACAACTCATGCTCATACTCATGTTGCCAGTAGACATATCAATGGAAAACTCCACAAACTTCCAACAAGTTTCAAGTTGAAACCCTATTGCCTTGACTTCTTGTAAAAGCAGGAAGTCAATAATGCTCTTTCTATTGCAAAATTTTATGATAATATATTTTTATTAGGGTATTTAAGGCCACTAGCATTCCAATTAATGCAATTAAAATTCACTAATATTAAGAGAATGAATAGATGGATTTTGATTCTTATACAATCTATCAAAATATTTAAAAATTCTCTCTTCTTTTCCTTTTTTTTGTTCTTTTAGTCACTATATTCTCTACTTCATTGTTTTATTTTTTTCTTCTCCTCTTTCTTATCTTCTTGTTTATTAACATCCCATTCTTTATCAATTTTATTGATTAAAGGGGGTTTTGATTTAAAATCACAAACTATCCTCTTTTGAATAATCTATCTTGGACAAATATTTTGATCCTCCCTTTGGCTCTACTATGAGGGAAGTAGTTGGTTTTGAATTGGAACTTTAAATTTATTTAGTTTCTTGGTAGTTAAATTTTTTTCTTTTAGTTTATCCAACATAAGTTCTTGAGCATTTTTTTAGTGTTGAATCTCTTTCTCAACAATTTTTATTTTTGCTTCCTTATTTAAGTCATTATCTTTGTGAGAAATATCTTCTTCAGTGGAAGGGTTATCCACAATTTTGTGATCTTTCTTATTTACAAACTCTTTATTTTCATAAATCTCTCTTTAAGAATATTTGTATTATTAACCAAGTCCTTGGGTTTTCCCCTGAATTTAAGTTTAAAGTTCTTATTTTTTCTATTTTGGAATACTCTCTTTTTATTCCCCTCATTTTACACAAGAAAAAGATATTGAATGTGTCAGCACATAAATTTTTAGTGTCTTTTCACCTTGTCAAAATTATGGTAATAAATGATCCAATAAGTTTAATCTGGATGGTCCTTTGCCAAATTTTTAGGCATAGTTGGATAGAGCATGAAAAATTAGGTTTAGTTTCCTTTTTTAGTTTTGTGAAATTCACTCAGGGGTAAATTTATGCCTTTGTGGGTTTTCCCCTTCCAACTAGCCCAAGTGCAGTTTAGATCCATCTTCCTGCAAGTGCAGTTTGATTAGGTTTTCTCTCAAAATGATAAAAAAATGGTTAAGTATAAATCTTGTAGGGTCTTGATGCCCAAGTGAACTAAAATTTTCAATGTTTAAACAATTCACTTAGATTTTTCCACTTCGCAAGAAAGGTTTTCCCATCTGGTTTTGCAAGATTTTCCATGTGAACTATTCACTTCCAATTGCTGATGAAATTTTCACATTTCCAATTATTGATGGTTTCCTCACAAGTGTAGTTAACTTCAAAAATCAACTTATGTGACAAGTCTTTGTAGGTAGATGCAATCCATCTTCTCGTGTCCTACCCATGGTGACGTCATCTTCCTTTTGTGGAATTTTCCCATTCATGTGAACTTCCACTAAAAATTCCTTCATCTGAATCAGATGGGTTTGTTCACATGGTGTAGTTGGAGGCCAACCTTCATAGAGGATAAATGAGCCTATTGAACCGATATGTTGAGGGAGAGGTTTGTGGGGATTTCCAATTAAACTGGATAGAAAGAAAAAGGTGAAGTTCAATTAGGAGAAAACTTCTCGCAAGTTTGGTTGGAAGTCAATTTTTTGCAGATCCCTATTAGAGCTTCTAGACATGATTGAAAGCAAAATAAACTAAGGATCAATTTATGAGGTTTCCAATTGAACCAATTTATAAGTCAAAGGCATCTTGTTCAATTACTAATTGATTTTCCACATAAGAATGATAGTTAAGAACTAAAGCACTTAATGAGGACTTAATGGGGCTTCCCAACCTACGTAAACCTATTGGAGGTTGGATTTCTACAAAGGACCTAATGGTAACCAACTTCCCAAAATGTTCACTTGGTGGACAACTTTCCAATATGTCTAGTTGTAGGTTGAAGTCCCGCAAAGGCCAAAAAGAGAGAATAAGAGTATGTGGGAGTGATTTGCTAAATTAGTCTTGGGCCAAATGACCATGGATGTTCTACTTATTGTTGATGCACTTTTCACATACCTTGTCATCTTGCAGATGAGATTATGACAGTTAGAGTGAGATAGATAATAGAGAGGTAAATGTGTATGACAATATTATTAGTGAAAAGATAAAATCAATAAGATACCAAAGGGTGAGACAAGTGGAAACTACTCTAAGAGGTCTCCTACACCCTCTTAAGGGATTTAATCATCTTCAAGTCATTTGTCACATGACCTAAAAGCAAGGAGAGGATAGTCATGGCAGCTTGGAGGAATTATGGCTAGTTGCAAGCATATAGGGTTCAATTGGTGAGTTGGAAAGTGGGTGAGAAGATATAGGGGATAGTTTGATCAAGTCACCCACTTTTGCAAGCATCTAGGAACATATTCAGTTGGATAAAGTTAGAGCAATCAAGTATTTTTTCCAACAACCTGCATTCAAAAGAGAAAAACAAGGAAACCACTCAATCGGGCACCCAAGGAGAGTTAACCAAGCAAACCAAAGGCAAGAAAATACATTTATGACCTAAAAATAGGTTGTTAATTCTTAGGAAGTTGTTGAACAACTAATAGGGGATAACTAGGGATAATTTAGAATTAGTTCTTGCATTTTTGGCTAAAGTATTGTAAACTTGAAGAAGTTTCTCTCTAGTCATATTGTGTATTGTAACTCAAAAATATAGTCTTGAGACTGAAATAAGCATTGTAATATTTCACTTTTCAAGCATTTTTAATCAAAACAAGTCATCTTTCAAACTACATGTACAATATTGTAAGGCATCTTTATCAATGAAAAAGCAAGTTTTCACCTTCATTGTATGGGTTCCTATCATGTGCTGATTATTTTTATGCTTTTTCTTATGTTTTTATACTGAATCCTCTAAATCATGCACTATTAAAGACCTAGAAAACCTAAAAAATCTTCTTTATATGCTAGTTACTAGTTAGAAAGCACCTAGATTAGTTGATTTAGTTGTGAAAAGAACTTATTTTCCTCCTAAAATAGTAGAGATAGGTCACATTTTAGCAAATAGCTCGTAACATAAGGAAAAACAACATGGATGTGTGACACAAAAAACATCTTTTCATTGCACATTATATGCAAAAGAGTTTTTACACTTCGTCTTCAATATTTTGGTGCATTACTATCCATAGTTTAGGTTCAATTTTTCAATCTTCTATCTCTTTTCCATGGTATAAATAGTCATACTAGATTATGATAAAATTAAAACTAGTAGAAGCATCAAGAGAACCAATCGTATTTGGAGGTTGATATCCATCATCTAAGCCCACACTCAAGGAGACCATCCCATGTTTCATGAGAAGACTATGTGATTTTATCAACTTAACAAGGGCACACACTTCTGTGACAATAATTCTATAAACTTCTATGCATGATTTTCTCTCCTGGGGTTATGTAGGAAATGGACTAAACATTTTAGGTATATACTTTAATTTCCTAACAAAAATGATATAAGTTTAAAAAACTTAATTTCCATGTTATCTTTAATATATATTGCAACCCTATCATAGGCAAAAATAGCTTCTTCCACTATATCAAATCTTCCCATCCATTGATGTTTCCTTGATTTAGAATCCTAGATTTATGCAACATAGTGACCCCAAGTGCATTTTATAACACCTATATATGACCTATCCTCTATAGACTATTCAAACTTATCAAAACTCAAGCACAAGCCTTGGCTTACTCAAATCATTAAGATGCATATTTATTATACAACTTTTCTTTTGATTTTTTTTTTTAAATACATTCCAAATGAGATAATACAACATTAGGTTCCTTGCACAAGAGGTTGCATGGTTTATAATTGATGTATAAAAATATGTGAATGCATTGTTGCCTCTGATTGATATAACAACCATATCATAAGCATATATTGCTTATTCTGTTGTGTCAAAGGTTCCAAGCCATTGTTGTTTCTTTAGCTTTGGGTTTCAAATTTTAAGCATACCAAATTGATTCACATTTTATCCACCTATATATCTCTTCTCCATTGCTTCTTTTACTTTTCTAAACCATAATTGCAACTTTGTTAAAACATTTTTCCCTTTCACATTAGTCATTTTAAAAATTTCTATAAATTTTCATTACAAATTGTTAATTCATATTTTACAAGAAAGAAATACTAGTGCAAACCAAGATAAATAGCATAAAACAAAACCATAAGGAGGTACCCAAAATAAGAGAAATTATAGTATGATAGATTCACAATTTATTTGTATCACATTTGAAAGTGATATATTCATATTACTTCTTGCATGACTATGATGCTTAAATAGAAAATATTCAAATCACAAACAAGTAGCACATGACTAATAGAATAGTTGTGGCCAATATTAAAAAAGGAGATTTTTTTCAACTAAGATGGTCAAGGAAATGAGTATCAACATTTCAGTTATCAATATAGTGAATCCCATTAACATCATGTCATCATACTCAGGGTCAACAATTGTATTTATTTTTGTGCATAATTTTCTAATTTTTGTTGTTTGATATCCTCCAAAATATATTATGTAAAAGATGGCCAATTTAAACATGCATTCCAAAAATAATTGGCTTGCTAGGAAATGAGTAATTTGTAAGCACTATACTATCTATAGTTTTCAATTAATCACTTATCGACTAATAAACCACAATTATATTTGGTGTCCATTTTGTATTTCTTTGAGTTTTTAACTAAGATACTTTAAAATATTGACATGTGGCAAAACCATGATTCCTTTACAATTATAATTCTTGAATTGAGATTATTAGTCAAATCAAATACATATTTTACGTATGCACTCAAGACAAGATAGAGTTGACAATGTTATGAAAAAATTCACATATGTAAAATTATTGGTTTCCATATTTTAAGCTAAATAGAAACTCAAATTTATAAAAAAAGGTAACATAGTTGTATTATTTTATGGTTCAAGACATGGTTGTTTCTTTCTTACATGTTAGTAATATTTTTACTTCATTTGGTAAATTCCTCTTGATATATAGCCTAAGTCAAGTTATTTGAATTTGTTAATTTATTGTAATTAAACTTTGGCCAAAATACATATGGTCTAGAGGTTGATTTGATGAATTGGCATTGACAACTTCACCTTCTCTGATATGATGAATTGGTTTTGAGACCTTTAGCTTCTTTGATTTCATAAATTTGTCTTAAGAGGTGAGGTTCAACTTAAGAGACACAATCTATGATCATCTCCACACTTGGATTCTTTGATTTAGTGAATTTACGTTGAAGAGTACCCTTTGGCTTCAATCCCATTATTTACAAGTATCTTAACATTTGATTTATTTTACAATAAATTTGTCTTGATGGATAAACTTTGGCTTAGATGCCACAATCTAGAGATACGCCAATCTTCAACTTCTTTGATTTAATGATATTGTCTTTAGAAGTAATGTTCAACTTATATACCATGTGCTAGAGGTATCTCAATGTTTTACTTCTTTTATTTTACAAATTTGTCTTACATGATAACCATTAGCTTAGATTTCATGATCTAAAGGATTCACTTTGACCAGAACCACATAGAACTTAGGTCATCCTTATCCATTGTGTATAATGCATGTTAGGGGTTGGATGTGATAATTTTTTTATAAAAATGGTTTCTTTTTTACGAATTCATCTTGATGGATAACCCTTAGCTTAAATGTCACAATCTAGATCTATAGCTCAATATCTAACTTAGTTTAGTTCTTTCGTCTCAAGGAATAACCTTTGGCTTAGATGCCATGTTTTAGAGTATCTCAACCTTTTACTTCTTTGATTTTGTGAATTTGAATTGCATGATAACCATTAGCTTATATGTCATCATCTATAGCTATTATTACATATGCTAAACCTAGTACATTGGATCTGACATTTTAATTATTTTTTCTATTTATTTTTTCTAGACATATCTTAACCTTATACTTGAGATGGGTCTTGACCATTTTGTAATTATACTACATGAGTGTCAGAGAATTGTACTTTGGGAAGAATTTTTGACAAAAAAAGTAGAAGCAAGTTGGATTTGAGCCTAATCGGGTCGAAAAGTTGTTGGAAGTTGTGCTTGTGGTAGGTAATTACCAACCCATTTTAGTACAAGACATACATTGTTGTAGAAGCATCAACAAAAGAAGCATAACACACACATAAAATACTAGTTCAATGAATTTGGTTATCATGTTATTTAAGGCCCCCTTGTTTTATTTTATTCTTGGGAATATGGACTTGAACTAGGGTTGGAGTGAAAGTGCTTAAGTTATGCATCCTAAATGATTGGAGATCGCTCTTTGTTAAAAAATCCTAAAGATTCTAAAGGTTTAAATATGATACAAAACAAGTTTTGTACAATCAAAAAGTCTAAAAACATATTGATTTCCTTTACAACCATGCAAACTAGAACTTCCATCTTCAATAAGAAATTTGGAGCCATGAGCGGCCAAACCGTTTTACAATTCAAAATTCTAACATTAATGATAATTGAAACATCACAACAATGATGATGGCTATGAAGCTCAAGGGATTTATTCTAATTTTAGTAACACTTAATTTATACGTAGTCTAATACTATTTTCTTTATGTTTAGTTCTTTTTCAAAAAAAATGTTGTGTTGAATCTATTCAACTAGAATCCTTAGGGATGTCTTAGCTTGAGACTCAATGAGTTATTCAAATACTCAAAGAGACTCAAAACCATGGACCTTCAAAACTAGGAACATTCCTATATTTCTTGGATGTTATTAGGAATGTTTCCTTGGGTCTTTAACTATGTTGCAAGAAACATCACCTACAGTTAAGAGTAGGGGAATTATTTGGCTCAACCAAAATAATGCACAAAAGTTTTTAGAATTTTTTTAAGTTGAAGTCTAGATTCAATGAAAACTAAAGAAAATCAATAATTGGAAGTCCTATGTACTACAAATATTGATTTTTCTCTCGTGGGTGCAACCAAATAATATGTTTAGGCATTTCCTTGGGTAGTTTAATGGTTTTATTTTCATTATTTTTAGTTCCTTTTCTAAAAAAAAAGTGAAATGGTGAGTCTCTTCAATATTTTGACAAACCATATATTTCCTATGTTGGTCTTATAAATCATTTATGAATGTTTTTTGGAATGAATTGCAATGGAAAACTAGTATCTCTTACTTTATTTTGTTTTAGTTACTAAAAGACTGTGTGATTTCCTAGAGTTGTTGATATAAATTTTGAAAAAAATTCAAAAGGATTTAGTTTTGTCCAAAGAAGAATTTCTAGCTAAAATACCATTATCATCATCTTCATTCAAGTGATTTCTTTCTTGAGATTGTATTAGCTCATACACAAATCCTTTGTGTATGCTTCTTCTAGTCTTGGTAGCCCAAAAAATGGAGAATCTATAATTCTTGGCTATTAGAACAATTTCTCATTAAGAAGGTAAACCCATTACATACCATAAATATATTTTTACTAAAGCACAAACAAAATGCTATAGATATGATCATGATATGTATGTAATTACACAAGCATACATTGTTGGAGGAATAATTTGACACCTAAGGAATTTATTCCATATATAGAACATTGAACTTAAATGTCTTTACTAATCCCTTTAACATGATACACACTCCCCATGTCAGTCAACTAAAATATTTTTAAGCTACACATTTATCATAAAATAAAGTACGAAAAGAAAATCTAATTATAGATTCACTCAAATGATGGATAATAAATGATGAATAATATGGTGATAAAGTTTGTGCATATCACAATGCTTACAAGAATAAACCATACTTTGGAGTAGCGTATGGATCTCTACTGGTGACACCATTAAGATCTAAAAGTCCTCTAAAAAAATTCCACCCCTAAAGATGCATCAAGAAGGGGATTTAAAATGTTGAAAACTTTAAACTTACAGATGATAATCCTAGAAGAACATCATGGGGGCTCTAGGAGAAAATGGAATATATCCCAATAAAACACAAAGGTGTTTGTGATTGTAGAATTTTTGTAGTTGTTGGAGAGAAAGGTATGGTATTTTGTATTAAACACTTAAGAATTTTTTGGGAAAAATCTTATCAACTAGCAATGGGAAAGGATTTAACCTTTTTAATAAATATCTCCTAAAAATATTAAGTGTTGTTTCTCATGAAAACTCTAAAAATAAAGTAGTTAAAAAAATTCATATATCAAGACACCATTTTAGCTGCAAGATCTTATATTCCAAGGGATTGTTAGATTAACTATCTATATAAATGCAATAGCAACTATTTAAAAATTATGGGAGAATATACTACATAATCAATTGTATAAAAGAAAAAACACTAATTAAGTTGGATCATGAGGAATGTTAATATTATGCTAAAGTGCCACTCAATACTATGTCATATCAGGCAAATCAAGAAAAATTAACTCCCCTCTACCATTACTAGATCTACACACCCCAAACAATCTATAATAACCTTTGGGCTTATTGGTTATCACCCATTCTATTGAGACTCAAGTTGTTTTGTGGCTCAAGCTTAGATTCATATTCAATGGAAAAACTTAGTCAAAAGTTAGAAAAAACTCAGTAATAAAAATGTATGATATATCAAAAATATTTTTAACGGTTTTTAATTTTTATTATTAGTTTAAGTTGATTTTCTATTTTTTATAGACTCAACCAAGTCTGATAGCTAAGACTTTTGAATTTCTTGAAACTTGGAAGTTTTGGAAGACTCAAAAGTCTCTATTGTTAGACTCGTTGAGTTTGTAAGTTTAGGATGTAGAGTAAACTTTCCAAGCCTAACTCAAGGACTTGAACCCACAAGTCTTCACCAAGACATACCAAATCTCAACAGACTAATATTACTATTTCCATCAAATAGATGTGCTAATACACTAAGAAAATTTAAAGTACAATAAAAATATAGTGTGGATGTTAAATCTGCAAATGGCTTAAATCTTAATATAATATTATCATGTTAGTTATTTGAAACACATTAAATTCAACATCCCTATGAAATATTTAACCATGCTAAAATATGCAAACTAAATAGAACAAAAAAAACTAATTGCAAGCATATAAGAACATGACCAAACCCTATCCCATAGTGGATTGGTGCTTTTGTGGAAAGAAGCCCTTTCCCAACCCTTGATAAGCTCCTAATATGTTGATGATCAACATGATGAGTTGTGGAGTGGACAAAATTAGCTCTCCATTGAAGAGAGTAACTTTGCATGGGGATTGTGGATGATTTGTTGAAGAATGAAGCTTCTACTTATAGACTCTCAAGTTGAAAGAGTGCTCAAAAGAGAGCAATGTGGGACAAAGATTTAGCCAATGAGACTTGAATCCACTTGTCACCTTGTGAGTGGTTGAGGAATGTACAAGTTTTGGTCAGTGTGCCAATAAATGAGATTGGTTGGCCTTTTCAAATTCAAATTTGGCTTGTTGGAGGGAGAAAAAATGACTTTAATGCCAAGTGGGGGACATGTAAGAGGGGAGTTATTGCCATGTTGGAAGGGACAAGTCAACTTGCTTTCAAATTCAAACTTGAGGAATATTCTCCAAAGATGCTTTGTTGAGGGAAAATGATGATTTTAATAAATGAATTAAAATGCTTTATTGGTGCAATTGGGAAAAGCTAGAGGATGTGATGGGTGATTAGATTAGATAACTTAGATGATGATTAGGTGTTTTTGACCTATTTTGACTTAGATACTTTGATTTATTTAAATCAAAAGCATTGGAATATGAATTTGAGATTTAATTAAATAAAGTTTGGTTTATTTAATTAAAAGGGTGATGTGAGATCAATTTGAAAGAGATGAACTTAGGAGATGGTTTATTTAATTCAAAGATGAAATGTCAGGATTTGATTAAAAATTGATCTATTTAATCAAATGAGGTAATGATAGGCTTAGATTAAATAAAGTTAATTTATTCAATTTAAATGGATGATCCTTGATTTACCTAATGAATGGATTTAGTGAGCTTGATTTATTTAGTGAATGTATGAATATGAATTTAATTAAGTGCATAATGCTAATTTCAAGTGTCTACATTTTCCCCCAATGTACTTGATGCGTTGGTTCAAAGAATAAACTTGCCACGATCAAAATTGAAAAATTTTATGATTTTTTTGGATGCCCCAGCGGAAAGAAGAACACTAGTACATTGCCCCCTTGAGAGATTGAGCGAAAAGATTTGATTTGAGGGGATCTCACAATAAAGAGGTTCAAGATAGACATATGGATGGTTAAGATGATGATGCAAATGAGATGGTTTCAAGATGCTTAGAATAATCAATCTATATTATCCTAAACAACTTAAATGATGATATAATGCATGTGAGATGGATGAGATGGATGATGTGATATGCTATGATTATGAGATTTATGTATGCTAATGATTTGTGGATGTAATATGGATGCAAGATGGGTGCATTGGTGATGTTATGTTAGTGCAGAGAGAAGAAAGAAGAAATGAGATGATGACAAGAGGATCCAACAAATTCCATGATCTGACAAGACTTTATTAGAGATGATGATGATGATAGATGATTTGCTTATCAAGGATTGGGATTTTAAAAGGGTTACTTATCTTATGTTTGATAACACATGTAGATATGATGCATCAAGGTATAAAGAAGCAGGATGGCGGTGTACCTAGTGCGATGGACTTTGACTCAACAAGTAGATAGGGGTATTCTTGTTCACACTTGACATACATAAACCTTGCTAGGACGTACCTAACAAAGCAATTATTCGCCAAGTTATATTACAAGAACGTCCAACAAGCACAACAGACAAGAAGATAATGATCATTGCCCCATTCCTTTCTCTCTAAATCGTTTTGAGTAGACATCATTGAGAGGTCATTGGAATGAGCGCAATAAGATAAATCAAAAGAAAAGATCAAGTACACAAACAAGTCAATGTTCTTCATACTTTCAGCCAATGGGATGTGTTTTGATAGGATAAGAATCCAAGGTGATATCCAAAATGATGCCCATTGTCAGAACAATATATCCTAGGACATGCATTGTAGAGGATGATGATGGGTTGATAAGTTGATTGATAGGTTGTTGATATAAGGTTGACTGAAACATTTGAAAATGATCAAGAGTTTGATTTTGCATTTAAAGGTTTGTTGTTTTGATTTTGATTTTGATTTTGTGTTTGAAGTTTGCTTTTGCTGATTGTTGTGATTGTTTTTGTTTGTGTTGCCAAAGGATGAAGGTGACAATCAGTTTATTATGGATGATTGATTATTTCGAGTGAAAGTCAGATGAGACGGATGGATTTTTTCAAATATTTGGATGTTTTTGGTATTTTCATGATGTTTTACAAATGTTTTGGGGTTTTCTGCGATTTTATGAATGTTTTTTTCGCATTTTGTGTTTTTTGAATGTTTTTGGATTTTGATGTCTTTTGAATGTTTTTGGATTTTGATGTCTCAGGGGTTGATCGAAGATTAGCCTTGCCTATGTTTAAGCTCAAAGACGACGTAGTTCAGATACCATGTTTTTGATGTTTTTCTGACTTTTTGAGTGTTTTTTGGATTTTTCTATTTTTCTGATGTTTTTGGATTTTTGTATGATTTTGACAATTTGGATATGGATGTGTGTGATGATATTAGTGATTTGTTTGTAATTTTGTTGAAAACCAAGCTAAGGTTGATTGATCAGATCAATAGATTGATGATGATAACATTGTTGACGATGCACAATAATGCAAGGATAGTGTTATGCAACACAAGGATTGGGATGGATATCCCAAGATGATGAGGGATTGGTGATGATAACATTGTTGAGGATACACAATAATGCGAGGATTTGTGTTAAGCAACACAAGGATATCTTGAGATGATGATTTTTTTTATTGGATTTGATTGATCATGATTGATAAAGCTTGATTTGGAACAAAAGTTGTTCGAATGATTTGATGTGATGTTGACGTGCAAATTAGATGTGACTGATATCGATTGTTTGGATCGATGTTTGATGAAAGATGAAGACTAATAAAGAACATATTCTTGTCAAAATATGCCATGGGCTAGTGATTTGGATTTTGGATCACAAATGCTTTGACCAATTTGGTTTCACGTTTGCCAATGTTTGGATCGCCACATAAGTTGGAGGATATAGATCAATATTTATTCTCAAAGCAAGATGTAAATATCTGCCCCTAGTGTCTAGCAATGTATGGAATGTCATGGATGAATGCCTGGATGGATGGATACAGTAAGCACGCAAAGGATGCCAAGGATTATCTTGTGATAAGATAAGGTGTTTGAATAAAGAATTCTCGTTTGAATAATGCTTCATGGCTCAGTTAATGCGGGGTAGGATAGGATCAATGAAAATGACTCATGTCAAGATGTCTACTATAAGCAAGCGTAAAGTGTGCACCAAACTTTGTCAAGATCAAGATAACTTGGACTATGTATGCAGATGGAAAAATGGATTGGATAAATGGTTCATGGATGAATGAATTTATCATGGATGAGATGGATGGAATGCTAGATTTATTACAGATGGGATGAGGTGCTTTCACTTGAAATAGTGCACGCAGATGCCCGATTCTACACATGATGCTTGTTTGCCAGGTTTTCATCATTGGTACCTGTCCAAAGTGCAACCATAGTGGTTTTCACTGGAGGATGATTTTTTTCTTTACTATTTTTAATCCTTTTTTTTATATTTTTGATTTTTTTCTTTTTTGATTTATTTTGGATTTTCTGAAAGATTTTAAGCTCATGCTAAACCACCTGGTGGTGTCAATGTATATTCTCCTATCATAATGTGTCATCGGTATCCTTCCTGAAGAAGTTGCTTTTATAGATACATGCACTTGAATGCAACTTTTGGGGTTCCTGATTTGCTTTGTTGATACCGGAGTTAAATTTGTCTTTGTGCACACATCATGATAGAGTGCCTTTGGAATGCTTATGATGAAGGGTCGTTACCAACACATGGTCAGTGTGATAATTCAATATCATGCATGGAGGCGTGGATGGAGTTTTTTTAGGAATAAAAGATGAATTGGTTGATAGTTTGGAATCTTTGACTCTCCAAACTTGGGAAGATGAGCAATGATGGGTGGATATGAAAGTGTGTGTGGAATTAGGACCAACTATTTGATACACTTTGTACGTTGCTTGAAAAGCCTGCTTTTGCTTTTATGGACATCTTTGATGGATAATTTTCCCTTTTTTATTTTTCCCCATAGTTTCTTTGACTAATGGAGTTTGATAGGGATAATCTTTCTTTGTATTCTTTGGTATCCATTTGTATTTGATTTGTCCATTGTGTTCCTTAGCTTCTTTTGCTTTGATACCAGTTCTTTGTGCTTTGATTCAAATCTTTCTTTTGATGTTGGTCCCAATTCATGGATGGGGTGATGGGTGGATGAAGATTCATGACATGGCTGGTTGTAGTATTGGCATCGGTTTCATCATAAGGATTCTTTGTGCTCCCTATGTTGACATTTGCTTGAGACATAGTTGCCCCCAATATGGTGGTAGTAGCACCTTTGTTCCTTGATTCTTCCTGTTTTGAGATGTCTTGTTCAGTAAGCACTCTTTGATAAATGACCACAACAGATGACGTTGTTTCCATTTGTTGCTCTACTGACTTCAGAATATCTTGTTCTATCTTATCTGCTTCCTTGAGTGGATAATGCCGGATATCTTTATTCATGATGTCCTTAGTTTGAGTTTGGGATATATTTGATCCTGATGTTGACAACTCAATTTGATTGAAGGAATCAATAACGTGCTCTTTTTGTGTAATAATATCAGGAGTAAAGGAATCCTGTTTTGAATGAAGATCATCCACGTGTCTATCCACAAAAAGCATCTCATGGGTAGATGGAGGAGTAAGTGCTATGTGGATATGATCATCTTGTATGGATAGGAGAGTATCCATTAGATCATTGTAGTATCTTGGAGATATGAATTCTTGATCTTGATTAATTTTGGGATTGCTTTTGACATGCTTTGGATCAAGTTCCTGACATGGGTACTCATTTTCAAAGGACATATTCCTTACAAAGGGTTCTTGGACATCATCACTAGGCATGGTAAGTGGTTCAATATCCTCTTGATCTTTGAGTGGACTTGGATCAAGTGTTGAGTCGAGGATTCCTTCAGTATTTGTAACTATGAGGTCAAAGGGGGTCAACATGTCTTGGAAAGGACCATTGCTAGACTTTGGTGAAAGATTTTGATAATGCTTTGGAATAAATTTTTGAGATATGTCCTCTAACTCATAAGGTGATGTAGAGACATTTTCAATATGATCATTGGTCGATGGATCGTGCATTATGTCAATAGAATCAAATAATTCTAACACTCCTTGAAATAGATCACTAAAAAGTGGCTCTTGATGTATGGTGAGTTGATCATCAGATGGGACAAAAACATCTTCAGTGTGTTTCTTAATTGAGAGATCTTGAACATTGTTTTCAACAATTGTGGCAGAGAGATTGTGAATGTCTTCAACCATAGGGTCAAGTGATGTTGACATTTCTTGGATTGGATCATTGTTGGTTGGTGTATTTTGATCATGATTGAAAAGTGACTCTTGACATATGTTGATTTGATCATTGGATGAATTAGACACAGCTTCAAGGTGCTTAGTGGTGGATTGATCTTGATCCTTGTTCTCAATAGTTGTGGTGGAGAGATTTCCAATGCTATCATTGTCCCCAATAGTGATTATCTTTTGATCAATCAGGTCTTGGATGAGTTTTTTGAGTCGAACACAATCTGATGTTATGTGTCCCTTTATTCTATGATAATCACAAAGGTGCTTCTCATTATACCCTGGCAGTTTTATGTTCGATTCTTGATAGTTCCCATAGATGGGGAGCTTGATGAGATTTTCTTGTACCAATTGTTGCAGGACTAATTTGATTGGTCTCCCTAGTGGTGTGTATTTCCACTTATAACCCTATGAGACTTGTACTTTAAATTGACCTTATGGTGATTTTTTTTGGAGGTGGTGAGTGATCTTTGAAATATGGTGCTTGATCCTCGAGACGTGGTGATTGGGTTTGTTGTTGATGTTGTTAATCTTGATATATGAATTCTTGACATTGGAGATATTTTTCTTGATGTGGTTGTGGACACAACCCAATGCTTTGATGACATGGATTAACCAATGGACGAGTGTATTGATTTTGGAGTGAAGATATCTTTTAGCTCAATAATTCAATTAGTTTGGCATGTGAAGCAAGTTGCTTTAGTGAAATTTGATCTTGATTTTGAATTTGACTCCCTTGATTTGGCTTAAGCAGATTTGGGATGTATACTTATGGTGTTCGCATGGAATCATCAAAAAATTGATTTTGGACAATGTTCTGATTTGGGATGGTGTTCAAATTTGGCCTTATAGGTTGAAATTGAACATTGTCTTGATTTAGGTAACTTTTATTTTGGATGGTGTTACCTTGACTTGGACCAATACATGGAGTTGTTAACATATTGTTTGGACTTTGGACAACATTAGTATGATTTGCAAACATATCCATCCCAAAGTTTGCCAAGTGTGGATTTGAAATGTTCATGTTTGGAAAACTTGTACTTGGCATGTATGGATTTGGTGGGATGATGTCGTTTGTTTGTGGAAGACTCATGCATTGGGAGTTTGGTTGATAGATTTGTAGGTTTGGACTCGGATTTAAATCTACCATCGGGAAAGGTGTTCCCAACTTTTGAATGGGCATACTTACATTTGTACCATCGAGGTTTGTAGGGGATAATGATCTCATGTCCAAATTGTATAAATGTGAGTTTTGATAATCAATCGGCATTGCAAGGTTTTGAAAGTTTAGTTGATTTGGATTACTCATGATGTATGGAGCAAGTTTATATTCCATGTTCTTCTTGTGTTGAGGTCTAGTTTGGACCGTAAAGTAAGGATCAATTTTCAAGAATGTGGGAGGTGAACCTCTAATTCTTTGGGTTGATCCAAACTCTAGGTACAAAAAAGAAAGTCTAAGATTTAAAGGATCAAAAGGATGGTGATGAGATATGAAAGATGGATGATTGGTGAATGATTGGAACTCTTAGGAAACCTTGAAGAGGATTCTAAACTTTAGGACTTGGATTGATATTTTGATTTGATTTGGATTGGTTTGACTTGATTTGGATAGTGAACTCATAAACTCTAAGAGGTTGGATGTTGTCCTAGAGTAAATTTGTCCACAAGATGTTAATTTGGCTAAATGTGTAAAGAAGGATTCATCTAGACACACCTAACCAAACAAGATGATTTTGATTTGATTTGATTTGATTTTGGATTTTGGATAGTGAACTCATAAACCACAAGATGTTGGATGTTATCAAGGGATAGATTTGTTCACAAAGACCGATAATTTGACTAAATATGTGGAGAAGGATTCATCTACACATTGTAATCAAATGAAATGATTTTGATTTGGTTCCAATGTTTGCCCAAAGTTTAGCATGAGGGATTTTTTCAAGATTTCCAAGAATTGTTTGTGAGGTGATTTTGATTTGATGTTAAGGAGATGGATGAAAGTTTTGATTTTGATCCTAAGATACTTAGAGGGACTTTGTTTACTAGGCCAAGATATTGAAGCACACACTTTTCTCTAAGAGTAGTTCAAAACCAATGTTTGCATGAAAACCATATGACCAAAAGAGACCAAGCACATGTGTGGAGTTGAATTTGAGTTAACTTTGCTTAATTAGTTGTTTTTATCACAAACACTTCTTGATTAGGTTTTGAAACTAGATGTCTAATGTTTTAATTTCTTCTCATCCCACAAGGTGTGTTATGTGGAAATCAAGGAAATTAAGGAAAAAGTTACCTAATGTTGACCTTAGTAGGAGCAAATTGAGATGAAATCCAAATGCTTAGAAGCCTCTAAGGATGATAATCCCAAGGGCAAGCAATAACATGCAAATTCGTTCAAGGATATTTGCTTCTCCAAAAGGGTTTGAGGTTTGATGCTCATGTTGAATGTATGTTTTCCAACGTTTTCGATCAATAAAAGTGTTTTGATTTCAACAATAATCACAACCCTATGGATATGAAAGACAATATTTGTTGAGTCCTCACTTGGAAAAGTCCAGCTACACTTATCTTTAGTGAATGGTTAGATGCTTGACCGCACTGGCTCCCCTCCACGACACTCACTTATACGGGGCAGCCAAGCATCAACACCTATGAAACTCCCATGGCATGCTTTCCATTTCTACTAAAGATCGTAAAGTGTGGGGCGGCTTCAGAACAACCATTCTTACACCAAAAAATAGATCAAGGATTTTGGCAATATCTACAAGGGTTTTAGTTTAGACTTTTCATTCGTAGGAGTTGACCCAACGTGGCGAGAGACCATTGCTACCTTTCTCATCTGAGTCAACTGCATGATACTGGCATTTATTCCAATACCCACATTTATATCTCAACTAGAAATACTCTTGGCTTTAGAGTGTTACCGGTTGAGTCGTTCCCTTGGGTGAGTACTTTTTCCCAAGGAATTCCCTCTAAGATAAACAAAAGCAAGTAAACATATTCATAGTTTGATCAACCTTCATTTAGAAACAAAGGGAGAACACATGCAATAGGTTTACTCACACTCGCAAAGTGTTTTCTTCAATTTTAAACCCAAAATGAAGTGTGGAGGTGATCACTTTATCTCAACCTAAGATCACAAAAAAGGCCTTTTAATTCTCAATATCGTTGTGAAGCACGAGAGAAGCACATATGTCCTTTTCAATGATGTTAGTTTAAGTAAGCAATCACAAAAAAGTAGCACATGTTCATTTTAACCTTTCAAAGCAATTGTGAGTTCTTTTTAAAGCACCAAAGGACAAGTGAGAGTCGATTTGTTCAATTGTTAATCCAAAATCAAAGTCAAGTAAGTTTGTAGTGTTCAGTTTTAGCCCAACTTTGAAAAAAAATCAATGATCTAGTTGGCTTAAAACAAAAAATTAAAGCAATAAATGGAAGCTCTAATAAGCATTAAAAAATGCTTTTGCCAAGTTCAAGTGCCCACTTTCCAATTCAGATCTGTCGTTATTTGATTCCTTCGTAAGAGAAACCACCGTCGTTTCTTGATGCCAACCTGCAAATGATGATAATGATTCCAAATTTTTTGACAATGATTCTAAATCTCTGTGTGAATATCATTCGGTCACCATGACTCCAAATCTGCAAAAATTCATGATATAAGTTGTGCAAAGAAATATATCAAACACAAAAACAAATGAATCTGCCAAAAAGATAAAACAACATTGCAGTCAAAAACTTTTATTATGGGATTTGCATGATAGTTAAGATATTTGCATGATTTCCAAACTCGAGATTACTATGTGAATTCCAATGTTTGTTTCAAAAAAAAATTTAGAATTATGAGTCCTCACGAATGGCATAAGCACAAGATTAAAATATTATGCTGACTCAACAAATAACCTTTACAACACCCCACTTTTGTGCAGCGATTAATGAAGACAACAAGATTGAAATACAAGAAATCCAATAGTAATGAGGAACATTGATATCAATGAGAGAAGCATAGACAAAGCATGTTACCTACTATTTGAAATGATACCTCAAGAAGCAATGGAACTGTTTGATATGATGCTTCGCCTCTTACACATAGCATCCTTATCTCCTTCCCACACATAGCTCTATCTGTTATGTCACCTCAACGCTAACTTTCTGCTTTGTTTCACACACCATTCTGCTGCACACGCTAGCATACAATGTCTCTTGGTGATTCCCTATCTTATCCTTCCACTTCACCACTTGCCACTGTCAGAATTTCCACACAACCTTGGGGCAATCGTTGCAGCAAGTACTTGCAACTCATAAATAATCTCTGATAATTTTTTTTCTTAGATGGGGACATTTCATTAAATGTGCTTCATTGAGTTACTATCAGCATATGGATAGGTTGAGAAAGTAGAAGGAAAAGGCATTTCAATAGGTTTCAAGAGGATAAAACAAAAGGCAGAGATGAGGCGCCTTTAAGAGCTTGCAAAGATGATGCAATTAGTAGGAAAAATTTGTGCCCAATGAGGTAAGAATTTAAAGCTACACTCCATTGGAACATGTACAGCTAGTGACCATTCACAATCTTCAAAAAAATGCTTAAGTTAATAAAACTAGCAGGTGTAAAAGAAAATGCACCCAAAGCTATATTTTTAAAAACTTTCAAACTGATGTAGTTGGCAAGTGTAAAGACAAATTCCTCAGCCTTTGAGCAACATCCTCGTAGCAGAGATCACCTTCACTTTATTGCATTGAGAGAAACCTAGCAAGATATCTCAAGGACCGGTCAAATCATAGTTACAGTGGCAGCTCAGATCATAGTCGCGCCTAGGATGGAAGATCATAGGCCTAGAGATGTTGATTTGTCTTCAAAAAGAAATGCAATATTTCTATAAGCAGTCACACCCTCTCATCTGATGTACCTGCTATCATTTAAGGTCGATTACTACAAGAAAATATTAGCCAACTACTTCACAATATTAGCTTGGTATGCCATGTAAGACATTTTGAATGAAAATAAGCTTTCATGATATTAAATACGTTTGCAGAGCAGCAACCAAACTAATCTTAAACTTGTTTTGCATGTGGCAGAGCAGAAACGGTTGTTAATATGAGAATCCTTTTTGGATCGAAGGTATGTGGTGCAACAAGACTACCAACTCAACAATCAATTCCCACTGGTCAATGTAATCTCAACTCAAGATTGAGACATATTCGGCTCCAAAAAGTATACCAGATCAAGCCCACATCTAACAAGTCACATAAATGAAAGAGCATGAAACAACATTGAAGTTTTAAAAGAATAAACGTGTGAGAATTGCTAGAAATGCATAAGGAAAAGAAAGAAAAGTCTTTTTGGAAACACGCAAAGATGTCTCAAATAGCATAATCATCCCTTCTGTTCTGGTGGTTTTGATTTATGGTGACATTGACAAATACCATCTATGTATAACAACACACACAATGTATAAATCTGCGCATAAAAGTGTACACAATAAATTTGCATAAATCCATACCCATGCATAAATCACAACGATTCATTCATTTATGTATACTCTACATCTGTGTGTACTCTGGCAGTATTAAAGGCCATCGATATCTTCACACTAAATATACTTTCAGAAGCTCGGCATGCAACATTTAACATTCAAGATTTATTGATAGGAAAATAAAACAGTGACCTTCCTGACACGGGGCCTCCAAGGTATTAAAGGATGCCTTATAGAATCAAGAGGTTGCTAGGCCATTTGTAGATAGTTATGAAGCATTAAAAAGAGAGTAGCTGTGGCAGTGACATTTATTGAGAGATCATCAAAATCAACAAAAAAGAATGTTGAGACAATATTAAAGTCGACAGTGACATGCAAAATCACATAAAGCATCAAAATTGAGAGGTCAACGTACCCATGTTATGACCATAAGTGGAGATCTTATTAAAAAGAATGAACAAGGCTCTATCGCATTCTTGTTTAGATAATATAAAGTCACATTAACCCTCCTCATTGTTAGCTTCTAAAGAGAAATACGAAGAGACTGCAAATTCCTAACAGTAACGCAAGGGAAAATGCATGATTGTGATGAAACATTAATCAAGCAAATATTCAAAAAATATTAGAGGATTTTTGTCAAATGTTATAGTTGGAAATGCTATGTGTGCAAAATGCTCAAAACCAGATAATGCAAAAAAAAAGCATTTATAGTTGCAAATAACAATCAATCAGTACCAAATTTAACATATTGACATGACTCAAGAAATTAAAAGTTTTGACAAAGATTATGAAGGCAAAGGAGTAAAGCAAATCAGCCCATAATTATTGTTTCAAACATTTCAAATTTAAAGAACTTAAACAGACGAAAATGAGAAATACTTCAAATAACTGCTAAGAATTCAAATCAACCCTCCTTCTAGCGCTATTTTGTGGATGCTAAATCTGCAAATGGCTTAAATATTAACATAATATTATCATGTTAGTTATTTGAAACACATTAAATTCAACATCCCTATGAAATATTTAACCATGCTAAAATATGCAAACTAAATAGAACAAAAAGTTCACTAATTGCAAGCATAAAAGAACATGACCAAACCCTATCCCATAGTGGATTGGTGCTTCTGTGGAAAGAAGCCCTTTTCCCAACCCTTGATAAGCTCCTAATATGTTGATGATCAACATGATGAGTTGTGGAGTGGAAAAAATTAGCTCTCCATTGAAGAGAGTAACTTTGCATGAGGATTGTGGATGATTTGTTGAAGAATGAAGCTTCTACTTATAGACTCTCAAGTTGAAAGAGTGCTCAAAAGAGAGCAATGTGGGACAAAGATTTAGCCAATGAGACTTGAATCCACTTGTCACCTTGTGAGTGGTTGAGGAATGTACAAGTTTTGGTCAGTGTGCCAATAAATGAGATTGGTTGGCCTTTTCAAATTCAAAATTGGCTTGTTGGAGGGAGAAAAAGTGACTTTAATGCCAAGTGGGGGACATGTAAGAGGGGAGTTATTGCCATGTTGGAAGGGACAAGTCAACTTGCTTTCAAATTCAAACTTGAGGAATATTCTCCAAAGATGCTTTGTTGAGGGAAAATGATGATTTTAATAAATGAATTAAAATGCTTTATTGGTGCAATTGGGAAAAGCTAGAGGATGTGATAGGTGATTAGATTAGATTAACTTAGATGATGATTAGGTGTTTTTGACCTATTTTGACTTAGATACTTTGATTTATTTAAATAAAAAGCGTTGGAATATGAATTTGAGATTTAATTAAATAAAGTTTGGTTTATTTAATTAAAAGGGTGATGTGAGATCAATTTGAAGGAGATGAACTTAGGAGATGGTTTATTTAATTCAAAGATGGAATGTAAGGATTTGATTAAAAATTGATCTATTTAATCAAATGAGGTAATGATAGGCTTAGATTAAATAAAGTTAATTTATTCAATTTAAATGGATGATCCTTGATTTACCTAATGAATGGATTTAGTGAGCTTGATTTATTTAGTGAATGTATGAATATGAATTTAATTAAGTGCATAATGCTAATTTCACGTGTCTACATATAGTACTATGGAATTGTACAAAGATGATATATGAAGCAATTATCTTTTGTTTAGGAATAATAACCCTTGTAGAGGAGGTGCATATAGAAACACTAGTACTGGAATCTATGGTAGAAGAAGAAGCAATGAAATAATTTCCACAAGGGGTTCAAGTAGTAGAAATCTCATTGCATTAATATTGCACAACACAAAAGAAGGTTGAACAAAAGGAAGGAAGCTACAAATCAATGGATATTTGGATTTGGTTGGTGAAGCCAACCATGGAGAAGCTAGTTGGAATTAAATAGATCTATATCTAAGTCACCTTGAGATCCTTCCAAAAAGGCCCCAAAAGTTGGTACAAAGGTGATAAATGGAGCAAAAAAAATCTTTTAGAGTACGAGTAAAGTCTATACAAGATGAAAAACCTAATAATTTAAAGGTTTCTACCAAGTCAATTTTTGACTTAGAAGATGCAAATCCTATGAAGAAACTTAATGATAAATTTATTGAAGAAGTAAAGTAAATTAATATTTTTGAAATTGTATTTAGAAATAATAGAAATGGTGAAATGAGGGAAAATGATGTAAAATTTGATGAAACCTTTTCCAAAGAAAAAATGAAAATTATATTTGTTACAGAGGTAAGGATTGCTACTGCATATGTGAAGGTCAAGCAAATGAAATCATAATTGAAAATATTGAGCGTGTATTGAGAGAATTTGTTGCTATTGAGGTTGTTGCCTATTTTTTATAATCACCAAACATGGGGGTTCATCTCACAAGGTCCATTCTCCTATTGATGTTTGGAAAGTCTTTATATTTATGCTTGCAAGCATTGAAATTGAGATAAAAGAGTAGGTGTTGCTAGAAATGTAGCCTTTGGGCTTATCTTAGTTGTAAAATCATGTGGGAATGACATTCCAAGGTACTACTACATGAGATATAACTGAAATGCATTGTATATTTTTTGGTGAAAACATAAATGAAAATTACATATTTTATTGGATACTTAAGTAGTTAATAGTTTTACTTTTAGGGAAAAACAATAAGCTTCAAGAAGTGTTGCTTTTGATTGATACTTGTTATAAGTTCTTGCAACTTATAATGAGTTGTTTCTTCTTGAATATAAAAATGTATTAGGTGATTCCTTTTTTTTTAATTTCTATAATTATTCTACATAAAATCATTCACATTCAACAAAGTTATCCTTAAAATAAAATTAACTTCATTTATTCATCCTTTAGCCTTGTTAATATATGTTATTTTGTGATAGAATTTATTAATTAATTTTGATACATGAATGGAATCCAATAGATATAACAATTTATTTATTTTTCATGTTGGTTAGAAATAAAACATGGGTTGGATTTGCATATGAGCTTTGAACCCATACTTTTTAGCTCTAATCCTTCTACTTCATAGCAACTTTTCTTGGATTGTGTTGTCTCATTGTAGATCTTGGTCTTGGTATATGATCTTGACGATAGTCCTCTTAAACTTGTTCACTATCTTGGATTTGTAGCCTTTAAAGTGTAACCCTATTTATTTATCAATACATATCTCAAAGATCCCTAGTCAATAGCTTAAAGGATTAGAGAATGTAGCTACAAACTGTGCTGATCAACCAAAACTGGTCACAATAGTGTATAGAGAGAATACCGAATATCTCTATTAGTTTGGTAGAATGACTTTTAATTTCTTTAATTAGTAAGTAAATTGTTAACAGGCTCTTCCTCTTTGAAATTGGGAGATTATATTTGGGATGGTAGACACAAAGCTATGTATGGTTCACATAGAAAGTTATGGGTCCATGCTTTGTGTTGTGATTTTATATTATTCATTTATATCGAGATGAGATTAAACATCATACTTTTTTCTATGCAACTTGCTATAATTCTTCATCATTATCATTGACAAACTTGCCAAAGTATTATAAGAACCATATTTATTGAATTGCCAAGAATCATAACAAGGTGTTACATGTACTTAAAATAGACATAAAAATAATGATATAGAGTTATTTTTTTGTTGGTAGATAACAATTTTGTTCTATTTCTTCTTTCTTTCAATTTATAGATTATACATAGTGATTTTTTTTTTGGTGGCTAATTTTGGTTATAAGATATCTTAGTCCCTAGCTGAGCCCATTTCCTATCATGGTACCACTCACTTTGATATTTTCAAGTCTTCTAGTTCAACAAGGTAGAAATCTAATTTTTAGATGTTTTAGGGATAAAATAATCTCAAAGATTACCTTGTGAAGAAATAATTATTTACTACAAATCTCAATAGATGCATCCATCAAGATGCCCCTATCTACCTTCATAATCCAAATAAAAAATAATAAACAACCAAATGCATTTATTGGACATGCCTTTGTCTAACTCCTTAATCTAAATAAAACATAATCAATGACTACTTATTTGGAAAAATTCTAAAAAATACTAAGTTAATCAAATAAAAAATTAAGTTCCATATGTATAACCACATCCCAGACTATAGAAGAACTTTTTTCAAAACATTAAAAAAATGAAAAAGGAAAAGTCATATACAATTAGATTTGCATTACGTTGGGGAAACAATTTTTTTTGAAAAATAAATAAATAAGGGTATGCAGCTTTGTTAGTAAATGATATCCCTTTACTGTTGTATTGCAAGTCACACCACTTTAAGCATAGACGATTCTCACTCTTTTGCAACAAGCTCACATTCACAATCTTCACCTCCAAACAATGTTATTTTTTTCTCTATTACTTACAACATTCAAAAACACAAACTTCAACAAAAATCCTCCCACACATTCTATATATCAAATCATAATTCTCATATCATCATGACTTCAAATCCCACCACTAATCATGCACAATATCCCTCCTTTCAATAGTCAACATGAATAGATTATAACAAATCTATAACAAGCCGTGTTATTAAACATTAATTATTAATTACTACAAATTATAATTAAGATGATAATTAATAATGTTATAATATAATTATTATAGTAAGATTATTATAATAATGATAATACTAATTATTAGTATATTTAGTATTATAATTATAATAAGAGTAATTATTATTAATTATGATTATAATTATAATAAATAACACTATATATACTATAATTGTTATTAATTATGCTACTATAATAATTATACTTTATTATAATGTTATTATAATATTAATAATAATTATATTTTAATATTAATATTAATTATTCTATGTTATTAGTTCAAATGAACCAATACAAGTAAAGAATTAAAATAAGTTGACTATTTTTTCTAATGTATATATTTTTCTAAAATTAATATCAATATATGAAAATTATTTTTCTTTAATTCTATTGGATCATAGTATGTAGAGTCATATTAGTATGAGGTAAACATTTTGACTAATGTGTCACTATTTGATACTATTCATTTAAAAACACTATTTCTAAATAGTATAAAGTTTGTCTATAATATGTCTAGTCAATTATGCACTAGTAAAAGTGGAACTATTTGATTTGATTAACAAAATCATAAAATTGATTTTTTGTTGTTGTTTAATGTATAATATATTAATTAATATATTATATACCATAATCATGTTATAGTAATAATAATATAATAATATAATATAAAATTGGTATATTATTGTTAGTATATGTTATATATATCTATACTATATATAAATTAATTAATATAATATAATATAGTAATAATCATACTATAAAATATATTAATATTATATATTTATAAATATATTTTAAACTCATTATGTATATATAATTAAAATTATATAAAGATATATAATTCTTGATATACTATATATAATTACTACCAATATGATTATTATTATATATTTATGATATATATAATCATATATTAGCAATTAATTAATATAATAATATTTAATATACAATAGAATATTCTTTTCAAATATTTTTTTCCTACTACACATTTAAAAAATGTATTACTACTACTTAAAGCTATTACATATTAAACAAAAACAATTTCTTCATAGCCACCTTCATACATTTTTTGCAAGTAATGAATATTTGTAAATGTTATTTGTTTGTAACAAAATATCTTTTCATGTTTTATGTTCAACACTTGTATAATAATTATTTGTATACATTTTATTACTATTTTAATTATAGGTGTGACTTCTTTTCTAAAAAAGTCAAATGACTCCACTTTTAATTCTCTCAAATATAAATAGGAAGAAGATTCTAACAATAGTAAATAGTTGACTAATAAAACCATTCATATCTATTATTCAACAGTATCATTTAAAGCAATAGTATCAAATAATAATGTGAAACCAATTGGGTCCACTATTAATTTTTATTATAGTCAAAACAAGTAAAAAAAAATCAACTTACATCATATTAATAATATTGTATACTATTATCTAATAGAATACTAGGTAAAGTAATTTGTATGTTTTGAAATAAAATTAGAAAAATATATACATTAGAAAGTATAGTCAACCTATTTTAATTCTTTGATTTCAATGGTTTATTCTTTACCATTTAAAAAACCTAATGGATGCATTAACATTCTTGCCTCCCAATAAGAACTAATAAGATACTATTTAACATAAATGTGTGTAATTTGTGTACTCATTTTTGAAAGATATTGTTATTTGAACTCAATTTTTAGGTTGTACATGTTTATTGTTACATTGATGGTTGTCATTGCACCAAAAGATCGACCTGTTAATGCTTGGTTGTACAAGGAATACCAGGGGACACACCATCTTGCAACAATCCCTCCCGCCCCCCAGCGCAAGTGAGGGGTTTGAACTTGTGACCTCGGCTTTGATACCAATTGTTACATTGGTGGTTGTCGTTGCACCAAAAGATTGACCTCTTAATGCCCAATACAACTGCCAAATTTATACAAGATCCATAGGAGGCGGTTAAACCATGTTACAAACCCAAGTGTTGCGTTGAACAAGGAAGACCAAGGGACACACCATCTTGCAACATTTACTTCACTCAAATGTCCTCTAAGAATTAGTGATTGTATACCTTTTGTTTATCATTATAGATAAGATACTTTTAACATAAATCATTTATGGTTTACATTTCCACTCTCCACTCAAAAACACTTCAGTCAATGGGCCCTTGGTCTACTAGTGAAGTTGAAAGGTTCTAAATGAGCTCACTAAGGATCAAGTCTTGCTGAGTGCAAAGGCTCTGACACCTTAAAAGGGATGCGGTGGGGATTGTGCCCCCGACGGATTTTGGCGGAATGGATACCCCTCATACCTTAGCTCTAAGCTAAAGGGGACCCCCTTGGGGGTATCTCCAACAAAAAAAAACACTTCAAGTAAATATTTTTACGTCTCACAATGCACCCCGTTTCCCTATGAAAGCAAATATGTCGTCAATTTTTTGAAACATGTGAAATTTGTGTTAAAATCATTGAACATTTTTTTGACATATTTTTTAAGGAGAAAATAGAAAATTCTATTGCTTAAACCAAAAAAGATCCTCCCACATAACCTTATTGGTAATTATCTTAATTTTGGAACCACAAATATCTTCTTATTAGTACTTGCCATTGGCATATACTATTGTAATGAGTTTGGTTTTTTTAGTTAACTAGTTATTAATAATTTAGTTTTCAACTAATCAAAAATAATTTAAAATAAAATTCAATTTTGTAAAGTCAGCCTGTAAAATAATTAACTTTACAAATTATAAAAATTATTTCTTGTGCATATGATTGGTTAAAAAGTTATGTGTGTTATTGACCTAGGGAAAACAAGGTAAACATTTTTTTAAGGAATGATTTTTCATTTTTTGCTTTATAAAGTCATTTCATTAAATCTTTCTAAAATAAATAAATATTACTTATTTTGACTTTTTTAAAGAATGTAATTGTTATTTTTTTATTAAAAAAACTCACAAAAATAAATTAACTATTTTATAGAGATTTGGATTCACATTATTAAAATAATAAAATAAAATAAAAATTGTATTATTCTTTTCATTAGACTAATATCTTTGTTATCAATGTTTTTAATATTTTATTGTATAATTTAATTATTACATACTCTCCTTTTCATTAATAATTTTTTTCATCATGTATATTTTTATATTAATTTATATATAGAGGTTCTCCAAATAAATTATAACCTATAATATATAGGTATATAAGATAACCTATATTATTTTAGGTCTTTATTTTATATAATATACAACCTATTTTAATATAGATAATATTAATTTATATATATATATATATATATAACCTATATTAATGTATAATTTATATATATTATTTCTATTTATATCTTATGTTATTGAAGGTAATATTTTGTAGGTAAATAAGTTAATCTACATTGTGTAGGTAATATATTAATTTTTATTTTATACATTTATATTAATATATATGATAGGTTATTTTATTTTGTATGTTCTCCTTTAATCTATATTTATATATATTAATATAAATTATTATGATTTTATCTATTTATATAATATATAGTATAGGTTATATATATTATAATCTATTGTATTTTAACCATCTATTTTTTTATTTTAATTAAATCATTTATTTAATTTTTCAATTTATATTTTATATATAATCTCATCTTTTTTCTTTGGTTAAATTGTTATTGTTTTAAGTTTTAGTATATTTTCCTTTATATCTTCCTTCATTTTTTTCAATAGTTTTGGTAATTATTCCTCAATCATTTTGTTATATAATTCATCTTTATAATTCTCTTAGAGTTATTTATTCACTCTTTGAAACATTTAAAGTTTAACCTTTATTGATCATTTATTTGTGTTATATCATATTATTATATTATTCATTCTTCTATTATGTCTTCATCATTTTTTACCTATTTTCACTTTTACGTAATTTTTTAATCTCCTCCCTCTCTACCCTCTCCCACCACTTAACTCTTCTTAAGGTCATTTCTACAATCATATTCTTCATTACCCTCTTCCTATGATGAATCATTGAGTTAGGGTTGGGGTAAGATCATTAGAGTTATTTATTTATTATTTGAGACATTTAAATTTAACCTTTTTTGATCCATTTATTTGTGTTATATCATATTACTATATTATTCATTCTTTTATTATGTATTTATCATTTTTTTGCCTATTTTCACTTTTACTTCATTTTTCAATCTCCTCCCTCCATACCCTCTCCCACCACTTAACTCTTTTTAAGGTCATTTCTACAATCATATTCTTCATTATCCTCTTCCTACAATGAATTATTTAGTGTGGTTTGCTACGTCAACTCAAAATAGCATACATAGTTTAATCTAGAAGTATTTACTCTATCATTCATGGACTTTGAAAAAATCATACCATCTATAATCATCAATTCGTTAATTATTTAACAATTATTGATTTGAATGAAGAGATATAGTTGCACTTGTGTCTACAACGAATCAAATCTCATAATTTAATATAATATATTTTATTTTTTAATATAGATATAATTAAAAATAAACAACTTGTAATAAATAATCATTTTAATATATAACAATTTTATATTAATAATAAGAGAAGAAATATTGCCAACATGTAATATCTAACTTTCAATGATTTTTAATATATATTTATATTTATTTTATTTATAAAATTTATTTAATATATAATAATTTGTAATATAACATTTATTAAATATGTTATTTATTTAAAAGTTAGTGATAAACATTAGGTTATAGTTATGGATATGTTATTTATTTAAAAGTTAGTGATAAAAATTAGGTTTATAGTTATGGATAGTGTTACAATCATAGTTAAGGTTAGAGATATGGATAGTGTTACGATCATAGTTAGGGTTAGAGATAGGTCTAGGATTAAGATAATGGTTTAAAATTTATTGTTAGGGTTAGAGTTATTGTTAGGGTTAGGGTTAGGGTTAGGGTTAGGGATAGAATTAAAGTTAGGGTAAGGTTAGGTCATTAAAATAACTAATTAACAATAGTAAAACACTATAATTAACAAAACTTACATTTATTTTTATTCACATTAATAAAACTTACATTTAATTTTTATCAAATCTAAAAAACAATAATTACAATACTATTAAGACAAGTACTAGCGCACTTGTTTTTGTATCTTTTTATCTAGTTTTTAGATGTAATGAGCATTCCAAATTAACGGGCCAATTCACCTTTCCAAAAAATTAATAATTTAATACTCATTTATATATGACATTTATATTTGCGAAATAAACTATTAATTCAAAACCACTGTCTATAAAGAAAAGGTTGTACCTGGTACATTACTTGCTTAACAAGATCACAATTGACCTCATGTCTTATGCAAGCCCGAAAAAAACAATTATGAAGTTAAAAGATAACAATTATAACATACCCATTAGAGGAAAACCCTCGATTGTTGTTCATGATCCGATTGTTGTTTACTCCTCATTCACCTGCCCCTCCATAATCGTTTACATTTTAGTCATTACATTGTTTTAGTTATGCCAATAAAAAATTAGACATTACACCAGTATATGTTCACTACTTAGTGTGTAACTAACCAACAAAAAAAACAAGTTTAAACATATATTGGTGCAAATATGTTTTCAACACAAGTCAACTTGCACAAAATAAAGTCATTTTTTAATTAAATAAAGTACAACAATGTTTACAATAACCACTCCATGCAAGTGGCTTAAAAATTCTAGTACATTGTATTTACATGTATACATAAACAATTAATGGTACACAATGTCACATAATTTAAAAAATTATGAACAATTAATGGTGCATATTCTGACATAATACAAAACATTGATCAACTTTATGAGCTATCAATTGCACATTCACCCACACTTCCCTTCACATCTTCATGCATTAACTCCATCTACTTCTAGTACCTACATAGACAGTTAATATAGTGTCCCTCCAGATGCAACACTCTATTTTAGTTTGATTTAGTTTGATAGATAGATGCTTTGGTTGCACATGATACTATACTGTTTGTTTTCAATTATGACTCCGAAATTATGTTGTTTTTATACTCTGTGGATGACACGTTTGATATCCTGAACATCTAAATTTTGTTTGTGAGTTGACATTATGGTTGACACTTATGTGATGGATTATGTTGCTTATGAGTTTTTATGTGGTTATCATGATGAAATGGTTGTTTATGATATATGATGCTTGTCAGTTTTGGTGAAAAAGACAGTGTAGCACTACTCATTCGTGAGTACCTGCTATGTTGTGATTCTTCTTCACGGTGTGTTTGTTGATATATGTTTATATGTTTAACAGTGATGTTTTATGCAGGTACAGGTACCGGGTATTGGATCCACTTGCTTGTCAGGTCTGAGCGTACCCTAATCCAACGAAATTATGTTGATCCGGAGGTAGTGTCAGGTCCTTATTAAGCCATCATTCTTCATTGAACGAGTATCTTTTTGTCACCCATTATTGTTGTCTAGTCCGTTTCTATTGTGTTGCACTTGTCTGTATTGTCATGTTTGGGAATTCAATATTTTAGTTAAATGATTATTTGTTAATATATTAGATTAAATGTTTATGTTTATGGTTATGGTTTAATATATTAATTTAAATTAAACAAGTTATTTACTTTAAAAAGTGAAAGTTAATTTTGTAAAAGTATTTAATTAAATATAATTGTTGACTTAATTGTGCAAATGGGATTTACATGAAAGACAAATATTTTCAACATGTTATGAATTTTGGATTTGGAGTTGAAAATGTGATCTGAAGTTAAAAGGGTAAGTTAGAACTGATTGATCAATTTTGAATGCATGATTGACTATCAGTTAAGCTTCATGATTGAGAGTTAATTAAATGCATGAAATTTTTTTTGGGGGTTACAATTTTCATTCACGAGAATTTTCAGGAAGAATTTTCACGACAATAGCTTTTAGGAATTTTTTTGCACACCAGTTCCTCTGGAAAAGTTTTCATCTCAAATTTTGAATTGCAAGTGTGTTATTGGGTTGGAATGCTTTGGTTTTCTTCGTCAAGTAGCCAGTGTTTTAAGCAAATTTAACCGAAGCTTCAGATTTGTTCTAGATCAGTTTCTAAGCCTTTAAAACAAGTTCCCTTCTTGTTTTGCAATATTTTTATCTATATTTTTTAAAAATTTTGCTTGAAGGATATCCATTTGGAAATGTATATTTTGTTGTTAGAAAAGAATTATTTCACTAAACCTACACAAGCAACAAAGGAAACAATTAGAAGGGTTTTCTTTTTAAGTTTTAAAGAAAAACATAAATTTGTTATTAACTCTTGATTTACAAGATCAAACTTGTTGTTTTCCTTTTTATTTACTTCGGAAGATTAGTTTCAGTGCTGAAAATAAACCAACTTATTAATTAAAACAATTAATGGAAGTATAAGAGCATATTGTTTAGAGAGAACAATGAACAAAGAATAGAAACACGTCTTTGGTGTTTTCTTTTAAGTTTATGGAATTTTCATTCTAAAAATTTGGATACAGTGTAATAGGATAAATTTGTAAATGTCTGAAAGCTCTCCTTAAACCGTTAGTGTAGATAATGTATTAATTTTTCTATTATATGAATTCCTTATTCTTACAATTTAACCTACACTCAACTAGAATATTAATATATTTCTTAATTCCTTAACTTGGAAATTATTCCTAAATCGGTTAGCACTGTATCTTTCCTTCTTAGATGTTATTTTATAAACTCTATACCCTCTAAATTCGGCTGATAAGCTGTTACAATTTTTTATCTTCTGTATATAGTAGAAATCCTATTGATTCTGATTTAAAAACCACGCCTATCATCTGTGACTATAATCTAAGATATTTCATTTACTTATGTCTTCCATCCAAATATTATGCGCAGCTGGTAACCCTTAGTTAGCTCATATCTTCATTTTACAACCTCTGTTTGATTCTGCCAGCGTCGTTTTCCCTTGCTATTGCTTAATCTGATCTTTGGATTTAAAGGCTGCTTGGGACGCCTTATTCTCTTTTATTTACCTTGTTGATAGTCGCACACGGTTTGCATGCTGACTTCAGAGCTTTAAGTCTTTTATCATTGTCTTAGAAATTTATGGCTTATTTGTGACTCCTGTGTGTTGGCGATAATAATGGTTTATATCTTTGTTTACTGAAGACTTTAGTTTCTTCTTTTGTTTAGTGCCATGCATTCTTGAGGTTTGAGTTGTTTTTTTTTAAACTTAAAGTCTTACTATGTAACACACTCTTCTTGCATAATTTATAGAGATTTATATGTTAACTGGAATCTTAGTATGAGTTTAAATATGAGTGTCATGTTTAGCATGTCTTTCTCTCATTTTCATGCGCGACAGTCCAAATATATAAATATGCCCAATCTAAGATAAAAATTTATATAATTTAAATCTTTATCAATTAAAATGTGTATTTAATTTATTCTTGGATTGAATTATATATTTGTCACAAATTTATTAATGTATTAAAATTATAATATGCATAATCTTTGTTCTGTAAATCAGTCATTTGAAGTGTTTATCTATTTTAAGAAAATCTTTTAGTTTGATATGATTGCATGGCATGCTAAATATCTATTTTCAGTTTATAATATTTCTTCTTAATTGAACTTTATATATATTATCTTTACATATAAATGCAGTTAAGGGGATTAAACTATTTTATTCTTGATTAAGAATAATCTTAAAATTAATTGATTATAAATAAGATTTTTATTTAAATATGATAATGGATTATCTTTTATGGTTTTTGGTCTATAAAGTTGTTTTAGTGATAAGTATTTGATAAGCACTAATGTGCCAGTTTTAATTTATATTAGTAAGGCTTATAAATTGTGTGAATGAGGTTATTATTTGAACTATGCTTTTATATGGTTTGGTATCAAGGATGCTTTGAGATTGAATATCTTGATTTTTTGATTGTAAGTTGCTAAGTTTCTAGAGGCTAGGAAGTGAATTCGTGATGCAAAATTTTGATGTTTGTTCATTGTTGTTTTAAATACCTTGATTTATTTTGGGACTCAACCATGCAAGAGTTAATTGTCACCTTAGAGGTGTTTGAATTGTTCAATTATTGGGACATGAGTGAGATATGTTCTCTTATGGTTTTGTTTCATACGCAAGTTGGCTATCCTTGGTATTTTGATGTTGTGCCATGTTTATAGGAAGAGTGGCTTGCAATAGGGGTCAGAACCCTAAGTGGTTTCCAGGGTAACCTATCATGGGTTTTTGTAATCTAGTGAAAACCTAACTAATGTACTAGATGTTGGGTAGTATTTAACATTAATTCAGATAATAGTATGCCTCACCTAGTGCCTTAATGCTCATTTAGATTAAGGGTAGGTTGAGAAGGCCTAGAATGGCTTAGTCGTCTACCTTGTCTTCCTGAAAGGTAATTCGACTCCACATGAGTTTGTCTAGGGGCCAGGAATCGGTAGAGATTGCCAGGGTAACTCTGGATGAGGGTCGGTAGTCTAGGAAGATTCACTAGGGTAACCTAGAACAACTATGTGATGACACTCTGTCCTGAAGCATGTTTGTGGTCTCTTATGTAGAGTCACCTTTGTTACTGTTGTTGCCTCTGGGAGTTTATTTGTGATATTGCAATTTTGATTCTAACATGTCATTATCAACCATGTAATGCTATGTCTATTCTTTGTTGTTGTTTGATTGATTTATGGACCTGTCATTATCTCCTAGCACAGGGGGAGTGGACCTTCAGGTTTCATGCGGTAGGGAGGAAATTGTACTATTACCTTCATTGGATATTCTTATGAGTGATACTATACTTGTAGCAGGTTCATGTTACTTCATTGTTCGTGACAATGGATGCGAAACGTGTTTGAAGACATGGATGTTAGATATGATGTGATCATTACCCTCTTTGTATATTTACCTCATGTGTATGAGTGTACTCTTGTATCAATATTTTGATGTAATGAGATTTATGAAAATCTCACTTGATATAATTTGGATATATAAATATCTTGACTGTATAAAGTATATGAAATTTGATCTTTCATGAATATGTTATGTACATATGTTTTATGACTTCAATATTATATTGTGATGTTCTTGTAGATATCCAAATTTGGACACTTAATTTATCCAAATTTATCACTTTTCGTCTAAACATCCTCTTATTCGAGTTAATTAAATAATATTTCTATTATTTAATTAATATCTTTAATTCTGCCAAATCCCTAAGGTATTTAATTAATAATTAAATACCTTACCCTCTTTTAATCCTCTTTTCATCAAATAAATTAAATAAATAATTTATTTCAATTCCTCACATATTCATTTTCATCTCGTCTAATCCATTTCCTAATTTATTCGTAGGGATGTACACATACCTAATCCTTGATTAGGATGTGTCACATCCTCCAACTTTTGCAAGTTGTCTTCTAATCCTCATTTATCTTCTAATTATTGATTAATTAAGCCTAATCATTCCCCAAGGAATTTTTAATTCATTTTTATTCTTCCTAGATTCCCTATTTTATGAATTTTTTAATTCACATTCCATCCTCAAGGCTTCTAGAACCTTGGACTTGTCACAATCTCCACATGTGACCAGTCCCACCTTTTGGAGCCACTTTATCTTCTAGATCATCCTATGAATGTGAATTTTTAATTCCATTTATATCTAACCACCTTTCTTTTCCCATGTAGATTTGAAAATTCTAAATTCATCAAATGTCTCTTTCACTCCCACTTGGGGACAAGAAATCCTTTTTTGTGGAAATCTCCTCACTCCCCAAGGTGCATGTACTTTTTCCACCTCATGTACCTTCTTGACAACTCATCTCCACCTCATATCCTCTTGTCCACTTCACCTTCCACATGTCAAGATGTGAGGGCTTGTGGGTTCTCAACCCACCATAGCCCTTCATCTTGGCCTTGTTGGAGCAATCTTGACCATTGAATTCTCTAGATAATTCAAATTCTCTTATAAATACCCCCTCCTCAAGGGCATTTCCAACACTTTAGATTTGAGCAAATACATGCTGCCCATTTGCTTTCTAGAACACTTTGCATTTTGATAACTACATGCTGTCCATTTGAATCCTCAAGTCTTTTCAATCATTTGACCATCTTTGTTAATCATCTTGCATATTGAATCTTGCATTTAGACATTCAAACAATCATCTAAGGAGCACACAACCAATCAAAGCAAGGGCCAATCAAAGAAGTATCAACAACAAGGGAGGTAAAAGTGTTTGTGTTTTATCTTATTTGCATTCCTTTTCGTTGCCACTCTCTTTTGGCTAATCTTGAGGTGTCCTTGATATTTTGTCATTCACATTTCTTAGTTGTTTTGCACATTTAGAGTAGTAGAAATTTCAAGGTATACATTTATGGCACGCCCGGTGGGACCCACACACGGGTCTTGCATTTTACGTCCTTTTTGGTTAAGAATTTTGCAGGAAAAGCTCGCAGAAAGGCGGTAGCGCCCTTACAGAAGCGCGGTAGCGCCCCCGCAGAAGCGCAGTAGCGCCTTCACAGAAGTGCGGTAGTGCCCCCGCAGAAGCGCGGTAGTGCCCCCGTAGAAGCGCAGTAGCACCCTCGCAGAAACGCGATAGCGCCCTACGCAGAAACGCGGTAGCGCCCCGAAACAACACAGTTGGGAAGGTAAAATAGGCGTTTTGACTTCGTTTTTGCTCTAGTTTTTTGCTATTTTCACGTGATAACTCTCTAACGTTGTTCTGGCAAGAATATTGTTGTTTTTCGCTAATGTTTTGCAGCATATTGTGGCGAAATTTGACCAAAGACGAAAAAGAGGACAGCTAACATTTGTTTGCAAGGTCATCTACATAATCAGGCTTTCAAAAATTATTTTTGTTGTTTTCAAACATAGTCTAATTAGGGGGATTAAACCTCATTGTTTGCTGTGGTTGTTTATTTATGTGTTACCTAAGGGGGCATTGATTTGTTTTCACTTTCCCCTTGCACTTTGTGTGAGCCTGGGGAGTAGTTGGAAACAGTTAGTGTCCTCCTTTTAGTGGGACTTGCTTGGGGATTTCATCACCCCAAGGAACGATTCCAACCACGTGTACCGACGGGGTATATAAAGGGGAGAGAACGAAAGTTGTACCCCAATCCAGTTGCGTCATAATTGGCGGAGCGTCGAAGCTAGGGTGATACCTAGATAGACGTGAAGAGTTGGTCCGAGCCTTTCAGTATCTCACTGGGGTTCCCGACTCACGCTTGTGACAGACTGGTGTTCACGGTTGTGCCTCACGTACTGAGAGTATATCGAGGACTCCCTAGAAGCCTTGTGCATCCTAGATTAAGACTTTTCCTTGCCATACCCATAATATTAATCATAGGATTGTGCTTGCTTGAGGTGTTATCTTGTGAAAAATCTGTCAAATTTTTGATACTTTGGACTTGTTTTATCATTTTATGTCCTTGCCATAGCCTTTGCCATCAAAAACCAAGCTTTGTCCCCGCAGAAATGCGGTAGTGCCCTACACAGAAATGCGGTAGCGCCCCTGCAAAAATGCAGTAGCGCCCTACAGAGAAAAGCGATAGCGCCCCTGATTTACTGCAGAAAGGCGGTAGCGCCCCTGATTTACTGCAGAAAGTTGTCTATGCCCTTAATTTTGCTGGAAACGCCCCTGATTTTGCTGAAAACGCCCCTAATTTTGCTGGAAACGCCCCTAATTTACTGCAGAAAGTTGTCTACGCCCCTGATTTTGCTGGAAACACCCCTGATTTGCTGCAGAAAGCTGTCTACACCCCTGATTTTACTGCAGAATGTTGACTACGCCCCTTTAACTTCCTGGGCCCATCATTACAAACCGTACATCGAATCAACTTCGTTTAAAAACCAAAGTTGCTTAGTTTTTCAAGCTCTATTCAGTGGTACCTTCCATTTCCTCATATCAAGAATTTGACCATCCCAGGGCGGCCACGCCCTGCATCGCCCGGGGCTGTCATTTATAAACCGTATGTCGAATCAATTTCATTCAAAAACCAAAATTACTTAATTTTTCAAGTTCTATCTAGTGGCACATTTTATTTCTTCCTATCACAATCAGGCCAGTCGTTCTTTGGGTCGTCTGATCAGTCAGAGCGCGATGGATCGAGTTCGTTTCAGTCACAGTTATCGATCAGCATCGTCTAATCATTTGGTCTATCCAATCCAAATCTGGTACTTCGAATCCAGGATTCATCGGATCGTCTGCGGTCAGTATCTAAATCGAATCAAAACGATCATCGATAAATCACAATGGAATATTCGATCGTCGATGAATCTTAAGACTTATCGTTCAAATCGAATCATCATAACAAATCAAATAATGGCGGATCAAATCATTCATCTCAAATCGATATTAGTCCACGTGGTCCATTTCTGTTGATCCATCCATTTCATCTCCCTGTCCTTTCCTCCATCCACTTTCCCCATCCATCCACCCCTTCCATTCCATATCTTCATCCATACTATCCATACTCCCTTGCCCTTTGACAATGGATATCCAATATCTTCCTCATCCCCATATTTGTCATCTCCTTCATCTACATCATCCTCTTACACAACATCTACATCCTCTTATCCTCATCTTCCATCCCAATACTCCTATTACAATTCCCCATCCATGTCCCCCTATCCTAATCCTCTTTTCCAATCTTCCCATACTAATCCTACATCCACACCCTTTTACCTTAATCCTACATCCATGTCTCCTCATCATAATCCATCATCCCCATACCTTCATCCCATCTCTTGTCCACCACCTGTTGTCCATCCATGTCCCCCAATTCCACTCCATATTCCCTCCATCCAGTCCCTCCATCTACTCCTAGTCCTCCATCCAATCCTAATCCCCCATCTACTCATGGTCCTACATTCAATCCCATTCCTCCATCTAACCCTAGTCCACCAATCCATAATCCCTCATCCATTTCTACCACCCTAGCTAAGCCAACCATATGCAAGTCTCTCATTTCAGAAGTTCTCCAAGGACTCATTACAAAGAAGCCATCCCCAACTCCACATCTTGAAGTCATGGAACCATGCCATCTAGATCCATCATCCATGGTCACTAGTGATGAGACCCTTCTCCATGCCACACCTGTATTGATGTTGCCACCCTAGCAGCGATCAAACCATTGAAACCATTGAACCAACTAAATCCATTGAACCCCCATCTCCTACTCTAAGAACCACCGAATCCATCGAAGACGCCCAATTCTGATCCACTCCCTCTACTCCTAGATCTACCCAATCCATCGAAGATACCCAAATCCAATCCACTCCTCCCACTCCTGGTAGCACCAAAACCCATTCCAATGAACCTCATGAATCTCTCATCCCTCCATCTTCCTCACTTGAAGAGTCCCAACAAGAATCCGTTACCATGCCTCCCACACACGATGAGTCATGCCAAGAGTCTAATCCAAAGCATGCCAGCATATTCCCTTCTCTAGATCAAGATCCTACCATCCCATCTAGTCCACCTCAAGATCGCAGTCCCCCATCCATTCCATCCCATGATCCCCTTGTCATTCAAGCTTCCACTGCTCCATCTCCATCTCCATCGCCTGAGCCTACTACCAAAAATCCAGATCCTATCATGGCCCCTACTCCCTCTCCTGATGTTGCTATCCCATCATCTCCTTCTCATGATCCCCCATCATCACCTAAAAATGCTATCCCCCACCTTTGCTTGCATATCCCTTGGTCCTCTCACATTCCTCCATGGTGGTCTCCTGTGAGAGAAGAAAAACAAAGCATATACACCAACTCTCCTCTTCCACCTAATAATGGACTCACATCATGTTTTCAGAATAAAAAAAATCCTGTCCTAGATCGAATACTCAAGGGAATGAACTATCAAGGAAAAGGTTTAGGCCTTCATGAGCAAGGTATTATAGAGCCCATCCAAGCTAAAGAACATTTGTATCCGCAAGGTCTTGGATGTACTACTCACGAATCGCAATCCAAAAATGTTGGTACAACCTCTAGATGTCCTCAACGAGCCTCTTCCAAAAGAAATGTCAGCTCTTCCCATCGCCCTACCAGATCATATGTCGCCATCCCTCCTCCTCTATCATATCACCTCAAAACAACTGTCCATCTTCCTCCTTCATCCGCTCCATCCATATTGGGTCCTTATGTCCCCTCATCCCCCATCCCATATCCTCCAAGTCCTAAGTCTATTTTGGGCCCTTATATCCCAAAATCACCTCCCCCATCTTGTCCTATTCATCCTTTCATCCATCCATCACCTATCCATGTCACCCATCATAACTATCCCACTCTCATGTTCCCTAATCAGGATCAACAAAGGCACGTACCTGTACATCATCCATCCACATATCATCCTAAAAATCCTACCTCCATCCCTCCATTCATGTGTCCTCCACATCATCCATCCATTCACACCCATCCCATTGCTACTAAAAGCACTTTGGCTGTTAAAGGAAAAATGCATAAATCTAAGCATCCACATGAATTTAAGGCTCCCCATGTCCCCTCTAAAATACATGGTGAAGAGAAGAAAAATCTAAATCTAAATAAAATCTGTAGGCCACAAAGGCCCACCAAAGCAAAGATCAAAACCATGTGGATCCCAAAGAAAAAAGATGCAATGCCATCACATGAAAAATCAGTAAGAACATCCAAAGTCGCTAATCCACAAGCTAATCATACACCCCTTTCATCTCCTACGTCTGTCTTGGGTCCCTATGTCCCAAAATTCACCATTCCATCTCCTCCATTATCCCCACATTCTCCATCCCTTAATCCTCTTATTTTTCCACATCCACCACCACATGTGCCAATGTTGGTCCTGAATGCATCTCCCCATCATATATCCACCCCATCATTCCATCCATACCCTTCGCAGCATCTCATCCATTATCCCATGCATCTCCCCTCTCAAATCCCCCTAATTCATCCTCTTGCATAATCCATTTATCCTCATAAGGTTGTACCAACATCTAATAGTCGGTTCGAACATGGGCTCTTACTACCTCATATAGAACTTAATGCTTGAGTCATCCATCCATATCCATATCATGTATCTTCTAAATTCCCTTATCCACATCCCTATCCTTATCCATTTTCATCCCCCTACTATCCAAAAAAGTCAAAAAAGTCAAAAAAACAAAAAAAAAAAACAAAATAGTAAAGAGAAATAATTCGTCCAATGGTGAAAACTTGGCAAACAAGCACCTTGGATAAGTACCATGATGAAAACCCGGCAAGCGGGTGTCATGTGTAAATCCCCATCTGCACTTGGGGGCAACTTCTTGATATGCGTTCCCTCCATCCGCTATGCTTCCAGCTATGCACCCGTCTTCCTGTTATCCGTCCTCTTCATAAATTCCCCCCATCTCACCTATCTACCGCATCCTACCATCATATCCCATTTATCTCCCATTCCCTCCATCCTTTTTGTGATCTTGATCAAAATAGGGGCACCTATCTATGCATGCTTTGGACACCTATTAGTATACATCCCCTTCATCCATGCTCTATCATATTCCTTAGTCACTCATCCTGCCCTCATCTAGTTATCTCCTTTATCTTCCCACCCACTCGTCTTACGTCCCTCATGCCTCATCATATATGACATATCTAGAGTGGGGGCATCTGCTTCCTTTGTGACATAGTCCTTGGAGAAATCATCTATCATAACATCCCTTCATCTCTCTATCTATCTATCACAGCATCCCTTCCATCTCCCCATCCTTATCTTCATATCCATCTATCCTAGCATCCCTTTCATCTCCCAATCCTTCTGTGCCTATTCATCTATCATAACATCCCTTCATCTCCCTATCCACCTATCACAGCATCCCTTCCATCTGCCCATCCTTGTCTTCGTATCCCTCTATCCTAACATCCCCTTCATCTCCCAATCCTTTTGTCCCTATCCATCTATCATAGCATCCCTTCCATCTCCCCATCTATCCTAGCATCCCTTCCATCTCTCCATCTATCCTAGCATCCCTTTCATCTCCCAATCCTTATATTCCTATCCATCCAAACAATCCCTCCCATCCCCATCCCTATATCTCTATCCATTCTTTCCTCTTTGTCCTCATCCCATCTCACAATCCCTTGTCATTGGTATCTGGCTATAGACCTCCCCCCATGCAACCCAATGTCATTTATCTACTCGTCATCACTCCTACTTCTCTTGCACATCTTTCCAGTCCCTATCACTTTTCATCACTCATCTCATCCTTTCAAGTCATTTTAACGATTTGGATAACTATCCCAGCCCTGAGCTTTATGTGATCGTCATCATCCTATCCAATCCACTAGGTCTATCCTATCTTGTCGTATGGGTCCCACCTTTTTATCCACTTGTCCTATCATCTTATCATCCTTTATCCATTGTTTGCCTTTGGTCTTGTCGAGCTACGTTGCCCCTGCGCTTTCACGTAGGCAAGGTCGATCATTTGATCCGCCCCCAGGGTTCCATCATCGATCTTCATTGTCCACTTTGGTCCTCTATCGTCTATCATCGATCTTTCGCCTTTTGCCCATCCTATCTTTACCATCCATCAATGTCTCCATCTTGGTCAGTCATCCACCTTTCACTGAACTACGAGGGCTCTGCGCTTTCACGTAGGCAAGGCTAATATTTGATTGGCCCCCGAGCCCCTAGGTCTTTAGGGTGTGTCAGTCTCATGTCTTGTCTTCCTTGTATCGTGTCATCAAGCTATGCCCTTATCTAGCCAGTTCTTCACAAATGAGATCCATTTGTATCAACAAATCCAATCACTTTTGAACATCCTGCGTCATAACGATCTTTTAGTTTCGTATCCATCATCTTTGGTCTCAACAAGATGCATCCTACCTAACAAACCTCATCAATCTTATCTATCCCCTTGATCCTATGGCAAAGGACGTTTGACATTGATTGCGATCTTTTGATGCTTTTGGCTTTTGTTTATCATTTGAGCTCCCTATCATCACTTGTCATGGTCGCCTTGATCCATCATATCATGGTGTGCTTTGACTAGTCAACACAGGGGTGTATCTTGATCTTTTGTTTGTCTTCTTGGTTGTCCCACGTAGTACCCACCAAGATCCCTGAGGTCTTGTGTTACGCTGGGGCATCCTTGTGTGCTTGTGGTTATCCCAATACCTGGCCCGACCAAGGTCATCGTGACTTTGGGGTGTTGGGATAACCTTCTTGTTTGTTATGTTTGTTTCATGCATTAGACACTAACCCGCCTTGGTTCTTCATACCTTGGCGTCTTGTGTCTTATGCTATAGCAAAAACCAGTGCTCCAAAGATGATAAATTGCATTTCATTTTCTATTTCATCATCTTGCATGTATCCCCCCATCCCCCCATCCTTTTTCCTATCTCTTCATCCTTTCTCTTACCTCTTACATTCTTCTTCCCTTCCCCCCCCGTCCTCTCTTTTTTGCCTCCCTTTGCGGCTATGCTTGGCTGCGGTGGGGTGGATCCGCCCTGCCTTGATCCGCCCTCCTTGTAGCCAGGATCTCTGGCACCGCCCGTAGCCCCCGGAGGCTGGCCGGAGCACGTGAGGCCGGTGAGCCTCCACCCGTCTGTAATGCCTGAGCCCAGCCAGCCCAGCCGACCGCCGAAGTGCGGCAACTCCCAGGCGGGGCGCCGCCGCCCATACCAGTAGTGAACGTGGCAGCGACTCGGCTAGCCGCTTTCCCCAATTTTTGGCAATTTAGACTTTTTTTTTCCAAAATGATTTCGACCCAGTTCTTCATTTTTCCTAACGAACAAAACCCATGTCTTGAAATTTTCAAAATTGATTTTTTATTTTTACCCTAACACTTCCGGAGGCCATAACTTTTGACTCGGGTGTCCGTTTGAGCTGAAATTTGACGGGTAGTTGCATGCAGCGATAACGAGTGGATTTCCAATAGATTTTTTTGAAAGTCATTGGAACCCGTTTTGGCCCATTTTTCGGGGCCTCAAAGTTTCATCTTGACCCTCAAAATCCCAATTTAGTGTTTTTTTCCAACATTTTAAAAAATTGTTCACTCATAACTCAAAATGCATATCTCGAATTTGGGATGTTAGTTGGCAATTCATCCTATCTCACCAATGGGTATTTCTTGGAAAAAATTGGGACTCCCAAAAGTCTATCCATGAGGTTTCCTAAAATGGCAAAATTTGACAATTTTTGAAAATTGCCAAATTGGGAAAAATCTGATTGTCAACACCTTACGCCCCTTTAAACTCCGGAACTCGGTGTAGCATCAATCTAGTCATATCCTTCAATCATTCTAGTCTTCAATCCAATCATAATCTGAGCTTTGATCTTATCCCAATCTGAGCTTAACCAAACCCCTAATCTGAGCTTTCGTCCATCTGCAGTCCAAATCTTTGGCTATCAAACCAAATCTTACGATCCTTCTCTCCATCTCACATATCAATCCTCTCCTCATCTATTCAATCTCACACAAATCACCTAATCAAATCCTTGGTCTTGTCCCCAGTCTCATTATCAGCCTTGACCCATCATCATCATTATCCATTAGTATCCTTCCCTATCCCTTTGGTGTTGTTTTGGGATGTATCCTTCCCTCATCAACAACACTCTCATCATCATCCATTAGTATTCTTCCCTATCCTTTGGTATTGTTTTGGGATGTATCCTTCCCTCATCAACAACACTTTCATCATCATCATCGGGAGGTATTCTTCCCTATCCCTTTGGTGTTGTTTTGGGATGTATCATTCCCTCATCAACAACACTTTCATCATCATCATCGGGAGGTATTCTTCCCTATCCTTTAGTGGTGTTTTGGGATGTATCCTTCCCTCATCAATACCACTCGGTGGGATGTACCCTTCCCTATCCTCGTGTTGTTTTTGGATCTTTAATTCCCTCATTGACAACCCTCCATCCATCATTAACCCATTTTGGCTTGTACCTTGACTGGGGCAACATCACCTTTTGTCCTCCAATCCATTTGTGCTCCATCCATCTCCTATCGCTTCTCTTACTCTCTTACCCATCACCTTGCATCATCTTCCTCATCTCCCCTTGCATCACATCATCTATTTCGAGAGCACACACGTGTTCTCTTTAACCTGCATGTCCTCTCGAGGGGGCATCCTTCATCCCTAACTCTTCATCTTTACCTCCATCGTCTTCCTTCCTAGTCATCCCTTTGATGACTGGGGCATCTTTTCCAATCTAACCATCTTCTTCTAGGTTCTATATTTTAATATTCTTTGAAATGATGCTACTTCATAACACCATCTCAAAGAGGGGCAAAATGTAGACATCCAAATTTGGACACTTAATTTATCCAAATTTATCACTTTCGCCTAAACATCCTCTTATCCGAGTTAATTAAATAATATCTTTAATTGCCAAATCCCTAAGGTATTTAATTAATAATTAAATACCTTACCCTCTTTTAATCCTCTTTTCATCAAATAAATTAAATAAATATTACATTTATTTAATTCCTCACATGTCATTTTCATCTAATCCTAATCCATTTCCTAATTTCTTCATTAGGGATGTGCACATGCCTAATCCTTGATTAGGATGTGTCACATCCTCAACTTTTGCAAGTTGGCTTCTAATCCTCATTTATCTCTAATTACAGATTAATTAAGCCTAATCATTCTCCAAAGAATTTTTAATTCCTTTTTATTCTTCCTAGATTCCCCTCTTTTATATGTGAATTTTTAATTCACATTCCATCCTTCCAAGGCTTCTAGAACTTTGGGCTTGTCACAATCTCCACATGTGACCAAGTCCCACCTTTTTGGAGCCCACCTTTTATCCTCTAGATCATCCTATGAATGTGAATTTTTAATTCACATTTATATCCCCAACCACCTTTCCTTTTCCCATGTAGATTTTGAGGAATTCCAAAATTCTTCAAATGTCTCTTTCACTCCCACTTGGGGACAAGAAATCCCTTTTTGTGGAAATCTCCTCACTCCCCAAGGTGCATGTCCTTTTCCACCTCATGTACCTTCTTGACAACTCATCTCTACCCCATATCCCCTTGTCCACTTCACCCTCCACATGTCAAGATGTGAGGGCTTATGGGTTCTCAACCCACCATAGCCCTTCATCTTGGCCTTGTTGGAGCAATCTTGACCATTGATTTCTCTAGATAATTCAAATTCTCTTATAAATACCCCCTCCTCAAGGGCATTTCCAACACTTTAGATTTGAGCAACTATATGCTGCCCATTTGCTTTCTAGAACACTTTGCATTTTGATAACTACATGCTGTCCATTTGAATCCTCAAGTCTTTTCAATCATTTGACCATCTTTGTTAATCATCTTGCATATTGAATCTTGCATTTAGACATTCAAACAATCATCTAAGGAGCACACAACCAATCAAAGCAAGGGCCAATCAAAAAGGTATCAACAACAAGGGAGGTAAAAGTGTTTGTGTTTCATCTTATTTGCATTCCTTTTTGTTGCCACTCTCTTTTGGCTAATCTTGAGGTGTCCTTGATATTTTGTCATTCACATTTCTTAGTTATTTTGCACATTTAGAGCAGTAGAAATTTCAAGGTATACAGTTCTTATTTATAATTTTTAAGTAACATCGTCTTGGAATCCTTAAGACAGTTATGTAATCGAATGACTTTTTAAAACAAAATTATTATTTGGTTATTTTGTTCTTTATGCTTTGTTTTAATGGAATCCTTGGCGAGGCATTACAGTTAATGGTGTAAGGCTCCCTAATATACCAAAAAACATATTATAATTCATATATATGACTGAATTTAATAAAGCCACCTATTTTGTCAATTAAACCAAATATAAAATTGATTTCCTAAAGGCCATGGTAGAACTTAGGCATAAATGGCCAATGCAAAATGAAATGATAGATTGTTTCCCACGAAAATTCAAATTTGAAACTCAACCACCACAATTCAATGCATTCAATTTACACATTAGAATGATTTTATAAGAGGGAATTTCCAGGGTCATTTTCATTACAAATTCTCCTCTGCTTTCACTAAATATCCTCTACAAAATTCAGAGCTTACTAAGGCAAGTTCTGCACATTCCTTTTAAAAGGGAGCTTATTCAGGTCAGTACACCCAAAATAAGTAAATTCATATTTTTATTTATCAGTATACTAGATTTACATTTATGTTGTTTGTTTCATTATTCAATATTCTCTTTTATATTTACGTACTCAGTGTTTACATTATTTTTAGCCTTTTTGTTTTACATTTACGTTGTCTGTTTCAATATTCAATATAATCATTTATATTTAAGTACTCACTGTTTACATTATTTTCGGGCATACTGGTCTACATTTATGTTGTCTATTTCATTATTCAATATACTATTTTATATTTATGTACTCAGTGTTTACATTATTATTAGGCATAATGTTTTACATGTATGTTATTTGTTTCATTATTCAATATACTCTTTTATATTTATGTACTCAGTGTTTACGTTATTTTTAGGTATACAAATAATTTTGTTTTCAGTCAGTTGTTCAACTTAGCATTATCCATTATTTAATCATATCATAGTTACATTTTTTCACTCGCATTCATCATAAATCAAAGATAATAATAACAACATTATACCATACACCAAATATAATAACAACATTACCCATTTTTTAATCATATCACGTTTATATTCTGAATCCCTCTTTAATAATCATGAAGTTGAATGGGTATACAGTTTTTGTCCCAATTTATTGACCAGTTTTGAGATTACAATTTGTAGAATTATATATATATATATATATATATATATATATATATATATATCATGTCGTGTAGGGTTTCATCATACCAAATTGTATATATATATAATCTAATAAGAATATATCATTCTCTATAAATACAATGATACATTCTTATCAGATTGTATAAATACATACATACATATATATAATCTAATAAGAATATATCATTGTTTGCCAAGACAATGGTATATTCTTATCAAATTGTATACATACATACATACATACATACATACATATATTCATGTCATGTATTGTTTCATCATATCAAGTCGTGTAGGGTTTACATGTGACTAGTAGAAATTTGATCCACCTTTCTTCACCTGCAATATTGTTTGTTCAACAGTGGGCTCTTGTTGGTGTTGACAGTGTTTGAGTGCATTTTGGTGTGTTTACAAATCATTTATTTGTATGACATTAAGGGTTTGACTGTAATCATTTCTATTTACATGTGATTGGTAGAAATTTGATCCCTCGTGAATTATTTTGTCTATGGCATCGAGGGTTTGACTACTATGATTTTTTTGGCCATTATTCTATGAACTAATCACATGTAATGTGATTTAAATAGAACATTGACGAAATTTTCACCAAGTATAATCATGAAATTTAATGGGTATACTATCAAATGCCGGAATAATCATGAAATTTTATGGGTTTCAAGATACAGGTTAATGGGTAGACATTTTCTATTTTTAGCAATTATAATATGCACATGAAATTAAATGGGTATACAGATTTTCTCAAATTCTCTTCAAATCCCTACATTATAATCATGAAATTTAATCACATAAAGCTTCACAGAAAATGATATGTTCTAATTAGATTGTATATATATTTTTTCAGAGAATGAAATGTTCTTATTAGATTGTATATATATCTATGCAAACAATCATATATGCTTTGTTGCACTAACAAGTTATTCAATTTTTACTGTCCTATAGGTTAAGTGGAAAATTATGGCACCTGCTAGAAGGACAAGGGTTGTAGGAAGAGGAAAACACACCATTAGAGTCACTTGTGGGGTGCACTTCGTTGAAACACAGGCTACTGAGGAAGTTCATGCAATTCCCAACCAAGAAGATGTTCTTGACTTTGCGAATGAAGCCACCAACACAACAGAAGCCAAACCTCCTGTTCAGCCAAATGTTCAACCTACTATGCAACTGCCCTCACTTGTACCCATTAGGCAGTGGGCATATGTTGATATGGAAGGAGCAATTAACAGTGTCAAAGAACACAACATGTCAATTAGGGCAACAACAATCAAGTGGGGTATGCCACCTAGTAGTTTGATGGCGTGGTTGTTAGGATGCACCACCACGAAGAGGAGGGGTCCATGTACCATTTTATCTAAAGTGGAGGAGACTGAAGTTGTCCAATGGTGCAAGGACATGGTAGAATTGGGCCACAGACTGAAAGTAAATCAACTACAAACCACAGTTGCCCAAATAATTGCAAGTCGACCCAATTCTTTCACAAATGGGGTCCCCAGGAGGTCATGGTGGGCAGGATTTTGAAGAAGGCACCCAAATTTGACAATCAAAACAGCTGAAGGAGTGGACAGTGACAGAGCGATTATGGTTCGTGCTTCTGTCGTGCAAGCATTCTACGACAACCTCAAGAATCTAATCAACCTTAACCACTATGGAGCAAGTCAAATATGGAATTGCGATGAGACTGGTATTCAGGCTGGTAGGAACTATGGCATGAGAGCTATTGCCAAATTGGGTACAAAATATGTACCACATTTGGTATCAAAAAGTAGAGAGTGGATCACAGTGCTGGCTTGTGTAAGTGCAGCTGGGATAAGCATTCTTGGGTTCTACCTTTTTAAATCAAAGAGGCACATGCAAAACTATATCATTAATTGCGAGGTAGGGGCATTGATGGCAATCCAAGAACATGCTTGGATGACAAAGGAACTAATTTTTCAAATAGTTAGACCATTTTGAAGCTAATATCCCTGGTGGGGTTTCACCGACAAACAAGGCCCTTCTCATTTTTGATAGTCATGGCAGCCACGTGTCTTTCAAGACCATTGAAGAATTAAAAAAATAGGAATAGACCTCCTAACACTGCCTGCTCATACCAATCACAAGCTGCAACCATTGGATGTTAACATTTTTTATCCATTCAAGGCCTATTTCAGAGAGCAAAGAACCATTTGGCGAGCTACGGACCCGCATATTGATATTGGATGTGAAGAGTTGGCAACTCTTGCAAGCCAAACTTTCAGAAAAGCCTTCAAACCAAGCAACATTGTTAGTGGGTTCCACATAATAGGAATTTGGCCTCTTAATTGGTCAACCCTTGACAAGGACATGGGGCCAAGTGAGGGCTATGTTGTTGAAGATGATGTGGCAACTCCTACAACAGAAGATGAACCAGTCACAATGGAAACTGAAGACGATGTTATGGCAACAAAGACATGCTTACATCTACTTGGTTACAATGAGGATGTAATAGATGGTTTTGTGAGGGAATACGATGCAAGGGATGTGGCAAGTGATATTGCAGCAAAATGCAATGGGGGTGATGAAACTACAACACACATTCAACCAAAAATCCAACAAGTTTTTGCAAATTTCCAACCAGAAGTTCAACTAGTTATTGCACCCTGCAATGAAGATACAACCACTACATTAACAGGCCTGAGTTTTCCAACTCAAGTTAGCCAACCAAAATGGATGCATGAAGCAGTCACAAACCTTGGAGTGCAAATAAATCCGATTGAGGAAGAAGTCAACCTCTTTATGCCTTCCCCACCACACATTGATCCAGTTGAAGTAATACATTACTTGACTACTGAAGGAATTGGAAAGAGCGTAGTGATGGTCAAAGTGAAGATGACAATGCTATTAGTGAGGAAGAAGCTGAGTTTGTGCCATGCACCCCACATGATGGATCATAAACAACAAGACCAAATAGAAAATTCTTGAAACTTCCAGTGCATAGGGTGCAAGGAACATCATGAAGAGGTCGTTCGGGAGTGCTTTGCTTTAGTAGGTAGTCCCAAGTACTAACATCTAATGCCTTCATCAAATTGTTCAACCAACAAGAGGTAGAGAAGAATAGGCAAGAGGAGTTGCAACAATGTAAGGAGCAGATGTTGCAGAGAAAGGTAGACCATGAAGCAAAAACAATTCTAAAGGAAGCAATGAGGGTTGACAAGCAAGCAAGGAAAGTGATATAAGATGAGCATAAAATGATAAGAATGTGAGAGAAAGCCTTTAGATAGGAGCAGGCCAAGGCTAAACATCTACAAAAGGCAGCAAAAAAGAAAGCAAAACAAGCAGAGAAGATAAAACATAAGTCTACAGTAGGGGATCCTATACCCTCCCAACATCCTATCCTGCTTGATATGATGAACATTTTGTCACCAACCTTTACAACCATCAACAATATGTAGGTTGGGAGTGGCTCACAACAAATGGGATTGACTAGAGATGCAAGTTGGGCATTGCTTGCTCAAATAGCAACATGCCTTCAAGGAGGTATTAACCAAGTACAACCTCTTACAAGTGGACCTGACTCAGCTATTGGCAGATATCTCATGCCACCGCCTTTTCCTAAGAATATGGACAATTGATTATGTGCATATTAAATTTTGTTTTTTGATCGATGTAGCAATATATTTTGGTGATCTGGTTTGCAAATCAGATCTGTTTATTTGCTTCAAGTTATAACCGTGATATGATTATAAGATGTGATAATGTTGTTGTAATTATGTTTCAAACCTCACATATGTTTAAGGTGAGAAGTTCAATACAAGCTTTGAGTAATATTTTCATATGTTTCAAGTATGTTCCAGCCATGTTTTTCTCTCACACCACCCAATCAATTACTGTAGTTTGATTCAAAATATAACTATGATATGATTATAAAATGTCCTAATGTTGTTGTTGTTTGTTATTGGAACCTAAAATTTGTATCTCTTATATGTTTGATGAGGGTTTCAACCTTCTATTTTCTATGGTCTTATTAATTACATGATGTTTCAGTGTTTGTCAATAAAAATAATTACCAAATTTTGTTTGCAAACACAATTTGTTGACAACAATATATTTTTTGCAGACAATGATATTATATTATAAGATTGTATATATATATATATTTGCAGATAGTGATATATTCTTATCAGATTGTATGGATATATACATATATATACACACAATTTGATAAGAATATATCATTGTCTACAAATAATAACTTGCCAAAAAATCTATGGGAGATGATGGTTTTAGGGCTTAAAGATGCCCGACAAACCATGGTTAGGTAAACCCATACATGTGGTTTGATGAAGGCATATGGGGCACATGGTTAACAAGGTAATGTGGTCGAGTTGAGATTAAAGCAACCACCTCCTAATAGACAATGATACATTCTTTGCAGACAATGATATGTTCTTATCAGATTGCATATATGTATTTGCAGACAATGATATATTCTTATCAATTATCAGTATCAAAATTTAACAAAACTACACGTTAATTATCAGATTAATTATATATATACACATAGAAACACATATATATAGCTATATATGTACATACATATATGCATAACCATATATATATGTATGTACATATATACCTATATATATATAGATATGTATATACATGCAGATATATAATTAATATACTAATAACTAATCTCATAATTATTGTATACTATTACTCATTTCATCTAACTATCAGCCATATATAAAAAATACACATTTCTCAGTATTACTAGGTGATTGCCAAAGTAAAGTCATAGACTTTACTTGTCATTAATGCTGAATGTCTTATGTTGATTGCGGAGAAGTCCTCACATGCCTATCATTAAGAGATCAATGCCAATAAATATATTTGTCCAATTGAATAAGCATTTATAAAAAAAAAAATATATTTATGAACATATGTATATCAGAAAATGTAAACATATCATAAAGCATTCAAAGCAAAATGTCCCTATAGAGTTTATTGTGTTAACAAACACAACTTCGTTCGTATGTTGATAATCCACATACTTGATTCACCTCTCCATGCTCCCGCTTGCCTGCAAAATAATTGTAATAAACGGGGGTAGTACTCGGTACTCATAACATTCCCACATCAAATCATCCTTACAATATTGCATGCACAACAATAAGAGTTTTGATTGGAGGATTAAAATCCACAATGTTTTGATCCTTGGTATGAAGCTGAAAATAACAGTGTGTATTGCATATGATGGCACCATACATGGAAAAGTGCAATAGAAAAGACATATATATACATGTATATCTATATGCATATACATGTACATACACATATTTATTGACAATCGTTGCACGAATCTGTTTGAGGGTGTGTATTGTGCATATACTTCGTGCCACAACTTTCAATAAATATATGTATATCTATATAAATATACATGTCTATGTATATACATATACATTCATACATACATATGCATATACATGTGTATATATTTGTATATACATATACATGTACATGTATATGTACATGTACATATACATATACATGTGTACATATACATTTACATGTATATGTACATATACATATACATGTGTATGTTGTACATATACATATACATGTATATGTATATACAAATATGTAATTTGATTATTGAAACACATAAAATAAGTGGAAGAAAACAAATAAAATAAAATAAATATATTGTATGTTGTGATATGATTACATAATGGATAATGCTCATTTGAACAACGAACTAAAAACTGAATAATTTGTATGCCTGAAAATAATGTAGACACTAAGTACATAAATATAAAAGAGTATATTGAATAATGAATCAGACAACATAAATGTAAATTTGGTATACTGATAAATAAAAACATGAATTTAGTTATTCTGGGTGTACCAACATGAAGAAGCTCCCTTTTAAGAGGAATGTGCATAGGTTGCCTTAGTAAGCTCTGAATTTTGCAGAGGATATACAGGGAATGACCCTAGAAATTCCCTCTTATAAAATCATTGGAATGTGCAAATTGAATCTTCATGGGAAACAATATGTCATTTCATTTTGCAGTGGCCAACTATGCCTGAGTTCCACCGTGGCTTATAGGAAATCAAATTTATATTTGGTGTAATTGACAAAATAGGTGGCTTGCATAAATTCAGTCATACATATGAATTATAATATGTTTTCTGTTTAATTATATGTACGAAGGTGAATTTTGCAGAGGATATGCAGTGAATGCATAGGAGAATTCGTAATGAAAATGACACTGGAAATTGCCTCTTATAAAATGATTCGAATGTGTATATTAAATGCATTGAATTGTGGTGATTGACTTTCAAATTTGAATTTTCGTACCAAACAATTGGTCATTACAATGGTGCGTTGAATGAAAAAAATCCTATTTACAATTATCAATTAACCTATTTTAAGTTACGTTTGTATGTGGGCCGGGTTAAAATATCACGTTGGGTCCGCTAGAAGGTGGTCACTTTAATTTCAACCTCATCACATTACATTGTTAACCATGTGCCCCATATGCCTTCATCAAAGCACACATATGAGTTAACCACGTGCCCCATATGCCTTTATCAAACCACGCGTATGAGTTAACCTAACCGCAGGTTGCTGGACAACTTTAAGCCATAAACTCATCATCTCCCACAATTTTCTTCTTCATTTTCACCTCTATTATCCATATAAGATTATACATATATAATCTTATATATATATATATATTAGATTACATATGTACACTCTTATATAGATATATATCTATATCAGATTACATATGTGTAGTCTTATATGGATATATATCTATATCATATATCTATATAAGATTATACATTTGAAATCTGATATATATATCAAAAATGACATCAAAATTGACATCCCTAAGATAGCAAAATGGTCTCTTTAGCTGATATCAAAATTGACATCAAGAGGCTCTCTTTAACACAACTTGATATGATGAAACACTATAAGGCATTACTATATATATATATATATATTTATATTTATATATATATATATATATGATAAGAACATATCATTGTTTGAGAAGAATATATCATTGACTACAAAAATATATATACATTTTGATAATAACATATCATTGTTTGAAAATAATATATCATTGTCTCAAAATAATATATCATTGTCCGAAAAAATATATATACAATCTGATAAGAACATATCATTGTCTAAAAAGAATAAATCATTCTCTGCAAATATATATATATACAATGTGATTAGAACATATCATTGTCTGCGAAGCTTCATGTGATGAAACCCTACACGGCTTGATATGATGAAACCCTACAAGATTTGACTATATATATATAAAATTGTCTGCAAATTGTAATCTTAAAACCGGTTTAGAAATTGGGACAAAAAGTTGTATATCCATCATCTTTTTAATGCTTATAATGTAGGGATTCAAAACCCAATTAATTCGTATCCTGAAACCCCTCAATAATTTGGGGCAAAATCTGAAAACCCATAAAATTTTATGGTTATACCAGCGTTTGACAATATACCCATTAGATTTCATGATTAGACTTGGTCAAAATTCCGTCAATGTTCTGTTTATATCACATTACATGAGATTAGTTCATAGAATAATGTCAAAAGAAATCATAGCATTCAAACACCATTGACGCCAAAAAAAACCCACTGTTGAACAAACAATTTTGCAGGTGAAGAAAGGTGGAGACGTTTTATGCAACTCCATATAAGATTACATAAAAAAAACTTTGAAGATTAAGTTCAATATTATATACCCATTAAATTTCATGATTATACTTGGTCAAAATTTCGTCAATGTTATGTTTCAATCACATTACATGTGATTACTTCATAGAATAATGTCAAAAAAAGGCATAGCAGTCAAACCCTCAATGCCATAGACAAAATAATTCATGAGGGATCGAATTTCTACCAGTCACATGTAAATAGAAATGATTACAGTTAAACCCTTAATGCCATACACAAAAATGATTTTTAAACGCACCAAAATGCACTCATCGAAGCCAACAAAAATCCACTATTGAACAAACAATCTTGTAGATGAAGAGAGGTGGAGACGTTACCTGCAACAGAAGGGAGCCGAAGGATGTCGCCATGGTCGCAAGAGCAAAAGTCGACAGCGGGAGAGTGGAGGTAGCCACAAAAATTTTGGAAGGAAATCGCAAGAGCTGATGAGTTTAGGGCTTAAAGCTGCCCAACAACCCGCAGTTAGGTTAACACATATGCGTGGTTTGATGAAGGCACATGGGGCACGTGGTTAACTCATACACGTGGTTTGATGAAGGCATATGGGGCACATGGTTAACATTGTAATGTAATGAGGTTGAGATAAAAGTGACCACCTCCTAGCGGACCCACGTGATATTGTGATTTGGCCCACATACAAACGTAACTTGAAATAGGTTAAATGATAATTGTAAATAGGCATTTTTTAATTTTTTTTTGGATTTATAATGAACGGGTATGGGTGAAATAATGAAGATGTAGGGGACAGAGGTTAAAAAACTCTCTTTTTGAGCACCTTTCGCTTTACGGGTTCCACAAGATGTGTTTTAAATACCCAAAAGCCAAAATTTTCTTTTTAAGGTCCTAACTCGCTTACGAATAAGCCCAATTTTTTTTTTTGAAATCGAACCTATTTTGCACTTTGCATGAATGTGCGAAGTTAGCCCTAATGACTACTGGTATGTTTCCCCTACACACCAAAATACGCAGCAGACACGCTAGCTAAATTTAAACATAAACTTTGGAGCTTGTAAAAGCCGTACACGTTACACACGTGACCAAAACTAGAGAATGTTTAAGGAGACTTGTTGACAGAAATTTTTGTTAGATATTTTCCTCGGTAGTAGGGGAGAGGACCCAGTAGTTGAGCATGTTTCAATAGTTGAGAATGTTTTTGTTAATATAATGCCCAATAGTTGTTTATATAATGTCAATAGTTGTTTATATAATGCCAATAGTTGTGACTTTACTACCCATAATTAAACAAAATGTATTCTTTTGATCTAAAAAGCAACCAATCACGTGATGCCACATCAGCGCTCAACTACTGGTGATGTGAATGCACAAGTATTGGTAAGGGGTCTAGACGGTGCCCTTTTTGACACCTTGACAAAAAGCATGCTGATGTGGCATCATATTTGATGATGTGGCCCCGAAACTTTTGTTATAAGCAGGGGACTTGCCAAGTAAGCTGCTGTAAAAAAATTGGAGTGATTTGAAATTTCCAAGTAGGATTTTGAGGAACGCGAAGTTAGGTGCACAACTACTGGGTCCTCTCCCCTAACTGTATAATGGGTGGACGCGGTTTAACGTAGGTAGACAAAATATAAATATTTTAATTAAGGTCAGTGGATGGTATCGATAATTTCCACGAAACTTAGCTTTTGGGTCAGCGTTTAAATGTAACACTTCCGCGAAAATGTCATAAAAGTGCATAAGAAATTGCGCACTGGCTTCTTAGAAGTAAACGCTAATTTTCTTTCTCAAGCCGGCTGTGGAGGAGATAACGCACTAGCCACCAAAATGTTGGCTGCAAATTCATAGGTAAGCGAACCCTTTTTAGCAGGATAAAAAATTCACGTGTTTAAATGTGAAGAAGCTTTTTCTTCGTTTGGTTTGAGAGATTTAAACAGTGAAAATCTGGAATTAATTGGAAGTTTACTAGGGTTTTGCAGTCTAGGCTTTGTTTATGAGCGGAGTTAATTTAAGAGTTCAAAAAAAAAAGCCAGCCTTTGGGTTTTCAGTATGATAGAAATAGCTCAAAAATCAGCAGACGGTGTTTTCTGGGGCTTTGCAGTCGAGGGTCTGTTCGATCTTGGAAGAAAACAGTTTTAAAAAGTAGCAATTAGGGTTTTATGGAAGTTATTTTCGTTTTTGTTGAGAAATGGGGTTTTGCCGCCGCGAACACTTGGAAATCACCTAGAATTTATAGGTTTGCAGTCTAAGTTTTGTTTGATGAAACGAAGTAACAAAGCTAAAAATGTTAGGAATTGGGTTTTTATAGAAAATCCTTTTTGTAATTGTTTAGAATTGGGGGGTTTAACCGGCGGAAACCTCGAATTTCTAGGATTTGAAGGAATTTATAGGGTATTACCAGTTTGCAGAGATGACTATTGGTTTTGTGGAATTTGTGCCCGTGGGGTTGTTGGTAAACATAGTCTCCGATCAGCTTTTTAAAACAGCAGTTGCTGCTCGAGATATTCTGAACGAGAAGAGTTTCGTTGTGCTGGCAAACTTCTTATTATCCATACAATCTATTCTTCGCAAATTGGATACCCAGACAATAGATGAGGATTCATGTGTAGTTAGGGGATTGAATAGCTTAAAACATGAAGTGACCAAGGCTGAGACTCTGGTGAAAAAGTACAAAGAGAGGTCGCGGATATCAAATGTCTTGCATTGCCGGAGAATTTGCGAGGAGGTTCAGCAATCCATCAGGGATATTGGGAATAACCTCAATATGTTTGACCTCTACACTGTTCAAATCAATGAAGAAGTCAAGTATCAGCTAACTTTATTGGAGAGTCAGATGGTTCATGCTGAGGTCAGGGCTTCTGAGGACATGCTGAGGGTTTTAGAAACAGTGACGATGGAAAGTGAAAGAGGCAGGGCTGATCGGGCTGTTGCAATAGAGCTTCTTGAAAGAATTGCCTTTTCACAGGTAGGGAAAATTTGAAGGAGACACATGTGTAGAATTCTTTGTGAAGTTTCTTCAATATTGATTTCTTAGTTTGTCAAATTTGGTGATAATCTGAAAATATCGCTCTAATTTCTTTTAGAGTCTGTTTGTTATAAAAATAAAAAAGCTGGGTTCTCAAAAAGTATTGTTCTAAAAAACTGGAGATGAAAATTCTATATTACATGTAAAATGGTTTTGAAAAAATCAACTAAAATGTTAAATTGGTAAAATTTATGCACATCAGGGTGTTGGCCAAAGCCCTAGCTATATATCAACTGAACTTTATAAGTTTAAGAGGGATATTGAGGAAGCTGAAAGGGAAAAGGAGCTGCAGGATGTCCAGTATATGCAGCAGGTCATGGCTCTTCTTTCTCAAGCAGATGCTGAGATGGCATTGGAAACCTCCCGCAAGCGTTACCAGGAATTAAGGAGAGCAGTTAGTAGGTCTCGGGAGAATTTCACTACTCATGAGCCATATTCATATTTTAAGTGTCCTCTCACAGGGAAAGTGATGAATGATCCGGTTTTGATCTCAAGTAATAATACTTTTGAGAGAGAAGCAATTGAGCGTGAATTTGCAAGAGGTGAGCCAAAGGATCCCATTACTGGCATGGTTCTCGAGAATTCCATTCTTATACCCAATCAAGCCTTGTATTGCACTATAAATCTCTGGAGGCAGCAGAACTATGTGGCAAGGATTTTGAAGGCAAAGATAAAGTTGGAGACAAAATCATGTGCTGAGCAAAAAAAAGCGCTTGTTGATCTGTCAGAACTCTGCAAAGAGGGTACCAATGATAAAAACTGGATAATCTTTGAATCTTTAGTCCCATTAATAGTGGGAGCTTTGAAGCCTAACGATAATGAATTGAGGGCTCTTTGTTTTTCAGTTTTAATGGCAGTTGTGCAAGACAATAACCATGGGAAGGTCAGAATATTTCTTTGTATTTTTTGTTCTTGTAGCTAATTCTGATCTAGACTCTACTTTCTTAACCGGTAGGACTTGTCTGAATGCATATTGTGAGTCTTCTTATACTTGTGTTGTAATTTATAACCAGGAAATACTAGTTGAAGCCAAAGGGCTTAGTCAAATCATTAAATGTCTATTCAATGACTTGAGCCCTGACCTCACAAGGGCTGCTATAAACCTCTTGTTAGAGTTGACGAAAAATAAGAATATACTGGAGCAGCTGGGCGAACAACGTGGTGCTATTTTGACGCTTGTTACAATTTTAATTAGGGGCAATCATCCAGAGTTGACGACGGATATTGAGATTATTCTCAATCAGCTCTCTTATGATGGAAACTCTTATAATGAAGGAAACATTAGATCAATGGTTCAGTTTAATTGGTGCAAATCCTTTGCTCACTGCATTTGCACAGGTACATGGAACTGTTTTCTTTTTTTATGTTTAACATACTGTGCTGTACAATGCCATTTCCAATCATCCCTTCTTAAAACAATTTGAATGTAGAAGTGCAATTAGTTTAGTCACTACGAGAATTTAACTTCAATTTTGAGGGTCGATTTAGTTGCCAGTTAATTTATTCCTACAAGAATTAGTTCTAAGTTGGCTTTGATAAGATTTCTGTTGTGATATTGCTATCAGGATTCAACTGTGTAGTTTTACGAGTCAAACTCATTGACCCATGTTTCATGAGTAGTGCCTAGTGGTTCACAAGAACCCATCTCGCATTATAATAAATGGTCCACTTAGTACTCATTGCATCTAGGTGATGCTCACAGAGGTGAAGCACTGGGCCTTCCCAGGAGGTCACCCATCCCAGTACTACTCCAGCTCAAGCATGCTTAACCACAGAGTTCTCCACAAGGTTAAGCTCGCTTAGCTTGCAACCCCATTTGCAAAACCTTTAGCAAGTGTTGTGCCTTATGAACCGTTCATTATAGAGCCCCTTTAGCTCATCAATTGATAAGTAGGAGGTATTTTCCACGGTATGTCAAAAAGTGGAAACTGTCAATGACAATGCCCAATGCTGATGGAAAACTATCTGAAATGACATTTACAGATAATGTTGATTCACCATTGAATAAGCACAAGAATAAGAAGAAAATTGTGGTTACATTTGACTGAACAGACAATCTAGTGATGCCCTAACAGGTTAGGTCCAAATTACAGGGAGTTTGTTGAGTGCATGCTCAAATTTTTTTAATCACCTCCCCTCCTGCTTTCAACATACAATATCTTTAGAAGGTGCCTATTGAATGAGTGAGCCAAATCTGTGGAAAATGGGAAAATTTTAACTTTTTTGAGTTTATTTAATGGTTATGATAAATCATATGAAACCAAAATCTTTGGCAAAATTGGTAAAACTTAACAACTGTGAGTTATACAAAGTTTGTGAAAATTTCATCAAGAAACTCTTTTTTAAACTTAAAGGCTTCACAGCAATTTATTTATTTATTGATTTTTTTTGCCGTAGTGCATTTTTCTTCTATTTGTATTGATGCAAGATACTTACTTCTAGTCACGGACTTGACATTTAGGATTGGCTTCAAAATCTGAAAGGATGTCAACAAAAAGGATTCTTAAAGTTAAAATAGAAGAACCAGATGCCTGAACATACCTTTGTGTTTAACTTAATTTTTCAGGTACAGAGGAATCCAAATTGGCAATGGTCAAAATGCTTGCACAATTGCAGCTTGATGACAATAGAAGAGAGGCTTTGATTCAACAGAATGTAATTGATGCTTTGGTTGGTATGCTGAAGTCTGGAAAGTTTAGTTTAGAGCATGCAGCTCTTGAGGCTTTACACAAGTTCTCTTTGCATGCAAATTCTAAAAAATGTTTTGCAGAAGCAGGAGGGGTTCCTTTGCTACTTGGCTTCTTAGAGAAGCCTCATTTGAATATGAAAGTCAAAGCTACAGCCATTCTAGCAGACTTAACTATGCAACATGGGACATCTTTTCTTCTCTGTGATGATAAGGCGCCAATGGAAGCCTGCAAGCTCATAGAAGTCATTATGGGAATTCTAACTTGCTGTGAATTACCAATTGCAGAAAATGCAATGAAGGTGCTGTTATCTTTGACGGAAGCTTCAGATGCCAGTGATGTTGCAGGATTGATTCAGGACAATGATAATAACCTTCAAACCATTCGGGCTTTTATCAAAATTGCAAAGCCTCCCTTGCAGCATCAGGCTATACAACTGGTTTTTTGCATGTGCAGAAAGAATCCAAGCACCATGTCTTTTGTGGAGCATGATGATGACTGTTTGAAAGTACTAGTGCATGGAATAACAAATGAGTTATTTGAGGGAAGTGTTCTAGCAGCTGCAACAGGAATTTTGTCATACATTCGGCTATCTGAAAATAACTTGAATAAGCTCATGGCCACTGAGAATGTGCTCCCAGCGCTAGTTAAGATTGTGTCTGGGGAAAACAGGGAAGGCCAAGCTAATGCCTTGGGATTTCTGGTAAGGTTAACTGATTCATTTGACATCCAAACACAGCGGTTGTTGATTCAGTTGTGTCCTATTTTATGTCTGAAACAAGTGCTAAGGTCTGGAACTGCAGAAGCCAAAATTTTATCATGCAAGTTACTGGAAAACATATCTAAAAGCACTGCAAGACTAAATAGAGAACCTCATAGGTGGAGTTTCAATTTATCCAGAAAAACTTCTGTAACATGCAAGCTACACAAAGGAAAATGTAGTTCAAAGGATTGTGTTGTTGAGGCTGGAGTGGTTCCAGATATTGTGGAGATGCTGAAGGATCAAAATCCAGAAGTTGCTTTAGCTGGGTTGAAGGCTTTGGATTTATTAATGGTAGAGGAAAGCATGCCAGAGCATGGCATACAAATCTTGCATAAGTGCAAAGCCATTGACAATTTGTTTCCATTGATTCAGTCTAACTCTCATGCCTGCTCAGAAAAATGTATTGATCTATTTGAAGTGATTCTGAGGCATTCAGGCATGAAAGATATGCATGGGAAAATGGTTAAGATGTCTTTGACAGCTCTTTGCACTAGCAGGGTATCATCTCTGCAACAGAAAGCTGTGAGGCTTTTTAGACAATTAGAAGAGTTTGTGCCATAATTTAAATATGGGCTGTGAAATGTGGAAATTAATTGAGATGGCACATTTTTTATATAAAAATGTTTTGCAAGTCCCAGTGAAGATTTCTTCTCATTGTATGGGATAAGGGGTGCATTTTGACAAAACGTTTTCTCAGTTGCACGAGGGCTGAGAAAATGAACAGCATGGTATTTTCTTTCTGGATACTGCTAAACAATACATCGGCAGAAAATTACAGATAAGAGATCATTCTATTCCCTGGTGGTGTCTTCTACTATTATCAAACTTGGAAGCATTTGAAGAGTATGGGGATATTTAACAGCTAAGTCGTAGATTGGGATGGATAGACTACAGAATGCTGTATCACAGATCAAGTTGGAATCCATTGTATATGCATTTAACTGGTAGCATCCTGGTTGTAGCAGGGAAACTATAGAAGAACTTAAAAGCATTTAAGCGTTTCAGGATCAGGAATCCTAGAAGATGTATCAATTTACTGTAATCTTTTAAGATCTAGCACGTTCAAGACAGTGTTCTTGAATTATTGTATAACAGTATGTTTTGCTGCCTCTGTTGTATAGTATTCTGTAATCTCGGGCTTTCAGTTTACATGTGTATATTGCACCATAAAGTTATGTGGGAAATGACTTTTTCCAAATATTTTTGCAATAAAAATATTCTGTTCACCTTATTTAGCTGGAAGTTAGAGCTGGCAATTTTGATACAGAATTGAAGTTGGAAAAAGAGACTGGTTTAGAGCCACCATGTATATGCCTATTTTGGCCCACTGCAAATTTATAACTCTACAGCCTTTGAATACTTTGCATTTTAATGGATGTATTGTTTTAGCCTTTAGTATCCATTGAAATTTAAATGGAGTACATTAGGCAGAAACTTTATAAATCGAGGAAAAGTTTTTATGGACTACTTAATAGTTCATCTCTCCATCCTGCGGAAGTATTTGTTATGAAATTCTAGTTTGAAGGGCCTTTGGTGGCCTATTCGTTATAATTGCCATGAGCAAATGTAATTCTATCCAGTGGATTGATAATTATAATATGTATTATATGTTGGAGGCTATGATTCCATTTTGGGACCTACTTATAATTATTGCCATGAATATATAAGTTTCTATCCAATAAATTGTTGGTTGTAGAGTTCTGTAATTTTATTTCTAATTGCCATTTTTACACTTGCAATGGAATTGAGTCATATAATTCATGTTGCGCTCAAGAGAGTTACTCATTCTTTGTAGAATTCAACAAGTAGCAACAATATTCTTCCTCTTTTCTAACTAGAGGCTATGCTATGCAGCGTGCTGTGAAGGCACTGGATGGGATGAAAATATATTAAGAATGCCCCTGAAGTTGAAAAGATTGATTTCGTAGTGCAAATTTAAACATATCTTGTTGTAGAGTGTTACACTTCCAGTAACTACAAGCACATGCTGTGGGTCGCTGGATGCCATTCAATCTGTTGTTGTTAGGCAGTTTAGGTTGTTATGTTATGGTGATACCAAGATGTCTTTGAAATCCAGTCTTAAAAATGTTGATAGATTAGTCCGAAAGCTAAGAGACAGTTGGGAGCTGGTGGTAGGGTAAGTGATAACAACATCAGGACATGTAACCGTTTGCTTTCAAGAAGACAATAAGATACAATCCCTCCCTTAAAAAGTGTATGATTCAGTAATTTGTATGTCAATACTAATGCTACGTACTATGAACATTAGAGTTTAAGGGTCTTGACTTACCAAATTCCTGCCCTCGTTCAAGCATTTGATCATATGGAAGTGGAAAGGCATCTGCCTGCTTGAACAACCATATCAAGTGAAGAGTAGTGGCACAATTGTGCAGCTCAAACAACTTAACAGTTAGGATGTGTAAATCTGGCTTTCAAGGTTATCAGTCCAATTGTTATCATTGAATTCAAGGGGGCATTCAAATGGAGCAAATCAATTGAGTAACTTGAAACTCCCTTTTGCTTTGCATTTAGTGCCAACCTTGCTCTGAAGGTTTGCTGCCTCTAGAGCATGGTTGTTTCAAAGTAAAAGTTTCTCCCATTCTAAATTTTATGAAATGCTGTGTTTCACTGCAAAGTTAGTTCTCGGTTGCTATTATCCTTTGTGGGGGTTATATCTTTTCATTTCAAGATTTTAAGAGGATCATTTAGTGTTGCGCATTTCTGGGGATCTATTACAGAGCATTATGGTCAAGGGTCGGAGGTGCAAAAAGAGAGTATTTCTGTGATTAAAAGTCCAATTATTTTGAAAATAGATAGGTCAAAAGATGATTAAGAACTGGTGGAAATTAAGGGAACTAACAAATTGCTGTCTGATTGCTTTCCAAATGAAGTAGGGCCTATTACGAAAACTGATGAATACCATATGTGAATGCCAAATCTGTCAGTCATTGATCACCGAACATATAAAAAAATGTCTAGTGTGAACAATTGACAATTTATTATTCCACGCAAAACTGGGAAAGATTGAATTCTTTCAATTTTTATACCCATGTTAATATATTGCTTTGATGTTTTAAAGTCAATTAGTTTGTGTACCACAATCTATCATTTAATAAACATCAACATATTTGGTGAACATTTTAACGTTTAAGAAATAGAAATATGGTCCCCTAGAGTGGTGGTCCAGTTCAGATTTGACTCCTGGCTTAAATACCCAACATTGCTACTTACCTTGACAAAAACCCACAAAAAAAATAGTTTTAGATACATCCATTGAATGTTGTTTGGTAGTCAAGACATTTATTTCAAAGATAAGGATTTGATTACAGTTTTCATCAGAATTGAAAGGTGAAGGTCTTGAATGGTGGGCCCATGCCACTACGTCATCTTTTGGAGTCCATTGTGATCAACCAATAGATTGGGGCGAATAATAGGCATCCTAAGTGATGACGTGCCACGCGTTCGCGTTACATCATTTTGGGACGCGCCAACTTTTACAGTCAATGATTGAGCCGGACAGAGTCATGGGGTTGACACGTTAGAATTTGATTGCTTCAAAAGTTGAGCAGTGAAAGTACTTTTAACTCAATTTCTAGTTGAATGGGAACACAATTCAGGTTATTTGTAATCAGTATTATTTAGAATAATAAAAAGTTCAGGTGTAAATTAACTAGAATATAAATAAATATTTAGAGATGTTTATATTAAAATTATTTATAATATATTTGAGATATTTTGAATGGAAAATTAAATAATACTTTTTTCAAATACCATATTAACTGGTTAATTGTAATTTAATTAGTTATTTTAATTTTTAATTAAAAATAAAGAAAAAGGTCACAATTGACTAAATGATATTTTTAGCAAAGAAGTCAATTGTTTTGCAATGTTTGTATGTATGTAGATTGGGTGCAATTTGTTTGGCGGCTAGCCTATCCGATGTCATCTAATAAAAAATATACTGTTTTGTAATGTTTGTATGTATGTATATTATATGCAACTTGTTGATGACTGGCTCATAAAATTAATGTCATATGACCAACTCATAAAATTAATATTTAAGTTTTTTTTTTAATTTTTTTTTATATCATATGTGTCGTAGTTTGTATTGTGTTGGTAAACATAAATGTAAGATGCGGAGGCATGCAAAAGGCTATTGTTGTGAGCAAAAGATGTATTTTGTTCAAGCTATATGATTTTATTAATATGAATTCGAGTTTAATTTTTGTTTGAGTCTATGCTTTTTAACTTTGCATGAATGATGCTCTTTTGTGACTATATATGGCACACTCTTTTGTTTTGTGCAAGTGGCATGGTTGATCTAAAGCACAAACTTTGTTTTTCTTATATTGTAATTGTCATGGGTGGTCTAAAAAGCAAGCTTGGGGTTTTGCATGGTGAGGGTTTGAAGGTTTACTATTATTTTATACAATTGTTATTTCATGTATTGTTACATTTTCATGTGTGGATATGTGTATTTTTTAATGACTCTATTCTCTCTACTTTCAATGTTGAGTATTATAGGAAAACTAGAGATATTTTAAAGGGTTCAACTTTAAGGTTTGGCAAGTGTTAATTAGCAATGTGAGAGAGATTGCTTGATTTTGTAAATTCCATAATTATTTTATTTTATTGTTGTATTTTTTAGTTTTTGTAAATGGGTGTGGTTGGTTTGGCGTACAAATTTTATTTTTCTTATGCTGCGCCACTAGTTTGGAGGGCAAGTTTGGTGCTTTCTATGGTGAGGATTTGAAGGTTTACTATCATTTTATACAATTGTTCTTTTCATGGCATTATTGTAAATATTATTATTTTGGTGTTTGTTTTTAAATGGCTTTCTATTCTCTTCGCTTTTGATGTTGAGGACTGAATGAATATTAGAAGATATTTTTAGGGGTCAAGCATTAGGGTTTAGTGGGTGTTAAGAAAAGCACAATCAAGATTTTGTTCCTATCTTCATAAGCATATTGGTATAATTTTTTGCTAAAACTATCATCCATATATACATGTACATACGAAATTTCTTTCCATGTTATTGTTGCAAATAATTTTTTTAGGTATGTTTTTCAATGAGTCTTTGTTCTTTCTCCTTTTGATGTTGAGAATTATGAGACAATTAGAGGATTTTTCTAGGGGTTGAGCATTAGGGTTTAGTGGGTGTTACATACTAGTGGTGTTATTATCATCTTGAGACAAGTTATTCTTTGGAAGTCTTAATATTTAAATGACAAGTAACATATCATTATTGCAAAAGGAATTATTGGCATGTTTATCTTTGGATGGTGTTGGCACCCACTTTTATGTGTTTAATTTTTGCTATATTGTGCTCCATAGGTTATATTTTTGACCCTATCCTTTGTTAATAATTGATCATTCAAATTGCGTTTATCTAATATCTTAAGTAAAATTTGTTATAAGGGTTCTTTTGTGGTCAATGTGTAAAGAACCCTATTGGTTCTAACTTTGCTTGTAGATGTTGAATGCACTGTTTTTGTGTTTTCTTGTTGTTTTGGCGAATTTATAACATTTAAATAAAATGTTGCCAGACAAGATTTTAACAAGAAATAACCAAAAATATAGAAATGTTGCAATGATTCTTATTCAGCATGAGATGTAAATAGATTGTCAATATAAGATAGAAACATAGCATAAAAACAAGGTTGCATACCCAAACATGCTAGCAAACCCTTATTTGAAAATTTGGAAATCACAACCAACAATGAAAAATCTGATGAAACAAGTTGATCTACTACATATGACGATTTCTCCACCTTTAATGCCAAATGGTAAAACCAATATGGCCACCCCTATTGGTGTTGATCTATGCCAAAAGAAAGAGGCGTTTCAGCCACTAGTTCATATGCCCTAGCTAGAAGCCCCACACATGCCTATGGTGAATGATATGACCATCAATAGAAATTATATGACCTATTTATTGATGTAAAAAGCTGATGAAATTAGGCGCCTCCACTAGTAAGGCCCTTTCCTTATTGAAAACTATAAATAAACTCAAAGGTAGATCTCCTCCAAGCACAAATGGACTCCAGAATGAAGCCCTCTCTATAGCAATGATTTAGCTGGTCTTTCACAGCTTCAAGATTGCAAAACACTGAAGAGTTGCCACTCTCTAATGGTGAAAAATAGATGAAACCCTTGTCTCAGGCACAAACTTCAAAGAAGCCAAAAAGAAACAATGTCAAATGCTCAAAAGATGATAGAGGTCGGCTTGCTCTTTGCTTCTTATATTTTCTCAAAGAGGCACGATTTCCAATGAGATCATTAATGCATTTAAAAAGTATTTAAGAGACTTTATACTCTTTTAAAATAATTTATCTCACTTGAGCATACCTTTTTGATTTACCATTTAATCTCACTTTATTGAATTTAAGTGACTCATTTTTATAAAGTAAAAATATAACGTTATAATATCCTTTTTAATAATTAAATATAACTTAACCATTTAAATATTAATATCTCCCTCAATATTCAGTATTTTGACATGCCGTCTAAAGTTGGGGTCAGCACTATATGACCCCCATGTGTCCAAGTGCCCTAACTAAAAATAACATCATTGCCAGATAAACTTACTATAAATAGTAAGTCCCTCAAACTAACCCAAACACTGATCTGCAAAGGCCTGGAACTGAACCCAATACTGAACTGAAGAAATGGAGTGACAACAACCTCCATTAATTGCCACTAAGACCCTCTATCCAAACATATTAGCCTACGAGGATCCAAGTAATAGGCTAACCATCTGCAATTGGTATTGACTAGGGTGGGGACATTATAGTCCGCTCTCTTAGAATTTGCTTGTCCTTAAGAAAACTCAATGTTGGATGCTATAAAATGCTCTCGCTCTCCCAAGTAGCATCCTTTGTTGGAAAATCTCTCCACTTAACCAAAAATTCCCTAATAACCCATCTTCGAAGATGACGCTCTCTGGAATCCTGAATGGCTTGAGGTACTAACACTAACTTCCCCTCATCATCTAGGGGTAGTAAGTTTGAAGAAGGCACTATATGTTGTCCCAACGCCTTCTTGAGGCGTAACACATGGAACACATTGTGCACCTTGCTGTCTACTGGTAAATCCAACTCGTAAGCCACCTCGCCAACTCGCCTGATAATCCTAAACGACCCATAATAGTGTGGCTTGAGTTTCTCCACGCCCCTCTTCTTAAGAGTGGACTTCCTATAGGGCAGCAACATCAGATACACCATATCCCCAACCTCAAATGATTGCTCAACCCTCCTTTGATTGACATACTACTTTTGCTGATTCTGAGCCTTCTGAATATTCTCACAAAGGGCTCTCATGATATCCTGGTTCTCCTGTAATAGATCCCCGACACTAGGCACTCTGCAATCACTCAACAATAAATCAAGGAAACTAGGCACATCATATCCATACAAATCTCTGAAAGGTGTCATCTGGATAGTCATATGGTGAGTGGAATTATAACAGTACTCACAAAGATGCAACCACTTCACCCAAGCTTTCTATTGCTCATAAATGTAGTTCTATAGGTATCCCTCCACCCATTTGTTGACAATCTCTATCTGCCCATTAGTTTGTGGGTGGTAGCTAGTGCTTAGAGTAAGCTCTGTCCCGCATTATTAGAATAACTCCTACTAGAAGTGACCCCATGAATCTACTGTCTCTATCACTAACAATACTCCGAGGCAACCCATGCAATCTAAATACCTCACGAAAGAAAAGATCTGCTACCTGCGTGGCTGAATAGGTAGTCATGATCAAGAAGAAATGTGCATGCTTTGTCAACTGATCTACTACCACATATATGTTGTCTCTTCCTTGAGCTTTTAGAATGCCCATAATAAAATCCATAGACTTGCATTCCCACTTCCTCTCAGGAATAGGAAGTGGTTGAAGCAACCCAACAGGGTAAGTATGCTCTTGCTTGTTCTGCTGACAAATAGAGCACTCTCTGACATAATGAAGAACATTAGATTTGAGACCCTTCCAAGTGAATCTCTCCCGTACCTACCTATAGGTCTTCAAGTATCTAGGATGACCAGCCATGGGTGAATCGTGGAAATTCCTCAACACCTTGTTCCTCACATTAGAACCTAGGACTAAGAATATTCTTTGTAAATGATGAGGTCATTCACAAGAGAGTACTTGTTGTCCTATACTGTCCCATCAATAATGTTAGAAGCCCATAGATTCTTGGCATACTTTGCTATAACCAAGTGTCTAATCCTCAAAAATATCTGCCATGGAGCTCAAGTGGGGACGAAAAGATAAGGCATTAGTAACAATGTTCTGAGTCCCTTTGACATAGGAGATGTCAAAATCATAAGACTGTAACTTGCTGACCCATTTCCATTGACGTTCATTTAGGTCCCGCTATCCAAGGAAATGCCTCAAGTTGTTATGATTAGTTTTGACACAAAACTTACTACCAACTAGGTACTTCTTGAACTTGGTCATCGCATGCATATGGCCAACATTTCCTTGTCATATATACTGTAGTTCCTCTCAAGACCCCTTAGCTTCCTGCTCTCGAAAGCTATCGGGTGATAGTCCTCCATAATCACTACACCAATACCCTCTCCACAAGCATCACAATGAAGCTCAAAAGGCTTGGTGAAATTTGACAAAGCTAGAACTGGACAGGTAGTCATCAACTATTTGAACTTCTTGAAACACTCCTGTTCCTGTGGTGTCCAAACAAATGCTTCCTTCTTAGTCAAATCTATAAGTGGCACAACATGCTGCGAGAACCCACTAACAAACCGACAGTAGAAGGCACATAACCCCACAAAACCTCTGAGCTGAGTCAAAGTCTTAGGAGTAGGCCAATCAATAATGTCACAAACCTTATCAGGGTCCATGCGAACTCCCTCTGTGCTAATTATGTGACCCAAATATAGAAGCTCTGCCATGCCTAACACACACTTGGACTCCTTGGCGTATAAGGACTCCTTGTCAAGTATGCCCAAAACAGTATCCAGGTGAACCAAATGCTCTTCCCAAGACCTGGACCTACTATATACCAAAATATCGTCAAAGAATACCAGAATAAATCTCCTCAACTAAGAGTGGAAGACCTTGTTCATAGTGGACTGAAAAGTAACTAGAGCGTTGGTTAAGCCAAAGGGCATAACCAAAAAAATATAGTGTCCACAATGACATTTGAATGTAGTCTTCTCAACATCCCGTTCTCTGACTCTGATATGGTGATACCCTATCCTCAAGTCTATCTTAGAGAAGTAACAAGCTCCATGTAGCTCATCTATCAACTCATCGACGCAAGGAATGGGATACCTATTCTTAATTGTCCTCTTGTTCAAAATTCAGTAATCAATGCACATTCTGAGTGTACCATCTTTCTTCTTCACCAAAACCACTGATGAAGCAAAAGGAGACTTAATCGGCCTTATATGTCCCATAGCAAGTAGTTCCTTGATAGTTTTCTCAATCTCATCCTTCAAATGCTTTGGGTGCCGGTAAGGTGTAATCATAATGGGCTTAGTGCCCTCCTCCAACTCTATGATGTGCTCTATGCCTCTATCTGGAGGTCTACCATGTGGTATGTCATTGAACACCTTTGTATGCTGAACTCTTAGCTCTCTAATATTTGGATGATAGGCTATTTTTTTCTGCTCCTCTTGAAAAGGCATCAACTTACACTTTGTTGCCCACTCCACCATGTCATGTTTAATAAGTGTCTCCATTTTCCTAAGATTAATTACTTTCAAGTTGCTATCCTTAATGGCCTTTAGCACATGAGTGGTCCAGTCAACCTTGAATTTCATCTCCATCTCTCTAAGGTTGAGTGTAAACTCTCCAATTGCATGAAGCCACTTCATGCCAAGTTCTACATCTGTGTCCCCCATATTGACCACATAAAAATCATCTTTAAACTCATAGTTATTGAGTTTCATAGGAAGATCTGGAATCATTCTCACACTTGAGAGTGTAACCATCAACAACTTTTACCTTTATCCCTTCAAACTCTTGAGTTTGAATTCCACGCTTTGCCACCAACTGTGCATCTATGAAATTGTGAGTTGCACCTATATCAAGCAAACAAATGACTCTTTAACCAGCCAAGAGCCCACAAAACCTGAAGGAACCTTCTCTTTGAATGCTATACATATGAGCTTCCTGTAGCATCATTTTTCCTTCTTTTTCAACTTCATTATCTGAGTTTTCAGCCCCTGAAGCCTCTTGATCAGCTTGTTGGTCTATTGTATCAGTCATGTTTTCATCCTCATAGTACCACTCCAATTGCTTGTTATTATCCTTAGGCCTTTGAGGAAAATCATGGTTTTCATCAAAGGGACCCTTGCAATAAAAATACAAACTCCTCCTACACAAATCATTAATTGTTTCCCTATCCAAAGGGGCTGCAAATTTCCTCTTTTGATCAACATTCTTTGTTTTCTTTGGGTCTAATTTGCTATCATTAAAAGATGAAGATGGTTTGGAATTGAACTTATTGTGTAGAGCTGCAAGTTCCATACTACGAGCTTTCCTCATAGCCTCCTGTAAGGTAAGGGGATCAAATGCCTCGACCCAAACTCTCATGGGCTCATAAAGACCTTCAACAAATAATATGACAAGCCTCCTCTCAGATGTACCTGTCACCATGACCGAGAGCTTTTGAAATTCACCAATTTAAGATTCCAAACTGCCCATTTGTTTCAGTTGAGCTAGATCCTTGAAGTACAACTCTGGATCTCTTTTGTCAAAGTGCTCAACTAGCCTATCAGTGAACTCTTGATATGAACTGATGAGGTCATGTTGCAAGGTGACCATCCCATGGCGCCACTAGTCATGAGCTACCCCATCTAAATGCAAAATGACAAAATTAATGGTGTCCTCTTCTGCCATAGGACATAGGGTTAAGAAAGTATCCAACTTGCTAACCCAAGCTTTGGCTGTAACCTTACCGCTTCCATCAAATGTGTGGAGTGTGAGCTTGCTAGTAGCATGTCTAAGGTCATTGTTTTTATTCCTTGGTCTCCTGTCAGTCCTGTTCCTAAGGTGCTCTCTCTTCTGACTCATGAACCTATCAAAGTTAAGATGATCCTTAACTCTTTGTGGTAATGCTTCCCACTCATCATGTAGTTTCATCACGTTATCTGCAAAGATGACATCACCTTCCTCTTCATCCACATCCCCCTCTTTAGGTTCATTTTTTATAAATGTAGAGCACGTAGGCCTATCATAGGTGAATGTGGGTGTTATTATGATCCTTGGCCCTCCAACAACACTCCCATCTTCTTCCTATCCCTAGTTCTGTCTCCCAGGAATGGTCATATGCTGAATGGTTGTAGTAAGCTGCTGCAACACATTTGCTACTTGTTGTTGCCCAGCTGTAAAATTCCTTAGAATATATCTGGCTTCTTGGTCCTCATTATTACCTTGGTTTCTGGGTGGTTCACCACTGTCCCTGTCTCCCATTATTTCTAATGGTATTTCCTCAAACTAAATTCCTTGAAATCTAGCTCTCTTGCATGTGTAATATTTGTGTGGCCCAACCTGATGCAAATGCATAAAAAATTCTAATCCTCCAGGATGGTAGGATCAGAGCTCTGATACCACTGAAAAGAACCCTATTGGTTCTAACTTTTCCTGTAGATGCTGAATGCACTTTTTTTGTGTTTTCTTGTTGTTTTTGTGAATTTATAGCATTTAAATAAAATGTTGCCAGACAAGATTTTAGCAAGAAATAACTGAAAATATAGAAATGTTGCAATGATTCTTATTCAACATGAGATGTAAATGGATTGTTAATACAAGATAGAAACATAACATAAAAACAAGGTTGCATACCTGAACATGCCAGCAAACCCTTATTTGAAAATCTAGAAATCACAACCAACAACGAAAAATCTGATGAAACAAGCTAATCTGCTGCATATGATGATTTCTCCACCTTTAAAAGAGTGCCAAATGGTAAAACCAGTATGGCCACCTCGATTGGTGCTGATCTATGCCAAAAGAAAGAGGCATTTCAACCTCTAGTTCATACGCCCCAACTAGAAGCCCCACGCATGCCTGTGGTGAATGGTACGACCAGGAATAGAATTTGTACAACCCGATTATTGATGTAAAAAGTTTATGAAATTAGGCGCTTCCACTAGTAAGCCCCTTTCCTTATTGAAAACTATAAATAAACTCAAAGGTAGATCTCCTGCAAGCACAAATGGACTCCAGAATGAAGCCCTCTCTGTAGCAATGATTCAACTGGTCTTTCACAACTTCAAGATTGTAGAACACTGAAGAATTGCCACTCTCTAATGGTGAAAAATGGCTGAAACCCTTGTCTCAGGCACAAACTTCAAAGAAGCCAAAATGAAACAATGTCAAATGCTCAAAAGATGATAGAGGTCGACTTGGTCTTTGCTTCTTATATTTCCTCAAAGAGGCATGATTTCCAATGAGATCATTAATACATTTAAAATGTATTTAAGACACTTTATACTCTTTTAAAATAATTTATCTCACTTGAGCGTACCTTTTTGATTTACCATTTAATCTCACTTTATTAAATTTAAGTGGCTCACTTTTATAAAGTTAAAATATAACTTTATAGTATCCTTTTTAATAATTAAATATAACTTAACCACTTAAATATTAATTTCTCCCTCAATATTCAATATTTTGATGTGCCTTTTGAAGTTGGGATCAACACTGTATAACCCCCATGTGTCCAGGTCCCCTGACTAAAAATAACATCAATACCAGATTGACTTACTATAAATAGTAAGTCCCTCAAACTAAGCCAAACACTGATCTGCAAAGGCTTGGAACTGAACCCAATACTAAATTGAAGAAATGGGGTGACAACAACCTCCATTAACTACCACTGAGACCCTCTATCCAAACATATTAGCCTACAAGGATCCAAGTAATAGGCTAACCCATCTGCAATTGGTACTGACTAGGGTGGGGACATTACACAATGCCTTGCACTTTTTCTTTTTGTTGGGCCACTTTTAAAATTTTTAGGGTTTTTCATGTCATCATGTTAGTTTAACCTATCATCCTTGGCATACCATCCTTGAAAATTTTGATTTTCCCCTCTAAGCCCATTTTCCTTGAAATTCAAGATTTTGGGTTTGGTCATTCATGCATCCTTTCCTCAACTAGCAACTTTCCTTCCCAAAATTCCTCTTTGCAAAATTTTGAGGTTTTGGGATTTCTCATGTCGTCATGCTAGTCTAACATGTCATCCTTGGCATGCCATCTCTGACAAGTTCAATTTTCCCCTCTAAGTCCATTTTCCTTGAAATTCGAGAAACTAGGTTTGGTCATTCATTCATCCTTTCCTCAACTTCCAACTTTTTCCTTTTCAAAATTCCACTTGCAAAATTTTAGGGTTTTAGGGTTTCTCATGTCATCATACTAGTCTAACTTGTCATCCTTGGTATGCCATCCCTGACAAGTTTTGATTTGAATATTTTAGGGTTTTTCATACCCTCATGCATGTCGAGCTTTTGGGCCATTTCCCCCCTTCTTCCCTCTTTGACATGAAAAGTCTCAAAAATTTTGCATTCAAATGAAAAAACCTACCTACCTTCCTACACAATCTAGGATGTCATTAATGGTCTCAAAATGAACATGATTTGACAAGTGATGGCTCTTAGAAGCCTCTTGGTACCTTTGGGCCCCTCTAAGACATGGTTTGTGTACAAAAGCATATGGTTGATGATGTAAGGGGTATGGCTTCAATATGGCTTCAAGTGTATGGCCATGTGAAGATGATGCAAGTGGACATGGGAAGCTTGTACAATTTTAGACGTCCATAGTTCTTTCCCTAAGGTCTCTAGATGGTGTTGAAAGATATATTTTCCCAAAAAGAATAGAAAAGAGAGGATAATATTTTATAAGTTGGAGTAATTGCAAAGCCAACCAAAGAAGGATACTCATAGGAAGCCCCAAGGTTTTGATTTTCAATTCTGGGTGTAGTTATTTTTATATTGTAATGATCTAAGTTTTTCCCCAAACCTAGAATAAACCTTGTAAGCTTTGAAGATTGATTGATTAAAGGAATAATCAACCTTACTTGAGTGTCTCTTTATGCATGGTATGCATTTATGAATGTATGTTGTTTAAATTTTCAACTAGAAGTTTTTAAAATCCTTGTAAAACTTTTGCATGGTATCTTTTCCACATAATAAATAAAATGTGTGGATATGCTTAAGGATTACTAAGTAGACTCTCTTAATATTTTGCAACCGTCTATTATTTTTTTGAATGTATTTGTAGAGCCATCTTGCTCGTGCATTTGAAAAGCATAGTATTTTGTATATATCTTGATTAAGATATCACCTAATTTTTGATATTATATGTTTGAATGAATTTAGAGACTATGTTGCCTAATGGATAAAGGCACCGATATGTATTGAATTTCTCTCCCATCATCCTTGACACACTATAAATGCATCGACTCAAACACATTTTAGTTTTAATTGTTTATGTGTTTCACTATCATGTCTAAATAAATATAACAACACAAGGGTGTATCATAAACACATTCTTAGACACTTAATAAGGTGTTAAGACTTGCATCCTCAAACTAGCACATAAGTATATTGTGACACCTATAATGAGATACATTGTGTAGTGGGTATAGTTTGTTGTAAGGCAATGTTTAGTCCTATTTTCAATAACCTTTTCAACACCTTAGGGAGACCTCCCTTGGTCTTTTAAAGCTTGAAGTGAAGGAGGTATTACTCACCTCAATCATTGATCCTTTATTACCCAACTTGAAGACATGTTTGTGGTGATTTTCCTCAGTTTGACACCCTTGGCACCTAGAAGATTATCATACCTTAGGGATTTGGGGCCAATAACTCAAATCACCAATATTTTTTTCTCATTGCCAAGGATAAGATAAATCAATAATCAATTTGAAGAACCTGGTTACTTAGTGAACATGGTGCAACTAGAAAAGTGTTGGTCTTTAGTTGGAAGTCATAAGTTTTTCGATTTTGATTATTTTCTCCTTCATGGAGTGGTGAATTTTTCAAGGAAGATCCAAAAGTTTATGTTAGAATATAAAGAATGAAAAAATATCAATGATGAAAAGGCCAAGAAATGCCTAAAGCTAGTTCTATTGATGCAAGAAGACGACATGAACAATGGAAAGCTAAAAATCCAAGTAAGCCCCCTTTACATAATTCAAGAAATACTAAAAATGTAGGTCATTCAGGTAGAAGATCTGCTTCTAGAGATTTTGATCAATACACATCAAATGATTTAGTTGATAATAGGGTTAAAACTACAAGAAGAAATTTTAGATATGACTATACGAGGTATGGAAAAGAAACATATCCTAGTGCATAAAATATAAATGTAGGTTCACCTCAAATCCCACCTCAAAGAAACCCTATACTTCAACCTTTGAGAAATCAAAGTGAAGCTAGACATGATACTCAAACTTCTGAGCATGAAGTGGTAACCCCATTTCAAGATGCTGACCCAAATATTTAGTTAGAAATTGACCTCAGAGAGATGGAAGTAGATCAACACATTGATCTTATTGACTATCTCAAAGAAATTCAGCATGAGACAAAGGCACACATTGCATTATAGTAGGCCCAATTGGATCAGTAAGCCCTATTATTGAATTAATAATAAAACATTGTCCAATAGACCTTACAAAATATTATTCTACAACAAAATATTGCTTAGCCTCAAAATGTGGTACTGATTGTTCCAATTTAGCAAGTGTCTGTTGTGTAGAAAAATGAGCCTAATCCCTCACAACAAAATGTAATACAAAATGTTGGGGTCAACCCCAAAAGAAAGGCTCAAATATTTGTTCTAGTGAGACAACCATTGGGATTAAAAAGATACAGATAGTTAAAATTTTGTGGCATCCCTAATTATCCTAATCCAAATCCAACTAAGATTAGATGAAATAAGCCAAAATTCTAAGGTAACAATGCTATCATTGGTGTTGACCACTTAAGGCATTTCATTGATGTCATTGATGAAAATGAGATCAAAGATGACGATACCATGATGAATCTTTTTGCACATTCATTGGAAGAAAGTGAAAATAATGGTAAAAGAGTCTTCCATACAACAATATAGACTCATAGCATGAGTTTATAAGGGTCTTTCAACTGCAATATGGAGAAAGAGTGGATTCAAAAATTACAATCCATGAACTGACTAAAATTAGAAAAAAGGTATAAATGAATTGGTTGCTGATTTCAACAATAAATTTATTATGACAATGAGGCAAGAACCTCCCTAGATAAGGCCAATATGCCTTGTTTTGTATTATGGAGCATTTGATTCAAAGTTAGGCTATCTTTTGAAAGATAAGAACCCTCAAAATTTGAGGGAAGCATATGCAATGACAAATCAACATAGAGATCAATATGAAAGCATCTAGAAAAAGACAATAAAAGAGATGAAAACATATGCAACAACTTCTAGCAAGCTTCCCACTGCTGAAGGAAAACTAGACAACTTGATGGGAGCCATAAAGGATCTTTCATACAAGGTTGCAAAGAACAAAAAAGGTATACCCTCTAATGTGGATCCTACACATTTTAATGAGGGTTAGAGGTTGCATACCAAGCACTTCAATTGTGATTTATCTACAAGAAATGGAGGTAATGACAAACAAATAGCACCAAGAAACTCAAACCAAGGATACCAAGAGAAACACATCCCTGATCCCTTAGGGAAGGATCTTGTGAATCTTCAACAAGATTCATTTTGGTGTGATATATTTTACTCACCTCATGATCATTCCAAGTGTATTGTTGTAACTACACCTGATGAAGAGAAATAATTCCAAGAGCATGAGAGTATGTAATGTCCCCATTATTTCACGAGCATCAGAGTCATTGGATTAGCCTATTATGTCGATCCTCGTAGGCTAGTGGTTCTGGATAGAGGGTCACTTGAACGGGCACTTGGTCGGTAAAAGGCAGTATTAGTATCTGAAGTATGGTGACGTGGTGAATTTGCACGTTTGGCGTGTTATTGGAGCTTAAAATATTGATCTTCACCATTTATTTCACTTACTCAGGCTTAGGGACCATGTGTCTATTTGTTAAAGGGGTCACTTTATATTTTGCAGTTACTATTCACTGATAAAGTGAATAAAGAAATAACTTAAGTGAATAGTGTTTTTTTAATGAATAGTGTTTCAAAGTGAAATTATAAAAGAGCAAGAGAAAGTTCGACCTCTTCATGCTTGGATATGTTTGTTGATTGAAGTTTTGAAGTGTGGAGTTTGTGGAAGAGAGAAACTAGGGTTTCTCAATTTCAGCAATGGGTAAGCCTGGTTTGGGGCTTGTAGTTAGGATTTGGCATCTTGAAGGTGTGAAAGACCACCCTAAAGTGCTGGTTATTTTCTGTTTGCTGCATTTGGAGCCATATTTTGTTGATTGCAAGTGTTTGAAGACATCTACCGGAAGGGAAGTTGCTGTTAAAGTCTTCATTCATCATCTTGAAGGTGTTACTACGAATTTATGAACATTTTGGGAGCTGGTTATGCACCTACAGCCAGCTGCTTTGAAGAAAGGGTTTCGACATCTACAAGTAAGGAAAACGCCTCTTTCTTGCAGCTGCTTTTACTCCTAAAGTGGGCACCCATCATCCTAGAAGACATTTCAACAAAAAAATTGGTAGGAGAAACTTGTATTTAAATTTGTATGAGCAATTTCATGGGCGCGGGTACTGTAGCAAGCATTGTTCATAGTGCATCTTGGCTGCAAGTTTGTCATTAGTTGTAAATGATGTTTCATTCCAAAATGCATGTAAGAGGAATATAATTTTAGCACTCTTTGTGGATGAAGAAGGTCTCTTAACTAGTGTATTGAGTTCCTTTGAGTTATCTTTTATAAGTTAGTTTAATTTGAATTTTTATATGCATATGGTTGTAAGAAAATTATTAAAATCATTTGGCATCAAACCACAAAAACACCAAAAACAAGAAAAGCAGATTACAAACCAAAAATCAGACATTTAATGAGCAAAAATCAAATCAGTAGTGAGTTTGGTTCATCATAGTGGTATCAGAGCGGTTTCCTGCCATTCTGTTGGGGTGAGTTTCAGCTGTAGTTTAGAGGTTTCAGTTGAACATGGCCACTTCCCAGAAGCAGTGGGACAAGAACATGAAAATTTTTAAACAAAGCTTAAAAGAGTTGGAAGAAATAAGTAAAAAGCTTAGAGACCCCACAAATGGAAGCAGTTTATCCCGGTATACAACTTCAAGTACTAAGGCAGCTGGAGCGGACAAGTATTTGAGTCCTTTGCAAAACAAAGAAGAAGAAGTGATTAGCCTGTTTAAGGAGTATAGCACTCTTCCTCAAAAAATTAAGAAGAAACTTTCTTTCATGAGTTACATGGATTTGCACCTGAGTCTTTGTCATAAGACAGAGTTTGCAAGGAAGAAATATCACGTTATAGCTCATGAATTGCTTACACATGAAATGGATAGAGAATCTACACATAAGGATGATATAGTTGAAATTTCTATGACAGCCATATGGGAAAGGGACTTGAGTCCTTTTGAAGATGAAAAAGAGTCAAAACATGAGGGTGATGGTCCTAAACGAGATGCTGAATGATTGCATAATGAAAATGTTGAGGAAGATGCACATGAAGAAAGGGGTCCATATGAAACCAATGAGGGTTTAGAGCTCCCTACATCTTGTGTATCAGTAATGGCTGATGAAACTTTTGATCAATTTGAAGATGCAAACTCAGAGTATGTGCAAGAATTGTCGGTTCATGATTCACACAGGCTAGATTTACAAGATCCTTTGGTGGAGAAGGATGATAAGATTGATCAAGCATTGACACGAGTGGACTCTACATTGTCTTTTGAAACATCCTATGAGACATATAGCAGCAGTGCCTTAGATGATGATGTGTGTGTTGATGATAGCATACATGATGATGCTGATCATGATGAGAAGGAGGTTGACTCAACCTCATACTATAGTGCAGATTTGGGTGGAGAGCAGGAGGCGGATCAGGAGATGGAGTGCGAGATAATCGACAATCCATTGTTTGAGATAGATGCTTCTTGGTCATATGATAATCTACTATTTGAAATAGATGTCAATCACCAACTTGACCTGAGTCTTGAGATGAGCAGTGATTGTGGATCGGGATTTCGGACAAGGTCCGCAGTGGAGTTTATTGAGGTGAGCATTGTGAGAAGTACTCAACACTTCTCTTCTAGTCCACATATAGAGGATTTGTTTACGCGTCAGTGTGGATTGGTTCAAGACATATACCATCCCTTTTTGGATGGAGAGTTACCATCTTTAGTACACGGAACTAGTGGTTGCCAATACCCGACTCAGTTGTTGGTGGGTGAGTGCTTGTAGGATCAGTATTTAGTCTACCATCAGGCTGATGTGTACCCAACCAGGTTTGTTGCTTCTTTGTTTTAGAGACTATTGGTGGACACAGGGTTACAGAGGGATTATAATGTTAGCAGGCTTGATGGCACAGGTGGATATCACATCCATGAGAGTTTAGCAGAGGTTATGGACAGATGTTACGTAGTTGATGCTTCCAGTTATCCCTACCTCGTCATGATGGATGGACATGAGTTTGGTTTATATTGGGATCCAGGTGGAGACAGAGTTAGCACGACCGTTTGGATGGGTCCCAGTGTATTGCTTCACCACTTTTGGTATGGTGGAGTTAGGATCAATGTTGAGAGAATCTTGAATGATATTCACAACATTCAAGAAGTTGTTACCAGCACTGATAACAACCTTGATTTTCATGACAACAGTGATGGAACTTGGCATGAGCATGAGAGGAAGGTGATTACACTGGGGATTGATGTTTCTACAGAGTTGTCACAGGTGGGTACTCGAGATTTGGGTACTAATTATGCAACTTATGGTGACGATTCATGCCACAAGGAGTCTAAATTTTCACATCAGACCGTAGGAAACTAATCAGAAAATTTATTTGAGGGAAATGAATCCCAAGATCGTGAGTTGGGTGGAGGTGCAGATACCTTGAAAGAAGAAGTGTGTGAAGATACTGACAAGATGACAACTTCCACAATATTTGTTGAGCCATCCTATGAGGTACATCGCAGCAGTACCCTTGTTGATATTGTGGGTGACACTGATAGCACACACGACGCTGCTTATCACTTAGTGAGCAATGATGATTCAACCTCTTATCACAGTGCAAACTTTATTTCAGAGGACTTGCATAGGAGTCTTGAGTTTCAGAGATCTCATCATTTGGTTGGGCAACTGAAGGTCAATGATAACATGATTGCTACAACATTAGAGCATTTTGATGTTGCTCGATAGATGTTAGCTACGTATGGTTGGGGTACTCCTATGTCAAATGAGTACAATGATAGTAGCCTTTCCCTTGTAGAATTCCATGCCCTATGAGAAGCCGTTAGGATGATGAAACAAAATTACTTACAATTACTAGCTGATAGGGATTATCTTCTCGAGTGGGGTTGCACTTGCTATGATGCACTAAAGGGGAAAGAGGAGGAGGTTGACGAGCTCACTCATGAGCTTGAGGTGACTATGGACTCATTGGAGAGTGCTCAGTTGGCCCTTCAGGAGTCACACTCACAATTAGAGGAGCTTACCGTGGTCTCAAGTTTGGCAAACATATGTCCACGGATTGTGGTTGTGAGTAGGCCGAGGATGTGGATATTACATCCATCATGGTTTCAGGTGCAGTTGTTACAAATGGGATGAGAGCCTTGGTTGAGAGTTGCGGAAAACCATGTGTTGCACCTGGTTCCCCTAAGTTTAGTCCCATGATAGGCTTTGCAAAAAAAATTATCGATGGCTCTTGTGACATGGTAGTTGACTCACCAAAGAGTTATGTGTTAACTCATGACACTACTCCTTCCACTTCACAGGAGATACATAGAGCAACACCTAGTTGGGAGATCGGTTCTTGTGACAATTTGTTTCCCTCCCCTAGAAGCAAATCCGTCTTTCCATCCCATACAGTTGGTTATGGTGGGCACCTTGATGAGCCCATTCAGGAGTGCAAGTCAATGTATTGTTCCAGGGACTCAGATTTGGATGGTTCAGACCAACATGGAGTGAGCGCGCATTTTGTGAATAATCCCTTATTTGAGTCTGATGGTGGTTTGATCTATGAAAATCCACTCTTCGAGCTTGAAGCCGATCACACTCCTGATACTAGTTCCAGGTTGAGTGGCAGTCGCAGAGATTTGGATTGTCCTAGTGCATCGGGATTCCAAACAGGGCTCATGGAGGAGTTTAATAGTGTGTACACTATGAGGAGTGCTTATAGTTTTGCCTTTGATCCACTTGTACATGATTCATATTCGATGCACAGTTCTTGGGTGCAGGGTGATTCTCTTGGTGTAGTCAAGGGGAGTAACTCTTTATGGTGTTTGGAGTTACCATCTTTAGAAGATGGGACTAAAGGTTGCTAGTACCTGATTCAGTTTCCTGCAGGGGATTACTAGCAGCGACAACAGTCCATTATCCGTCATGCTGATAGGTATCCGACAGGGATTGTTACTTTAATGTCACATGGATTTCACACAGATACATGGTTACAGGGTGATTACGGTGTCAGCGGACATGATGGTTTGATTAGCTATCACTTCCATGGGTGTTTTGGAGAGGCTATAGAGAGATATTGTGTTGCAAATGTTTCTAGATATTTTTATCTCTTCATGACAGATGGATGTGACTTCAGGTTGTATTGGGATTCGGGTGGTGACAGTTCTGGCACTGCAGTCTGGTTGGGTTCCGACAGGTTGCTCCACCATTTTCAGCGTGGTGAAGTTGTGATCAGAGTTGTGTAGTGGAAGTCAGAGGTTAACAGACATGGGAGACTTCCATTCTGGGTTTGGGACCCAGGTACTTTTTGTGTAGGTGTGTTTATGCTGGTGTGTTAGGAGGCAGTTAACGATGCATGGGACATTCCATAGTTCTTCTTTCAGGCCTTTTGAGGAGTGAGGTTTCTTCACAGTAATGATTGCCTTGGGACAAGCAATTTCAGGGAGCGCGGATTGTAATGTCCCCATTATTTTGCGAGCATCAGAGTCATTGGATTAGCCTATTATGTCAATCCTCGTAGGCTAGTGGTTTTGGATAGAGGGTCACTTGAACAGACACTTGGTCGGTAAAATACAGTATTGGTATCCAGAGTATGGTGACATGGTGAATTTGCGTGTTTGGCATGTTATTGGAGCTTAAAATATTGATCTTCACCATTTATTTCACTTACTTAGGCTTAGGGACCATGTGTCTATTTGTTAAAGGGGTCACTTTATATTTTGCAGTTACTATTCACTGATAAAGTGAATAAAGAAATAACTTAAGTGAATAGTGTTTTTTTAATGAATAGTGTTTCAAAGTGAAATTATAAAAGAGCAAGAGAAAGTTCAACCTCTTCATGCTTGGATATGTTTGCTGATTGAAGTTTTGAAGTGTGGAGTTTGTGGAAGAGAGAAACTATGGTTTCTCAATTTCAGCAGTGGGTAAGCCTGGTTTGGGGCTTGTAGTTAGGATTTGGCATCTTGAAGGTGTGAAAGACCACCCTAAAGTGTTGGTTATTTTCTGTTTGCTGCATTTGGAGCCATATTTTGTTGATTGTAAGTGTTTGAAGACATCTACCGGAAGGGAAGTTGCTGTTAAAGTCTTCATTCATCATCTTGAAGGTGTTATTACGAATTTATGAACATTTTGGGAGCTGGTTATGCACCTACAGCCAACTGCTTTGAAGAAAGGGTTTCAACATCTACAAGTAAGGAAAACGCCTCTTTCTTGCAGCTGCTTTTACTCCTAAAGTGGGCACCCATCATCCTAGAAGACATTTCAACAAAAAAATTGGTAGGAGAAACTTGTATTTAAATTTGTATGAGCAATTTCATGGGCGCGGGTACTGTAGCAAGCACTATTCACAGTGCATCTTGGCTGCAAGTTTTTCATTAGTTGTAAATGATGTTTCATTCCGAAATGCATGTAAGAGGAATATAATTTTAGCACTCTTTGTGGATGAAGAAGGTCTCTTAACTAGTGTATTGAGTTCCTTTGAGTTATATTTTATAAGTTAGTTTAATTTGAATTTTTATATGCATATGGTTGTAAGAAAATTATTAAAATCATTTGGCATCAAACCACAAAAACAACAAAAACAAGAAAAGCATATTACAAACCAAAAATCAAACCTTTAATGAGCAAAAATCAAATCAGCAGTGAGTTTGGTTCATCACAGAGTACACTTGGATGTTATAATGATGTCAACGTATATCAATTGGATTCCTATAAGGGTGAGGAATTATTTGAGAATTATTATGATAACCATCATGTCCCCTATGAGATTCCAAGAAAATATTTTGAAAATATCAAGGAATAGATGAGGTAGAGGTTAAACAGAACAAAACACTCCAATGAGGACATTATAGCTCTCATCGAAGCTACTATCATTCAAGTGCAAAGTGATTACCAACTAAGAAACATGTAAGTAGGTGCCAAGGAAAAATTTGAAGGTGTAGGTGCTCCAAATGTGTTAGTTGCACATTTGAATAAAGGAAATAAAAAATAATATAACATATAAAGGACAACAAATAGGTCTGCAAGAAAGTCTCGACTTAGAAAGAAGATGCATTTATCAAATGCACCCCTATAGATTGTATATGTCCAAAAAAAGAAAGGTATTGATATTTCAACTAGAAATGTGAGAAGTCAAAAAACTATTGGAGACAATGCCAAACAAAAGGCAATAGATGAAGTTGGGAAAATGGTAAATGCAAATAAACTTCTTGTTAATAATCAAGTAATGCCCTTCACACTTGATACTGATGTTGTGATAAACCCATCTTCTATTCCATTTCCTACATGCTAGCCAATTTCCATTGCTCAAGCCTTTAGTCAATTAAAAGTTCAAGTGCCAATCAGAGAAATGTTGAGGATCCCTAAGCATAGGGAAAGGACATTGTTATGTCTCAATGCCTCTACCATATTTGATAATCTAGATGAAGTTGCAGTTGTTCCTAAAGATAGGGGAAAAAAGTCAATGCACAAGAGACCCATGGGATTTATTTGGGTGTTGATTCAGGTAACAAATAAAATGTCCATCCCTTTTATACATCTTTACTAATAAATGGTTGGATGGTTCATAACCATATGTTAGGTTTTGGAGCATCCAGTAATGTGATGTCATTAGAAGTCATGAACCACCTGGGAGTACAAGTTTCAAAGTCTTATGGTAAGTGCTATGCCATGGATTCTCGTGAGGTAAATGTAATTGGGATAGTAAATAATGTTCTAGTACAACTTGTTGCATACCTAGGAAAAATATTTTCAATGGATATTATCATAGTTGATTTTTTGGCTAAGTGGGATATGCTACTATCCAAAAAGTGGGAAACTTTGATGGGAAGTAGCCTTCAAATGGATTTTTCTTATGCTACCATTCCATTGTGTGGGAAAAAAATTCCAATTACACAAAGAAAAGAAAATGATGTAATTGTGGAGAATCCTAATAAGCTAGAGAATGAGGTTTGTTACCTTGATGTAGAGCTTGATTGTTTAGTAGGATACTATGATGACAAATCTGATAAGTATATTGCTTCTAATTTGGTGCCCCCACATAGTCATCCAAAAAATTATGGAATTTGGAATATGCATATTGATGGTTCATGTTCAAAAGAAGGTAATGGTGTAAGAATTATATTGGTGTCCCCTTAGTGTACCTTCATATTTAACTTTGAGTGCACCAACAATGTGACAGAGTATAAGGCTCTACTTCTTGGTTTAAATATGGATTCCAAATATGGAATCAAATGCATCAAAGTGCATGGTGATTCAGAACTTGTGGTGTCTCAAGTTAGAGGCATGTATGTTGCAACGGAAATAAGGCTAAGAATGTATATGAATGTTGTTTGGGATACTATTGAAGCTTTTGATGCATTCAACATCATTTGGGTGGAAAGAGATTTAGTAAAGTGGTTGTGGATGCACTTTCTATTCTAGCTTCAAAATTTGATGGTTATTTTGTTTCCCATCAATGCAAGTATGATGTTGAGATCCTTACCAAGCCTAGTATTCCAGATAATATATACACATGTAGGTCTTCAATAATGACCAACAAATTTACGAGTTCTTGAATTGTGTTAATCATTTTGAGAGCCAATAGAATGAATGAAAGCCTATGGTGGAGGACTAAGAAAGTATGGACTCTTTTTGTAAATGAGATCATCTAGCTCAAAACCAATACCATTCCTAGAGGTCTTGTTGCCTTAGAGAGAGTGTTTGGAAATGTTGACTGTTATAAGACAAGAAGTAATCTCATCAAGGAAGAAGAAATAGAAGGTATAAAATTAGGAACTAAATCAACCCCTAAAATGATTTATATTGGCAATAAATTAAGACCAACAAACAAGCAAATGCTGATTGCATTATTCAGAAAGTATAAAAAACTCTTTTCTTGGTCTTATAATGAATTGAGTGCCTATAGAGAAGATATTTTCTATCATACCATTCTATTAGATCCTTGTGCAAAGCCATTTGGACAAAAGCAGTGCCCTATCAACCCTACTCTTGTCCCTTAAATGTAGAAGAAATTAATGAAACTAAAAGGAGGGGTATTATTAAACTAACTAAACATTTAGAATAGGTGTCTAGTCTTGTGGGGATATTAGACTGTTTGTGTCATTGAGGCAATGAGATCATGCAATGTGGGGAATTAACTACTACTTTTACTAAGGTTGATGATTTTTTTGTTAAGGAATTGAGATGAAAATAGGTTGAAAATAATGAAAATGTGTTCATAATAGGTTGTAGAGTTAGGATTTCAAACCAAAGGTTATTTACTAAAGTAAGCCATGAAATGAAACTTTATAGAAGATGGTATTAAGGAATATGCATTACAACCTTACACATAAGCTATATGAGCTATACACAAGGACTATAAATAGATGATATTATAAAATAACCACATAAATTTATCTTAATAATCCATCAACAAAATTATATGCTTCCTATGCAACTCTAATAGGGTGTCTTACAAAATATTTTTTAAGGAGTTTTATAGCCTTCTAAGTTGATAAACAAGTCAAGGAAATTGTTTAAAATCAACAAATAGGACTAAGAGGATCAAATTGGCAATCAAAAGCATACAAGATGTTCATGGAGACATTTAAGTCATTAAGGGATGCACTTTATATTCATTCCTTATTAGGAAATATTATCAATAGAAAAATAATCATTATGTATAGATAAACATAACTAAACTAAAATTGTAGAAATATAGAGAAAATACATTCATAATATATACACAAGGAAAACCATTTTAGGTGAAAAACCAAAAAAAATACAATTCATTATTGAGGAAACTTAATAATACATTTTTAGACACAAATACATCAAGAACTTAAATATCACAATATCTTCTTCCTCCCCTTCTTTTTGTAATGCCTCACATGCACATATGCAATACAATAATATACCTCTCATGTAGTCTCAAATCTAGCACATACAAATGTATATGTCACATATTCACATCATCCAAAATGATTTAGGATTGTCTCTAGTTAAATAAATATAAGGGGTTGATGAATAGGTCACAACCTTTCGTCCTATAATCTTTGATTATCTATTAAATTAATAAATTAATTATTATTTGTAAAGATAAACTTTATAAACTACCCCATATTTTTTTTATAAGGATATAACCTTATATATTAAAGGCTTCTAAATGTTAATTAGGAGTACTTATACTAAATGTAATTCTCAAACAAAAATTACCATCTAAGACTCCCCCTTAATGTTTATAGGGGTCATGCTATAAATTTCTCTTAGAATAAAAGATGAAGCTACTTAATAATGATACTTCTTTGACAAGTATGTCTAAGGGATAAAAATATATGCCTAGATGAAGATGACACATTCTAAACTATATGGCAATCCTCTTTTCATATTTTAGATCTCAATTTCCTTAAATGATATTTTAATGAGGTATTATAAAATATTTATTAGAGTCAAGGTCTCCTCAAATTAGCTTCCTAGGTTCTTGATGCAATAATAATGCCCATAGGTATTATATACAATGCATGTGGGTCATATATATAATGCATGTTGGTCATATATATAATATATGTGGGTCTTATACACAACAATTTTACAAAAATAAGAACAAATATAATGGAAAAGCTACATAGATCCCATTGAACATACATATAAATCATGTAAATGTCTATAGGTCATACATACAAAACATGTGAAATGCACATAAGTCTTACATGTGCCCTTAGTTCTTATCCAATGCTCATAGGTCTTACAAGTGCTCTTAGATATTACATACAAAGGTGTCCTTTCTATGAACAATCCCCCTCAATGTCAACTCCACGAGGCTAAGCTTTGGAGTAGTAACACTGAATAGATGATTTCTTTTGTGATTGCTAGGATTTTAGCCTAGCTCTTCTTTATCATAATATATCTACCACTGGATAATCAATTTAATAAGATAAAAGAGTAATTTTATGATGGAAAATATTTTCCCTTGAATGAAGTTTCTATGAAATTTAATGCGATTTTTTCTATATGCTTGAACAAAGTCTTTGGAAAGAGTAAACATTTTTGGTTGTTTTATAATAAATTGGGACTTCTATTAGTACCCATATGAAACTCTTCCAACAATCTCCTAACCCACATTGATTCTTTTTTAGTTATTTTTGTATTCAACATCTACATATTGAAGATCTATAATATTTGTTGTTATAAGTATTACTCCATCCATGTTATAACACCTACACCTTGTTGTGAAGAGATAGCCTAAGGTATATGTCTTATCAATAACATCACCAATACAGTCAATAATACACTAATCAATGTTTTTTTACACTAATCAATGTTTTTTTATGCTTGGTGTAAGGATGATAAATACCACAATTAATTATACCTTTGTACTTTCAATTCTATTTTTAGTGGTCCATATAGAATCCTACATAAATGATGTAATATTTATCATATATAGGTAATATCTAGTCTAGATATGATTAGGTATTCTAGAACTTCTTACAACATAGGATTGGTATTTTTTATGTTGATTTAAAGGTTTGATTAATATCAAAATTAAATAAGTATAACAACCAATTTAAAATGACCGGATTACATTTATTAAGTACATCATGCACATACTTTTCTTTGAAATATTTTGTAATTAATACCTAAAATGTAGTCAATCCACATGATGAAGAGGACTAGATGTGTTACCTTTAATAATTGACTCAATTTACTTATCAAGTTGTCTATATATGACATAGATATAATGTTTGACCAAAATACTAAATCAATACTTAAAAATAATGATTATCTATCCATCTTCATTTCCACAAGATCATTAAATTATGAGATTGTCACAAACACAAGTAAATATGAATTTCCATACTTTTAAAGTAGTAAATAGTAAAGTATTAAGCATATAATCAAATAACCATAAAAAATATCAAATTAGTGGATGATTTATGCTTTCTAGGCTTGCCCCCTAGAGAGTTTCTAAGGTCAACAATTGCCCATTAAAATAGGTGCATTAAACTCAATAAGTCTAGATGATTTTATCTAAAATATTACAACATAAATTCAATATTGCACTATAAATATGATATCTAGAATCTTGGATAAATTAAATGTAGACCTATTTGAGGTGTGACTATTTGTGATAGTATCACCATGTGAGAAGGTAAAAGTATAACAATATGAGGTGTCACCATCTATGGAAGCATAATCTTGTGAGGTTTAATCATTTATTGAAGCATCATCATGAGAATATTGTTGAAAATGGACCTACAATATAATAGTTTTACAAGTTCTAAAGCTACATATTTACCTTCAAACTTTTAAGAGAAAGGTATCCAAAACTCTACCCCAACCATTAGCTCTGATACCAAATGTTGAAAATGGAGGTAATTATGTAGCTTTAAAACTTGTAAAACTATTATACTGTAGATCTAATTAAGTGTTCTTTGTTACAATTTCTTTATGGATGATTATCTATTTAGATTCATTTTACCAATTGTAAAAGTAGATAGAAGATTGTAGAAGAATAAGACCATAAGATAGAAGTGACACAACATATACTGTGGAGAAACCCTTTCGGGAAAAAACTCCACCACCAGAATCAATAGTGCTTGTATTATTTAACCTTAGAACAAGATTACAATAATTCTTTATCAATCCTTGCTTGAGATGCTTCTTTTGCCTTCAATATTCTTATTCACAACCTGCAATAAAAATTGATAAAACTCTCTTCAACTTGTTGCAATAAATAGACAATTATGAGCCTTGAAAACTCCAAAGAGTTGTCAATTACAAAGCACAAAGCTTATCTCACAAAACCTACAACTATTCTCTGCAAGTAGAGTTCTCTCGTGAAAAACAATGTCAAACCAAGTCCTTTATCAATTTGGGTGTCCAAAACTGAAGTCCTAACTCAATGTTGATTACAAAGATATCTTGTAAGCTTCTCCTCAAAGCTGGTGCCCAAGAATGGGCACACTTAACTCAACCTTATAAAATATCTTATCATGCAAAAATGTTAACTCCAAGATGCCAATTTGGGCGCCCAAGGTGGGTCCAAGTCAATCTCTGTTAATTGAAACATATCTCTCCATCAATTCATGCAAATATCATGCATGATTGATCATCCCCACTTAACTGAATGTATCGCCTATTATCTGTTATACAACTCGAGTCATTAGTCATTCATTCCAAGTCAACTGAAGTCAACTAGCATTCAACTGAAACTAACTACATGCAACGAAGATAACTGAACCATAACTGAATTGAACTAAACTAAATTGAACTGAACTGAATTGAACTGATACTAAACAAAATTGAATTGAATTGAATTGAACTGAACTTCATGCATGTAAACATCAATCCCTAACTTCTAGGATCTTTATATGCATTACTGAAGTGTTATCTTTCTCCAAACAGTTAACTTAACTCAAGGTGAGTTCCACCTTCCATGTGGGTGCCCCATGTGCTCCTATTTTGTAGGAGCTCTTCTTGGGCGTCCCCACATGTTCCTATCATTTAGAATTAATTACAAATGTCAATTTACATGTTCATTTCATTCAAATTTAATTTCTTTCTAATCCTAGTGTTGGGGAACACTTTCCAAGGACTTAGGAGATACATGAAATAATGTTTAGGATTGCAATTAAATGGCATCCTATTCCCAACAAATATGTATTCTTTGTCATCGAAAAAGAGTATAGAATACAAGAGACAAATAATAAAAGAAATGTTGAATATTTAATTGATAAAAAAGATAAATCATTGATATCATGATGCTCATATAAAACTTATTTCCTCAAAAATTACATCCTAAAATTTCTTAAACTTATATTTAAAAGTATACTTATTCTTTAAAAGACAACCAAAAGCTACAACCTTCAAATTATTTTTGAATCTTTCATTACATATTTATAAAACCATTATTTAATTTCTTCCTAATTTAAACTACTTGACATACAAGAAATTTTTACTCAAACCCAAAACATAATATGTTAATTATTTCTCTAAATCAAACAATATGCCCTCTCTAGCAATATAATGTTAAAATTGACCATAGCCACCTGTTTTCAACAAGTTATGATTGAAAACAAATCTTTGCATTGTGAACATAACTCAATATGGTGTTTTTTCTCTTGAAGTCTAAGATTGGGTGAGTGGAAAACATTCATTATGCCATAGTAAAACCTAGTACTAGGGTTTGCTTATCTTGGGGCAAGTTTTCCTATATCAAAATGTGACATTTTACTTTATCCAATTGACCATTTAACTAACTACATGAAAATTTGAAACTATAGTGACATTTACTTTATCCAATTGACCATTTAACTAACTACATGAAAATTTGAAACTATACGTGCATTTTGTGACAAAAGAATGTAGCCATGCATTGGGGGCCCATTCAAAGACTTCACTGTTTCTTGAAAGAAGGCATCTCAGATGTGATGTAAAATACTTTATTTAGGAAAGACATGCATTACATCATCCATCCAAAGGTACAGAAATGACTATATATGAAATTACCCAAGAGCAAACAGTGGAAGGGAATAAAGTAAAACAATAAACTCTATTTAAAATAGAAAACAGATAAATGTGACAAATGAGTACATATCTTTCTTATAGTGGTTGTAAGCCATTCAAAGGCAGACTTAAAGTTATATTATCCAACTTCTAGAGGTTTGAAATTATTGTCAAAGCAAAGGGAAAAAAATCAGATTTGATTCTCAACTGTAAATTGTATGTTACCATTCACGCATTAGAGAATATCAGTAATTAATTCAAACAGTAGATTGATGGAACTAGAGAGCCCCTCTCTAGTGTTTGTGGTAAGTAGACCTATGAAAATTCCCCCCCTTGGATTTTCTACCAACTAAATCACAATCAGATTGTCAACAAGGTCCAAGATATTATATACTTCCCTAGATATACAAAAGCTGAAGAATTTGTTGACCATAATACAAGGAAATGAGGTTTCAGAGACTGAGACACTGCCCTGGTGACTATATTTAAAAGTAATATAGTCATATTAATCTCATCCATACAATTGTACTCCTATTTCATAATACTGATACCCAGTGATGACTGGAATCAACAAATACATTTGCAGAGCCAAAAATAAAAATAAAAAGGGGATTTCAATTAAAAAATTAGAAATTTGCTAGGTTTTTAGATTCAAATTTGACAGGTTGCATAGATTCTACGAATAGTATTTTACACTAAAATTGTAAATGTTCATGTTGTCTTTGAGTTCATTAAGATAAGATTCTAGGAAAATTAACCGTCAATAAATTCACTTCCAACATTCATCGTTATGACAAATTCATCTCGTGGAAAATTCACCATGAACAATTCATATCATATTGCTGCAGTGAATTTTTCATGACGATGAATTTATCATGAGGATGAATTATTAGAGGTGAATTTGTTGATGGTAAATTTGCCTGAAGCCTTAAGATTCATATGATATATGAGTTAAATCTAATACAATAAAAATAGTTCATGTGGTTCCTGTACATTCAGATGCATATAAAAGAGAATAGGAACTATAGCTCAACAGTACCCAGATTTAAATACCATCATATGACAAATCCAACGAGGAAGGAATGAAAATTTGCACAGATGTGTTTAAATCCAGCATATGGAATTTCTAGCCAATGTGGGATATACAAGAGCATAGCATTATGTTTATAGCCAGAAAAGCATGGGAGAAGATTCTTTGAATGAGTTGTGAGGAAGTTTGATAGAGTTCTATATTCAAACTATTGAAGAATAGAGTTGAATTTGAATTTATGTTTAAAAACACCATGTAGAGCCAATGCAGCAGACATTAAATTCAATAACTATATCAAAATATCATGTGCAAGATATTAAATCAAGCATGGCATGATAGGGGGCCCACGCCCAAGAATGAAGCTACTGTATGATTGATAACACATTCTATGTACAAGAAGCTCACCATGGTGCAAGATAATAAGAGCCTAAGCAGCAAAATCCATTGCCAACATAAATCAAAGGCCAGCATGATCAAGCATAGTGTAGGATTGTAAGAGTGGTGCTAAAATTAGCCAGCAAAGTGAAGAGGTTTGATGACTAGGCATTGATAAACGGAAGTCTAACAAGAAGGCTTTGAAGGCAGATGTAGATTGTTAAAGGATAATAATATTAACACACTTAAAAATTAGTGAGAATGGTTGCTTTTCACATTATGGTTCTTGATGTTTATATATAGATTTGAATAATTTTTAAGAATCATAACTTAAATATTTATTATTTTATATAATTAGTGTTATTTGACAAGATTTTTCATGAAAATTTATAAAATTTATTGAGATAAGAAGTTTCATGAAGGACTTTTGATTTATATAATTATGTTGTAAATGTGTCAATGAAGATTATTTTGTTAGATCAAAGTTGAAAAAATCATAATTCTAAGACCTTATCTTTGTTATCATTTAGTATTGAGCATAACATTAAGTGCTCACCATCATATGGGTGTAGGAACTTGGAAGCCTATGCAGTTTGTGTTGTTGTTGATGTCAACAGATCTACGTTGTTGCTTTGATGTCAACCTTAGAGTTGCTTTGGTTTGTTGCAACCTTAGTAGTCTCACTGGTGTCAACCTCTAGTGTTTCCTTGATAAGCATGTATGTGGTTGAATTGTTGTAGTGCAATTGGTTTGGTGGTGATGAGAAAGTGTTGCAAATGATGAGATGATGTTGTCGGTGCTTGGTTTCCAAGTGCTTTTAAGAAAATTGGAATAAAAGATGATATAGTGTGGTAAAGAGTGTTTAGTGTAGTAGAGTAGTGTTTTGGCTTTTTCTCTGTATTTCTTCTATATTGAAGATCTACTTATGCGATTTGGATATGTTGATCAGAGGTGTTCACATGTGTTATATCCAGAGTTTCTTGTCCTGGATCATTGTGTAGAGAAAGTTGTGTTCACTAGTGTGTGGACTGTGAAAGCAGTGTTGTTTAAGAGAAATGGTTTTGCTCCACATTTCTCTACAATATGGTTTTTGGTCTTGCGAATCTGAGGGTGTGCTTACATTGCTCATATATATCTTCAGTCTGAGTTGTTTGAATTTTGGTGCTCTGCAAGGTTGGATTCATGTGTTATAGTATGTGGAAGGTTAATTGGGTGTATAGGATGAGTGTGTTCTTCAAGTGAATGTTGTTGTAAAGGAATTTGTTAGATTGCAAGGTGTTGTTGGAATATTCTAGATTGTGTTTAAGTGTTTTTTGTGGTCCATGAGTCATCTTTGGATTTGGTGAAGCATGTACTCAAATGATTAATGGTGTTTACATAGGTTCAACCAACCTTGGGTGTTTACACTAATTGTAGAAATGATTTGGCGCTTGTGGAAGTGTGGCGTGGCATATATGTATGGATTTAGGTCCGAGGTAAGGTGTTATGTGGTTTTCTTTCATTCCTCTTCACTATGGGAATACTTAGTGTTGACCTAATTTGAATTTGCACGATTAAGGTGTATAGTTGACCTTGTGAATTATTTTCAAGGTTACGATGGGTATAAATGTGTGTTAAGTTGATGGAGGATTATGGTATGAAGTGTGTGTGATGTGAATTATGATGTGAAGAGTAAAAGTGTGAAGTGTAGTATGAGCCTTAATGATTAAGAATACTAGAAGCATTGAGCAAAAGGTGTCTACATTCTACATATAGAGTGCAAATGTATTGGTGGTGTAGTGGTAGAAATTTTTTGTTGCTCTGATATGGATTTCTCATAGTGGAAATCTTCTTTCTATTTTGAATGAGCCATTGGAAATGAGCCCTTCTTTCCTTTGGGTAGTGAGCCCTCCACTAGTGAGCCTATTGTATTTAGTGTTGAAATTAATTTATATTGTGAGCTAATCCTCAGCATAGTTTTTCCCAAGTTTTTGGCTTTTCATGTAAATCTGGTGTCTTGTTTTGTATGGTGTTGTGTTCCAATTTTTGTTATTTATTTTCATGCTAAATCATTATAACAGATTAAGGTTAAATATGGATCTGAATGTTAATGAGGGTTTGATGTTTTAATAAACAACTAATTCACCCCCCTCTCATTTGTCTTGTGCATTCAACAATGGGATTTCCAGGTTGTGTTGAATGAGCACAAATGTACTTGTTTTTTATATAATATATAGCATTTATAGGGTATTGTACCCTTACACAAAGGCCCCAAGGGCAAAGAGTTCAAAGAAAAAAAGCCCAACATCACAGTCCCAAATTAGACTAGAGACATAAAACTAACAACAAAATTATAACATAATAGGAACCAAAGAAAACAAGAAAAAAAACCCACAAGAATCCCCTACATGGTAATATTCTCCAATTCCCCCATAAGGAATTTGAATACATCCTTCTTTTGTTGGCTGGAGCTAGGGTCCGTTGATATGCCATGTTTTTTAATCTCAACTTGAAGCATTGAGGCTAGAGTAACAACAAAATGGTGGATAAGTTTGAGTGTGAAACAGGAAAGGCTATTGAGCTTCCTTTCCAAAATTTCCACTCTAGTCATAATAGACTTGCATTCCTAGGTCGTCTTCTCACAGTTATGGAAAATTCCCTCCTTGTGCTCATGTGTGGGAGTGGAATCCTCATTGATCATAGCATTGATCTTAGGAAAAAAGGCTATGTCCTTCATTAAATTCCTCAACTTCTTCTGCCTCATTGTCTTTGTTGTTTTCATGATCCTTGTCCTATTTGGAGTCACTGAAAATTTCATCCACAATGATCTTGAGGGCCTACTTTCTGGCTAGTCTGTGGGATCTTCGAAGATTGGTGTTCGCAATTTTAGTATTTGGATCACTTTCTCTCACTTTTTCCTCCTTGCTAATATTTTTGTTATTCTCATTAGCTTCCTTGTCATCAAAAGTAGCTTCCTCCACATATACATACTTGTTACTATTGTTTCAACAAGTATTTGAATATTTTAAATTGTAGTTGACATTATTTCAATATTCATTATTTTCAATATATAAGATCTACACTTTCTAGGTGAGCATAAGCAAAACTATTGGGATTTTAATATTCATAGGGTTGGGTGATTTTATGGTGAAGGAGAGGAGGGGCACTCAATGTAAACAATAGATTTGAATGGTAGCCATAATTTTTTTCTAAAACTAAGCTAAAAAATTGTAAAAATGACTAGCTATTGTCTAATTAGCTTTAATACCACGCCAAGAAAATGATCAATATGCAACTAATCATTACTTATAGATATAATCAGCTAAAATAAAATTGTAAAAAACATAGCAGAAAAATATTGCACAATATGTATGTGGAGAAAACCCTTTTGGGTAAATAACCCCACAAAATATCATTCATTATTAAATAAACCTATAATAATGTGTGTGTACACAAATATATCACGAACCTAATATCACAGTATCTTCTTCATTCCATTCTTTACATAATGCCTCACATGCATATATAATGAACTAATATACCTAAAGGCTACAAGTGATACTACAACATAAATCATGACACTAAAACACTTAGGAAGTATGGATAGTAGAACAAATTTACAAGCTATCACCATAGGGAAATATAACATGTTTATAGCACCTTGAGGTGGAAAAACATATAAAAAATAGCATTCAATATAAATATGGACTAATACAATGATATTGCATTAGAGATAAAAACTAGACTTAATCAAGAATTTGGACACATTCCAACATAATGGACAATGTTTGTGAAGCTCACCTCGAGAAAATATTGAGCTTGAAAATTACAAATAAGTGCCTCTATTATCATTTCAAATGTTCTCATGCAAGCATGTGGTAAAGAGTAAAACCATGCAATGAAATTTTCTGAAAGGAGGATTTTTTTACATAGAATATGATTGTTATAAACATAATCAAGATAGGATTATTTTTTTTGGATGTGTAAAGTAGAATCTCCTTTGCCATCATTATTTGGAAGGAATGATGCATTCAAATTAGGAGGAAAGAGTTGTGTAGTAATTTCATATGATAGAGGGTTATGATGGTCCATAGTTTCTTCCCTTGAATAATTACATAAAATAATCTTTTTTTTTCTTTTTTTTTTAATATAAATTTCAATAAATGAGGCATAATGGGATCAATTTATGCTTGAGAAGGTAGAGGTGGTGGAAGTAAATCAAAAGAGGTTTGAGAAAATGGGATAAAAGATGGAGAAATTATGGTCATGTAATGAGAAGGACGTGGACAAGAGTAATGAGTTACATGATGATGAGAGGAATGGAGAGTAGCATTAGTACGTGAAGAGGTGGTGGTTATCATGAACACATTAGTATAATATTGATAATGAGTAGGAGGAGAGGTGAGTGGGGTAAAACATTGAAGGGTGAAAGGAATAGAAGTGGGAAAGTGAAGATAGGTATAGATAAAAGGTAAAGGCTTGGGTAGTAGGGTGGAGGATAGGTTACAAAGATGTAGTAGAGGTGGATGAAGTAGAAGACAAAGGAATGCAAGTATTAGGAGGAATAGTAGATGAAATATCCTCTATGATAGAAAATATATTAGAAGAGGGGGTATTAGCATGCATAATGTGATCAATATTTTACATGACTTCTAACCCCAAAATATTATTGAGGATAAGGTTTTCTAAAGAGTCAAGGAGACCAAAGGGATTGGGGTATCATTTAGATTGATGGAAATTTTTACCTCTTCAAATTGTGATACAATATTCATTCATTGCTAAAAGTAAAATTGTGCCTCTTTTTCAAGGTTGTCTATTATCAAGAATGATATAGTCTCATCAATGGAAAGAGAGGAAAACATTATCATGGTTGGATTAAAATGAGGACTACATCAAGGAACATGCCTAAAAGGATAGGGTCTAGTTTTATGGAAAGAATGATAAGAGGGAAAAGACTAGAAAACCAAAAGAAAGAACTAGTAATGTCTATCAAGTTCACCAAAATAAAATAAAAAAATAAAAAAATGATGTTTTAAAGGAATGAAATAGGGTTGATTCTTTCTTTTTGAGGTGTGCGATAAAATAATATTTATTAAGAATTATCTATAAATAGACTAATGCTAATCTACCACATGGATTTAGGAATTAAAACTATACTATATAAATAAAAAAAGAAACAACGATGAGTATGAAAAAAAATAGAAAATAGCTAATAAGAACATGAAAAAGAGCATGTAGATAGTCAATGTAGTGAGAAGTGTTGGAAATGATATCTAGAGCAGCTATAGGTAGTATCAAATATGCCTTTAAGATAAGTACGCCCCTATTTCATAGGATTCATAGATGTACTAATGTAGATAAATTGGTATAAGGGGTAGGGGTGTTGGTATGATGAATTGGCTAAGAATGGACTAAAATATTTAGATATGATAAGTACATGGTTGTGAATATAAATCCATTGAGTTTGGATACTTGCAGATACTAAAAATAAAGCAAATGAGAAAAGGATAATCAAAACACTAGTGTAAAATAATAAAGGAATTGCATGCAAGGAAGATAGAGAAAAACTATTTTTTAAGACGTGATCCCATAATAGTGGTTTACAATTTTTGGCCAAACTGGACACTGAAATTATTATTTTTAACTAAATCTTCACATTCGGGCACCTATAGCGGCTAAACTATGAGAAATTTGAAGATGGTACAAACTAGAGTCTCATCAAATTTTGTCTATAGATTCTAAAAATATTTTTTTCAAAATTTTGGAATCAAATTGCACTTCTTTTTCCATCTCCCACGAAAATAGATTTTTTTCAGAAAACAACATTTTAAAAAGTGACGACTATAATGCATAACTTTTTTCCATGAAGGATAAAATTCTAATTCTTTCAAATTTAGATTTTAATGATATCTAGTGCTTCCACTTGGTTAGATAGTTTTTATTGAATATTTTTCCTAATCAAGTTTCAAAGTCAAACAAATTACAATTCATAGGATAATGTTTGTATATGTCAAAATTTAATTTAATTTTTTTTGGATCAAGACTTCAATATCTAGTGCACTCATATTTTCAATTTTTTTTGATAATCTTCTATTTTTCCACATGTGAAGAATAAAGAAATTCATTTTCGATGAAAAACCTATGTTTAATAAAACTTAAAAACAAATACATAACAAAACCAAAATATATTAAAATTATATTCATTGGATAGCTTGTTCTAAGGAATACCATAATAATTTGAAATAAATTTTAAATGAATTCATTTGATCCCCCAAAATCTAAATCAAAAGTGATTTTTTATCAGCATTTTGATAGGTGTAAATGAGACGCATTTATAGGTATGGTTTAAAACTAGCGAGGTTTTATCCAAGGGGGTTTGATCTAAGGTGATTTGATCAAACACTCTTCAATTGGAATCCTTAAAATGGAACTTTTTAGGGCTTAAATCATTATATTTTCTAAAAATATGTGATTTCAGCTAAAATTCGTTCCTCTCAGGAATTGTAAACCACTATTATGACAACACCTACCCTATATTTGATGATAATAGAAGGTGTAAAAATGAAGTTTGGTAACCTATCAAAAATATGCATAGAAAACTTGGTGGTTAAATTATTGATTTTTTTACCAAGATAAATGTGTTGATATGAGCACTGGGGTTGCATCTATCCTTGTACAATAGTGCTAGTATGACTCCTGGAAAATCTGGTGATCTATCATAGAAAACCTCAAATTAAATTAAAAAATATTAATCTTGGTGTTCTGACCAATTTATTCAACTTTTCCATGCTCAATTTACTTTGGTTATTTGGTAAAACATCTACAAGCCAAATATATTTAATAGATGCCTTATAGGGTGGTTAGATCAAAGGAGAAACTACCTCAATCAATCCACTTATGGATAACTCAAACATAGGCATATTGGGAGTTACATTTTTACTATTCTTAGAAGTGCCTCTTCATTTTGGACATGGGAGTTTTTTCATTTTACCATGATTTGATGGTACGTTATTTTGGAAAAATATTTATAGTATTCCTCTCCCATTTTTCTATAAATTGGAGACATGAGATAGTAGTTTATGTTGGTATTTTTAATAGGTATGAAGGTGCTACTAGAGTGTTGTCAAAGTGAAGAGAGAGTTAGTGTGTGGAAATATCTCACATTTTAATATTAATACATACTTTTCCTCTTTCTCTTTTGAAACTTTTTAAAGGTTTCTCCACGTAAATCCTATGTTGACATGGTTTTTTGATTTATTTTTCATTGTTGATTTCCTCTAGAAAAAGATCATAACTTCATATTTATTTAAATGAAATTACATATTGAAAAATATTTAATAGTATTTGCAAGGGAAAATCATAAAAAGGATATCAAAAATACAAAGAATGTGTAGCCAAAAAAAGTCTACAACAACAAAAAAAGAAAAGCAAAAAGTGCACAAGCCATACAACCATCCACTAGAAAAAGAGACAACAATATAGTACACACCAAAAATGGTGAAGGCTAGAAAAATAATAGGAAAAAAATGAATAGTGGCTAGGTATAAACAATGTCCAAAGAACATCCCATCAAGAAGGAACAAAAGACCCCAAGTTGAAGACAAAACACCACATTAGAAAGGAGCATGAGAGAATCATGATTGATTAGTCACAAAGAGGATAATGGTTGACAAGATAAAATCTATCAATTGTTTAATAAATTCCCTACTATCCATAACCAAGGGTAAGCCCACCTTTGAGTGAGCAGGTACCTCCAAATTTTACTCCCTATAAACATGGGCAAAAGATATATTGACAAAACAAAGTTGTAGCTTATCAATCAATTCTTTTGTAGGTGTAAGAATAAGATTTACAACTTGATAGATCCAATTTATCCTTTTGATGATGACCTCAAAATCACCAAAAACCTAAATTTGTTCCATATTTTATATTTTGTCAAAGTCAACAAGAGTTTCAATGTCATAATATTCTTAGATTTTTTGTACCATTGCCCAATCTAGTACTAAAAGTGATATAATGATTAGAATTAAAATATAATATACCTCCCTCCCCAACAAAAAGTTGGATTACCTTGAAATCTCCCATCGAAGAACGCCAAGGATGTGATTTATCAATCAACAAAGGATTTATGGATCTCATAATTTTAACCTTAGAGTATTTTGAAAGTGGGCAATATGGATTGTATCTAAGATGAGAATTAAAATGAGGAATCATTTTGTTTTAAAAAATAGCAATATTTATCATTGTTTATTTACACAATCACTTTATTAATATTATTTTAATCCTTATTTACAAAAATAATTTTTATATTTACATACACTTGTAGAAGTTGTTCTTGTAGCTATTTTACCTTATTTATTAATAGTTTGTAGATCTAGGGTTTTGTTGATTTAGAAAATAGATTTTTTTCTAGTTTGTCTTTTTATAAGGTTTTGGAGGTGAATTTTGTAGCAAACCTCCAAGTAAAATAGACCTCACTATTGGATTTAAAAGGCCCAAAAACTTGTGAATAAACATAAAAATTCATAGGTTTTGGAGAAATTTTGTTTGACCATTTGTTAGGGGTAAGAAGAATAAATTACTAGTCATCTTCATATAGCCATATGATTGTATATTAGTCATTATACCATTGGTATATATGAACCAATTGTAAGGGAGTATTCATCTACATAAGCACTACATTAATAAATCATATGATCGCTCTAAAAAATATATATTTTTGGAAAGAACGGTGGCATCGACAATTGTTATTCACAGTTTTTGCCTGAGATCATGTGTGAACTAGCCACCAATTTCTAACCCTTGGATGTGACTAACCCATGAGAGCTAAGCTTGAGTTTTTCTCTATTTCACCACCACCATTTATCTTGGTCCATCACCAAAAAATTGTAGTGAATGTCTTAATGGATCATAGCTTTTTGATGGGCTATAAATCCTCATACGGTGTCAAATTTTTAACTTCTTATAGTCAATGGAAAGCTATTTCTAAGTACTACATAATGGTGTTAATTATTTATCTAGGTTTCTTGTTTATAAAATAAATATTATTTGGAAGCCAACTTTTCTTTTGGTTATTTAACAAGTCATATCCTATGCCCACAATGCTTGATTTTGGACTTCTTATATATGTGATGAAGAGCATTTTCTAAGTACTTCATAGTGGATAAGGTGTGGAAGTGTTGGTATGAATTTTATCAATTGCATTTTTGTAGTTATTTTTTGGATTCCTAAATTATGGTTACTTTGTGGGTTTTATGATAAATCAAATCTATAATTTCTTAAGTGTTCAAATATTGAAAATTTACATGTTAATATCTTGTTGTCACTATTTTGCATGATTATTAATCTAGTGTTGAACTTGTATATTACATTGTGAGATCTATGAGTTGTGTAGTTTTATAGGTTGTCTATAGCCATTGACATTTTAGTTTTGGTGTAAATTTCATTGGTTATCCTTGTTTGGTCACTTGGCATATTGATATATTTTTCATTAGGAGGTAGATAGATGGTGTTCCCTAAGATAATTAATTTTTAGGATCTATAGTTGTTAAATATGAAAGTATGATAGATTTTAGATCTTGATTCAAGGAAAGTTTTATTCAAGTACATTGAGGGTAGTGCTCATGGTGTCATGAAGGTTATTGTATATGCATATAGATTTAGCACAACATGGTTGTTTATGTATAGATACATGGTGGTGATAGATCGATTCCTAGATTGGAGGTGGTGGTTTGTCTTCTTATTTTAGAGATTGTGGTTCTTCTTTATCCTTTGGGAGTTTTTAGTGTTGTGATTGAGTGTTAGTATTTTTTAAGTGGCAAATCTTCACCAATTGGTGAATAGTTCATATCCAAACATTCAAATTTGGTGAATATGTTACAATTGGTGAGGGCCCAAATCGTATAGATTTTATGAATTAGTGATATAATTCATTTCAATCCACCATCACTTTATTTTATGAGGCATTTGTAATTAAATTTTTTACCTTAATAAAATACATGTTTCTAATGGTATTTTAAATATATATATTAATCTACCCACATATTCATCAATACCATTAAATATTCACTGTGTATAAGGACCCACTTTTCCAATACCATTAAAAGTTCACAATGTATGAGGACCCATTTAACCAATACCATTATAACTCTATGCTAATCCTAGGTACATAATTACCTTGAAAATTACAATGTATGTATTTTATCAAGGTTTGATTTGCCCAAAATTTATATGTACCATTTTATAATCACATGAAATTTTCCAAATTATTACCAAACCATTTAAAAATCTTATGGAATTCACCAAATATATGGATTTATATAAATACAATAAAAACTCTAATTAATCTTTTACATAGTTTGTTTGGTTCCAAGCTCTCGATTTGGATCATAGGCAAGTTACAACTACAAACATTGACACATTAGTGAATTAGTGAAAACCTAAAGGTAAGTGATTATTTCTTTATAATATTATATGATTATTTATGTCTTTGCCATTTTTACTTCATTCTTACAAATGATATTGAGTAGGGAGACATCTTGGGCTCATGGATCTATATTCTATGATTCCTTCTTAAACAAATGATTTTTTTGTAGATTTTATTTCATGAGAGATGTCGAGCAAGAACAAATTTTCTAATTATGGTAAAGGGAGGTCATCAAAACATAGAAACATAATGTCATACTTTAGCAATGTTTGTAGTCCGTCAAATGGAGCTACACCATCAACACTTACACCAAATATTAATGGACAAGTAATACGTCAAAAGATGATAGGAATGAGTTAATTGACTCAAATGGCAATGGTTTAGATGATTTTCTTGGGGATACCGAAGATAGCTAGAATAAATCAACCTTAAAAAGTGATAAGGAAGGTGATGATCTTGCATAAAAGAAGAAAAAAAAAGGTGAAATAAAAAATGAGGCATGAGTGAGATATGACAAGAAAATTTCAGATTGATTTAGTGTCAAAGTATCCATTCATTGAGCCAATGGAGAACACAAAAAAGTATCAACCTCTAATAAAATGCAAGTGTAATATTTGCAGTTAGAAATATTGTAGGGACAAGAAAATTTAACTAAAAATTGACGCTATAAAAAACCATATTGGTAAATTTTATGAAAAATAAATCATAGATGGAAAGGAAAAATTAGTGATAAGATGGAAAATAAAGGAATAATTTATTCATGTTAAAAATTCCCTTGAATATGATGCACATATGCAAAGAAAGAAAAATATTGTTGCATGTGGAGGTTCAATTAAAACTCAATTTGGAAAGGTGATGAGAGAAACATAAATGGAAAGAACTATTTAGTTGAATGTTATTTTTCATATTTTGAGTGGAGGTCGTCCTATGAAAGACTAAATAAAATATGAGTTTTTTTTATATTTTATGGGTGATCCTAAATTTTCTAACACACATTGGTCAATAAAAATGGACGATGTTGGTGCAAATAGGTGTTTTACCTAATTAGTTCATTAGTGGGTCCTATTTACATGTTAAGTTTACTTAGGTCCTTGTGAATCTTTCTAGAAGATTGTTAGTTTCCATTGTATCTTATCTTTTTACATTTAATACTTGTGTCCTAAGTCATTTAATGTTAGTTGTCTCATGACATGGGATTAAGACATTTGTCATGATGTTATCTAATCATATATCTCACCTTGGCTATATAACCAAGTGGTCTCATATGTAAATACAAAAATCATACAATCATAATATATCATTTACATCCTTTGATAAAATAGCATTGTTCACTCATAGTTGATCTCTATTGTGCTTTCATGAAGTTCCTAGATATTGGGTGGCTATAATATTTAGCCAAATTTTGCATGGTGTAGAGTATTTTATACCAACTCTTACATGGTATTATAGCTTGTGGTATTTCTTCTTGTTAGTCTTTATTGAAATATGTAGGTTGCAAATCTTGGTGGATCTTGGAAAGTTGAATATTCTCTTCTCTTGCATCAAATGATTGTTAGAGTAATCATGCATTAGCTAATAATTAATTAACCTTTAATTGATTATTAGTCTAATTTATTCTCATGCACTTAAGATAAACTTAGGATTTCTTTATTAAGTTAACTAAGTGCTTTTCTATGTTAACTAAAGTGAGATTTTATGTTTTTAGGGTTTTTCTCCTATACAACACTCAACCCTCATTGTACACTCTAGAGATTTACTCTCAAATTGTCAACCTTTGAGGACTCTTGTTTTCCTTGAAGATTCTTGAGGTTCATTTTGTAGCTTTTTCTTGTTCAGGAATATTGCATATATTGTTTGTAGATCTCTCGCATGGAAGGTGTCTTTGTTTGTTGTTTCATCTCATGGCTCATGTGTTTCACAATTCTAACATGGTATCAGAGCAGCAATTCAATGAACCCCTTCTCAATTTATGAGCTTTTTTCGTCAACTAGGGTTACAAGAGGAAATTTGAAATCTTCTTTAATTTTTCTTTTTTTGTTTTCTTGCTTGTTTTAAAGAAAAAAAATAAAAAATCTACCACCCTAAAGTCATATGGGCAACCAATTCCCATTCCTTGGAGGGCTAAGTTTTTTTCTTTTTTGCAAAATAGTCAAAATTGAGAAAATGGGCATAAATTTTTGCTCGAGTATCAAAATTGGGAAAAGAAGACATCATCCTCTAGATAAAGTCATTAAATATTGATAGTTTGAGAGAGAAGAGTAAATCTTAGAGAGTTAATACAATGATGGTTGAGTGATTTATAAGAGAAACCCTAGTAATTGCTCACTTCAATTAAAAAAAACACTTAGTTAACTTAATAAAGAACTCCTAAGTTTAGCTTAAGTATATGAGAATGAATTAGACTAATTAATTAAAGATTAATTAATCATTAGCTAATGCATGATTAATCTAACACCCCCCCTTAAGATGAACTTAGGGAGTAGCTAAAAACCCTAAAAAGAATGCATGATGGGTCCTGACAAACAAAGCTTGGTGAGGTACCCATGTATAAGCAAAAGATCTCTCAAAATTGGAGAAAATGAGAAAACCATTGTGGGAGAAAACTCCTCTCCAAAAGAAAGAAAGGTGAATGAAGGACTGAAAAAGTATCCAAATCAAGGTGAAAGGACTAAGAAGCCTCCAACCAAAACAATATCCTAAAAAAAGGAACTTGTAGAACATCACTGAAGCACGAAGAAGTTGCAAACAACTGTCCAAAGATGACTAATATGGTGATGAAATGAAGAACCTCCTCTGAAAAAATGATGATCAGGTTCAAGATAACAAGAATCTGCATGAGTGTCCACTATGACACTACTTAAATTCAATGGAAAACAAAGGGAAAACATCTAAAAATCAAAGATACAAAAAAAAAGATCAAGGAGACTATAATTTGCATGAGTTCCCCCAATGAAACTACTCAAATTAGATGGAAAAAAAAGGAAAAAATCTAGAAGTACATGTGGTACATGAATTTGCATGAGTGACTCCAATTACACTACTTAACATTAAAGTAAAAAATATAGGTACTAATAGTCTAAAGAACACTGATCAAAAGATAGACAATAATCTATATGAGTGTCCCCAACGACACTAATCAAGTCAGATGGAAAAAAAAGGAAAACATATGGATCTACAAGATACAAGTGACACATGAATCTATACGAGCGACCAAAACCGACACTACTCAACATGCATGAAAACTACAAGTCAAAAATGCAGGTACCAATAGTCTTTGATCAAATGAAAAAAGGTAGGTCACCTCCAAAAATAGGAATGTAAGAATGTCCATATGGTAGATGCTCCAACTCACTAAAATGCATGTAACCAGCCACTAATATACACTACATCTGAAAGTACATAGGAACAAGACCTAGATACCTAGATCACTCCAAACCGCAAAACCAAAGAAGCATTAGCACCAATAGTAGAAACCCCCCCATAATGTTGAAAAAGGGAGATCCATGATAGGTACACTAAAACTATGTTAAACCAAGAAGTGCATGTAGGAGAAACAACTTGTAAATAAAATGGTGTGCAAAGTAAGGTACACACACCTGAGGTAAGAATGACTAAGATTCACTACTATCATGGAAGGGACACTCACTTGACAAAGGTGTGATGATAAACCAAAGGAAAAAATAACCCCCCATGGCACTTTAGATCATAGTGTGAGTACAAAAGGCACAACAGGATGTCCAAAATCCCCAAAAAGTATACACTAAAGTGACACTTTATCTAAATGTGTCTACAAAAGAGAACGTGTATAAAAATATGTCTACAATGTCAGAGTAGGAAAAAATACTAGAAATACATGTAGAACAACCAAAAATGAGTCATCCCACACAAACAACAAGTTTCAAGGAGCTAAGACATCCAAGTAATTCACCAAAGTGCGAAAACACAAAAACCTAAATAAAATTTACTTGAGCAATCTCGAAAAGTGCATGGATGGAACTAAAAAGCTCTGAAAGATAGTTCTAATACCACTGAAATCATAGAAAATAGAGAAACTAGTCAAAATTTATGATCTCGAAATTGAAAAATAGCACCTTTAACTTCAATAGGATGTAGAATGCACCAACAACAAAAAAAGGTGATGAGACCACACCACTTAAAAGTTGGCAGAACCAACTTTTTGATGATATCTTGTTTGCCCAATTTTGATACCCGAGCAAAAATTTATGCCCATTTTCTCGATTCTGCCTATTTTGCAAAAATAAGCAAAGCTTTTTTTAGCCCCCTAGGGGCTAAGCATGGTTTCCCATATGACCTTGGGGTAATTTTTTTTTACTTTAAAAAGCATAAAAAAGGAAAAAACCAAAAAAAAGAAAAACCAAAAAAGAAGATTTCAAATTTGATCTTGTAACCCTAGTTGAAGAAGAAAACCTCATAAATTGAGAAGGGGTTCATTGAATCCACACTTTGCTACCATGTTAGAATTGTGAAAAACCACAAAACCACAAGCCACAGGATCAAACAACGAACAAATACACCTTCCACATAAGAGATCTGCAAACAATATGTGCAATATTCCTCAACAAGAAAAAACTACAAAAATAAGAGACTATAAAAAAGATATGAAAGCTCGAGAGGTAATTACAATGATAGTTGAGTGCTTTATAGGAGCAACCCTAATAATTTTTTGTTTTTTTTTTAAACAAAAGTGGCAAACCACTATATATTTATATTATATTATAATAGATATTACAAATTCTTGGTTCAAGCAAGCATACTGACAAGAAAGAACCAGGAGAAGAAAACCTCTGGTTATAGCTCGAGAAAGTACATAAGGGTCCTACAACTTACTAAATCAACCCTAAAATATAACACTTTTGCATTTACAGACAATAAGCCCACTTGACAATGAGAAATGACAGAACCTACTACATACCAAAAAAATCACCCTTCAACCCTTCCAAATTACATTGATAACACTCCTTACATATCCCTTTACATAGTTAATAAAAATATCCCTTTACATAGTTAAAATCTCCATACATTTTTTAGAACCATTGAGTACACCCATTACATATCCCATTACATAGTTAATAAAAATATCCCAATACCTTTCCAAAAAATAGACCCTCAAGACATTCGATGCTTAAAAGACAACATCCTAATACACATAGTAGCCAAAATATCTGATTACATAATTAGCCAGTAGGAACTAAACAGAGGATGAGCCAAAAATTAGTAAGAAGCTGATTTGTTTCCTACCCATCAAGGGCCATTCACCGAACTTTCATCCAATATTTGTTTCTACTTGTAATCATAGTCCTGTGAAGGAATTGTTGCATTAATATTAGGGACATAACAATAGCAAAATTTCCCTTTAACAACTTGTGGAGGGATTGATAATTGCAAATCATGCACACATGTATGATTCCTCAAAAAGGAAATTGCATGAAGCTTCCTCTTGATTTGATCTATATCTTCCATGCTAAAGGAATATCAATATTTGTTTAGAACTTGGTAGAGGTGAGATGAGATATCATGCATTGTTGATAGAAGCATTCCTTGAAAAACTTCCGTATACCTCTTTTTATAGAAAATTAGATGCCTGGGAAATAAATCTCCTACTAGCCCATCACCTTTGGTGAAATCATACTATTGCACACTTGTAAGCAATGCATCATTTTCCAAATACCTTCAAACAATAAATTTAGTAGCTATGGATTTTCAAACATTGTAGTTTTCCACCAAATCCATAATGTTCGATAAGAAAATGGACAATAGATTTACAGGACATATTATCCTTTGAAGCTCTATATGCAACACATCCTAACCAATGATGGTTGTAATGCTATTGAAAACAAACTTACAGTTAACCTTGAAAACTTTCTGCAGTTCCTCCTTTTCGATGCTTGATGAAAAGGGCTCTTCCCATTGTTTCACTAAGACCAACACTCTATAATTTTTCACTTGAAACTCCTTAAGATCCATGACCTTGCAAATATCATTTACCACACAATGCTATGGAAGACCCTCTGAATTAGCAAAAAACCACGCACTCTAGAAGCAACTTAATATTAGTATGAACCAAATGAATGATGACAAGCCCTGTTTAAAGGCAATTTTACATGATTTCTTAGAACTGACATTTTAAGGAAAACACGCTTGAAATATCTCGATAATAAAACCAACTGCTTTCTTTCATGTTTTTGCATGGATTAGCTAGCCAACTTTGTACTCATGTCAGCATCGACACAAGTTATGTAATCACTAGAAGGATATGCTGATAAACAGAGCATCACTTGATAACCAATCTTGGGTAAAATTTTGATAAGCATCATTGCTAAAGCTAAGAAAAATTTGGCCATGTACTTTACATGATGCCCAATTACACTATAAAAAGTATTACATATGTAACTTTGTACTTTACAAAGTTATCAAGACATCCCAAGTGTGTCGTCCTTAAAGATCCAGATAAAATTCATATGCAAATTTCCATTTTCAAATTCTCTAGATTGTATGTGAAGATACTTGAAATATCTTGATAATAAAACTAGTTGCTTTCTTTCCTGTTTTCACATGGATTAACTAGCCAACTTTGTACTCATGTCAACATCGACACAAGTTAACATGCTAGACTGTAATCATTAATATAATATGTCGTTAAAAAGAGAAACACTTGATAACCAATCTTGGCTAAAATTTTAATAAGTATCATTGCTAAAACTAAGATAAATTTAGTCACGTACTTTACAGGCCGTCCAATTACGCTACAAAAAGTATTACATAGATAACTTTGTACTTTGCAAATTATCGAGACATCCCAATTAAACCACGTTATGCCAACTTAAACTTGTGCCTGTTGTTATGGATTGATAGCCCTGCACTTTCAATGATAAAAACAATTAGTGCATGCATTTAAATCATGTTTCAACAAAAAAATATGATAAAATCATGACATAGTAAAACTTGTCGACCAACCTTCATTCCTTGTTAAGGACATTGAGATGGTTATCCCTACCCTTTTGCATCTTTCTCTACTAATTCAAGAAAATTAGGGAAGGAATTTAAAGCACTGATATCATTGATTACCCTAATCTCAATATTATCACTTCCTAACCCTCCTAAAAAATCTGCTACCCTGTTTCCTTCTCTGTAAGTATGAGAAATTATTTAGGCTTCGAACTTGTCTAATAATGCCCATGCTCTATGCAGTATATAATTTGAATTCCAATTATGAATTTTCCCTTCCCTTAATGCATTAATGATTATCAATGAATCCTCTTCTATATGTAGATTTGAGAATCCTAATTGGATCGTTGATTCCAAACCCAATAACAAAGCTTGAGCTTCTGCACTATTGTTTGTGCCATGTTGAAGAGGATAAGAGAAGGCTACCAATATTGACCCTGATGAGTTTCTGATGCAAACACTTGCTCCTAACGACTCTAAGTTACCTTTAGATTCCCCATCGAATTTTAATTTAACAAAATCCTTTAGAGGTGGGTTCTATCTAACTAATGATCTATCAAATTTTGGAGCGCAATTTTTGAATATGCTGCCATCAAATGGCAACTTGATGTCATTCCAATTTTTTCAAAATGGAACTATCCCAATTTGTAAATAATGAGTTAATAAATTTCTCTCTCTAGATACATGAGTTAACCCCTTATGATATAGCTTTTTCTATTTTTACTAGAGTTATCTCTATTAGCGATTTTGATTTTCTGAATATTCTCATATTTCTTTCCCACTAGATATTCAATAATACGATCACCAGAATGATATACCATATCCATGCAAAGAATGAGGATTGATATAATAATGGCCAACTTTGAAAGAGCTCCCAAACAATATTTGGTAAGGGAATAGAGAGTTGCAACTTATTTATAACAAAATTCTAGCTTTGATTTGCAAAAGTACACTGTAGAAATAGATGATCTACAGTTTCAAATTCCTCTTCACATAATGGAAATTTGAACAAATCAACAATCTTCAATTTAAATAGATGATCACTTGTTAAGATTCTTTTCTATAAAGCAAGCCATACAAAGCTTTCTACTTTCGGAAGGACTTTATTATTTCAACAAAAAGTGTATGCCCGTTGGGGTTGATTAGAAAATTTAGATTGTGCTAAGATCGCATTTCCTTCCTTCACTGAGTATGAACCTATTTTCGATGTCGTCCATAGGATTTTATCTCGTTTTGCAGATAAATAGACTACTCTTTCCTTCATACACTTACTGAATAGCTTTTCCTGATGAGTATTTAATGGACTATTTGATGGACTTTTCCACATTACCTTCCCAGTAAGAGAATTTGATGATTGTACATAATCCAAAAAAATTTCTCCTCAGGCTTGGGATACAATTATTTTAACCTCTTGAAGATCTTGATTCGTTGACAACGAGGCCTTGCCATTCCATGAGTCTATCCAAAACTTTACATTTTAACCATCATTTACCTCCCAAGATGAAAAATTAATGATGAGGCTCCTGCTATTTATAATGAAATTCTAGATAGCTGAACCCTTTGGAGGATCTTCCACTATAATAATTCTTGTTGGGTTTGTGTTGTCCAAATATTTTTCTTGTAAAACTTTGGCCCATTTAGCTTCTGATTTAGTGTACATTTTCCATGCAAGTTTGGCCCTGAATGCTTTATTTCTCCATGAGAGATTATGAATGCCTGCCCCATCTTGTTTCTTTTCTTTTGACAATCCTTCTAGAGAAATTGAAGGTAATCTTTTTCCGCTCATCAATATTGCCTTTGCAAAGAAAGGATCTTATTATTTTTTCAATTTTTGAGATTATAGATGTAGGAGCTTTGAGAACCACCAGAAAATAATTTGGAATTGATGCTAGAACTAATTTGATAAGAAGAATTATACCAGATAAAGATAACCATCTAGCTTTCCAAAGTAAAATTCTTGACTTAAGTCTATCAATTACCTTATCCCAATAAGTAGTTTTATTTGAACCTTTAAAAAAGGGGATCCCCATATAGGTATAAGGCAATTAAGCTTCTTGAAATCCTAATGTTTTTTCTATTTTCTTTTTCAGGTCATCAGGAGTGTTTAGGACATAAATCTTTTATTTTTGCACATTTATCTTTTGTCTAGAAGCTGATGAATATTTATCAAGAACCTCTTTAACTTGCTTAGCTTCTTGTAGGGATGATTTGTTGAATAACAGAGTGTCATCAACAAAAAGAGAATGAGTGACTAATATACTATAATTTCAAATTTGCACATCTTGCCATATATGTTGATTATGCTTTTAATGAATGAATCTGCTTAAGGCTTCTACCATTATTATGAAAAGGAAAGGGGAAAGCGGGTCCCCTTTCCTGACACCTTGTGCGGAGCTGAAGAAGCCTACTAGATTCCCATTTATAATTACTAAAAATGTTGCCCTAGATAAACAAGACATAATCCATCTATGTCATTGAGAGCATAACCCAAATTTTGTCAACACCTTATTAAGAAATTTCCAATCTACCTTCTCATAAGCTTTCATCATGTCTAATTTGACAATGGAAGAAGGTAGTTTTGACATTGTTATTGTATGCAACAACACTTCATGTGCAACAATTGCTCCTTCATATGTTTCCCTATTGAGCACAAAACCTCCTTACTCAAGAGAAATAATCATTGGAATGAACGGTTGCAACCTCAAATAAATTGCTTTTGTAATATTTTATAAATTGTATTGCATAATGAAATAGGCCTAAACTCAACAAATGTTTTAGGCTCTTTGAATTTTGGTAAAATTGCAATATTTGTTACATTGAATTGTCTGAAAATAGACCTAGTTCTCCTAGACTCTTCAAGATCCCATAACAACTCAAAACATAAAAAAATCCCAACCTTTTTGAAAAAACAAAGTTGTAAATCCATCTGGGCTAGGGGCCTTTTCTAGTGGAAGAGAAAAGACTACATGTCTCAATTCCTCCAGAGTAAAAGGTCTCATTAGGAGATTATTGTCTTCATGGTAGATAAGATGAAGGATTGTATCCAATAATTCATTTTCATCTCTAATTCTATTGGAATCTGTTGTTTGCGGAGCTAACAATAGTTTTGAAAAAAACCCAACCCCTTCATTATTAATATATTCTTCTTTTGTTAACCATTTACCTGTGGTGAGCTCTTGAATTGAATAAATTGATTTAGCCGCCTTTTTGAACTGAGCAGAGGCATGAAAATTTTTGTATTACAATCACCTTCTTTTAACCAAAGCTCGCTAAATTTTTTCCTCCAATATATTTCTTCTCAAGAGCATAATTCTTCCCATTCTTCCTATAAAAACTTCTGTTTGTCATACAGATCAACATCTAACCCATTTTGTATCATATACTCATGCACTATTGTAAGTTCTTTAAGCACTGACTCCTTATGGTAGAAAATATTTCTGAAAACATGCTTATTCCATTCTTTTATTTGTTGCTTCACATGAGTCAATTTGTTGTGAAATTGAAACATCTTAGTCCCCTGTTCATATGGGGCATTAACCCATCATTGTTTCAAAAGATCCAGAAATTGGGGATGACGAAGCTGCATGATTTCAAATTTGAAGGAATATTTTTCCCTTGGCATGGTAATATTTGAAATGTCTAAACAAATTGCAAAATGGTCTGAGCCTGGGTATGGCAAGATTTCAGATTTTAATTTATGCGCAAAGATGAACCAATTTGGGGAAACTAAAAATATATCTAGCCTCTTTACAATTTGAAGGAAACCTTTCCTTTTATTAGTCCAAGTGAACTTTCCAAAAGCTGGTTGTACATCTCTCAAAACAATCGTTGAAATGAAATGACTAAAATCTGCCATCACTCTAGGCGGGGGACTTATCCCTCCACTTTTTTCTTGTAAAGAGGATATTGGATTAAAATCCCCTACTATGATAAATTTCTCATTGTGGAGTAAACCAAATTTCCTTGTGATCTCATCCCATAAATTTTTTGTATCTACTGTGGAAGTAGGCCCATAAACATTTATTAACCAAAAATGAAGGTCAAAATTTGTTACTTCTATGAGCTGCCAAGAGTTCTCATTTGTATGCAATATGACACTTAGTGATTTTGGATCCCATAATATCAGTAGACCCCCATATGCCCCTAGAGCTGGTGAGTGAGTAGATGCCCATTTATTCCATTTCTTTATAGATGATTCAAATACTTCTAATGAGGTTTTGGTTTCTTATAAAAGAAAAATGTCTACTCCACAAGCATCTATTAGTTGCTTGATACAAGCAAGCTTATCAGGGCATTGATACCCCTGACATTCCATGAAGCGATCCTCATTAGAGCTGAGGAGAGCAACATGCTCTCCTCGGTCTCTTGCTTGACATGGACTCAATAATTGTCTTATGCATCCCTGCTTCCATTTGTTCCTTCATTTTAGTGAGATTTGATTTCCTACCTCTCTTCCCAAGCAAATTATTAATTGGAGTTTGAAGAGGAGATTGTGATATCATAAGAATGTTATTGCAAACTAACAATTCCTCTAAGACCCCTTTCACACCATTTTCTTGGGAGAATTTTCCCTGAGTATCTTGATCTCCACTTTTGATCAATATTTGGTCTTCCATAAGCAAACTAGCAACTTTTTGTTCTTTGGAGGAAACTTCCTGTTGTAACATCTCAACTATCTGCCTAGATGGCTGCATTTGTGACAAATTACTAGCTTCCCAAAATTCTTCTTCCACAACTATTTCATCAAATAAATCGGACCCCATTGATGCCAATATCTTATCTACTAAAAATTCAAGTTCAGCATCTGAAGGCCTCCTCGTTGAAAGTAATGCTAGATCCTTATCCTTTTGAACAACCCCTACTTTTCCATGAGTCACCACCTTCATCTACCTATTATCTTTGAATATCCCAACAAATAAATGGTCCCTAGTGCCTTGAAACATTAGTTTCCTCACTATTTCTATTAAATATGGTTCTGAACTTGGTTTCTCCATTGGAGAGTGTAAGTTGAGTGATAGGCTAAAGACAACTTGCATTAATTTCCATATGTTTTTAGAAACTTTAAAATTCATTGCAACTTTTTTGGATGATTTAATATTTGAATAAAAACCCATTTGAGAGTTTCTCTCATCCCGTTTTCTTTTAAGAGATTGAATACATGATTGTTACTCTAATGAAGTTGATGTGGTTTGGACCAATTAATTTTCTCACTCATTTTTCTTGGGGATAGGGCTTGATCATCCTGCTTACAATTGCTTTGTCGATCCCTTCTTTTAGCATTACACATATGATCAAAATATAATGAAGAAGACCCAAGTGAGCACTAAGAGTAAGAATGGCCTATAGTGTGACATTGAAAACAAGTAGACTCAAGAAATTCAAAGCACATTTGCTGATTCCAATTTCTAAAATTTGAAGATAACAAAATCTATTCTGGAAATTGCTTGCTCTTATTCATTAGAACACATGTTCTAATCGGTTTTGAGGGATCTTTAAAAAAGTCTTTATCGTGCATAAGGAATACTCCTACATGATTTTCTATTGATTCGACTAGTTTCAGTTCCCTATACTCTAATGGAAAAGCAGACATTTGAAACTAGATTAGAACAAAATTAAAAGGAGCATTTTCTGCTTTGAAATTTGGGATCCAAGGTTGCATGCACAATCCTGATCCTTAGAATACCCATTATTTTATTAGGAATGCAACATCTCTATTAATTTTATTATAAAAATGACTACAAATATGCCCTTATCTAAGTCCAACTATAAAGTTTGTTGCACCCCATCCCAATCACCATAAATTAAATCTTTTAAATCTTTCAAGGGAAAAGTGAGATTCCAGAACTTACAGATTAGGGTTTTGTCCCTTAAGTCATTGATTTGTGGTAGCAACATAGATTTTGGAAAAGTGATTTTTAATACATTACTACCTTCTGAAGAGAGGTTTTGATTTTGTTGTTGATTGAGCGTAGCATGCAAAATGTCACCCATATATTTTTAAACATTGCGTCTCCATACCTTCTTCAGACCCAATTTATTTTTTGTGCCCTTTTTCTTTTTATTCTTTGATTTTTTCTTTTTGGGTGCAACTCTTTGTTGATTTTGATTCTTGAAATTATCTTTAAAGTCGTGTTGTGCATGAACCCTCGGTTGAAGTTTTGGATTGAAGGGAGTGCCTTGGTTATAAGGAATCAATGCGGGAAAGATATTTTGATTTTCGTTGTTCTTGTATGTTGATTCTAACAACCCTTTCTTATGTTCGAAAGCTTTAGGGTTTCCTTGAACCCTAACATTTGATTCATGCTTTGAGCACAAAGCTTCCAAACCCTTCCTTGCCAAATATTTAAACCCTCCCTACAATTCTTTTGGCTCCCCATTTACAAAAGATTTTAGATTTGCTTCAACTTCTTTATATAAGCATTGAAAAAAAGCCAAATCCTTCTCATGACATCTGCTCTGAAAATATTTGTTGTAGAGGGTATCCTTTTCACAAATGTCAATGATCTACTAACCATTTTTACTAATAACCCTATGAATCGGCAGTGGAGCCCAACTTGGGCGGGTGAAACAATGTTGCTTTCGGTACACCCTATTACCATAATGCCACCTTCAATTATCTAAAGGACCCCATAAGCAGTAATGTTGACTGCCACGAGGACCACATGATCTGTCATTTTCTGCAGGATTGTCGATTGGTTGCTATTATCAAATAAATTAGACTAATAATAAATTAAAGAGTAATTAATTATTAGTTAATGCATGATTACTCTAACAATGATGACCTGGAGAATTAGAAAAACTTGAAAGAAATACCAAATTCAAGGGTTTCCTCTTTGTGGCTTTGTATTGCAAAAAATCAAATCTTGTTGGTGCAAATCTGATCTCATCATTAGTTCAAAGGATTCAAGAAAGTCAATTTTTCTTTTTTCATCCAAATTGGACATATGAGGCCAAATCTATGAGGGTTTGAAGTTAAAAAGTGGTTACTATATTTGGGAGGTAGCTACAATTTTGGAGCACTTTGGGTCAAAGTAGACTCTTCCATCATGTCCAAGAGGCCAAAAAACCCCAAGATTAACTATCAAATCATCAAAATATGAGCACTTGCCTCAGACCCTCAAAAAATTTCTCCTCCTTAGCATCATATGGATGATCGTACAACTTAAATTAAATGCATGAAATAAATGTGAAAGTAAATTTTTTTGGCCTATCTCATCCAAAGGCTCCTCGCTCTCCACAATGTTGTGAACTTCCTTGATGCACGATAGCCTAAACTCTCATTGACAAGGAATTTTTTCTAAATCTCTATAGAAATATGAGTAAAAACCTATGTTGTGAATAGTGGAAATCACCCTTTTGGGACCCACCCAGGTAGTATATAGTCAACTTTTTTCCCATTTTTGAAATTTTTTGTGGTGGTTTGGATCCAACTATCTTCTTATTTTTACCCTCCTAGTTGGGGGAAAAAAAAAAGGGGGCATATATTCACACCTTCATTAGATTTTTCTTCTGACTAACATTTTCTTAAGCATTCTTCTCACTAAAGTAGCTTCTTCCATTTTTGTAGTTGATTTTTTTAATTTTGTAGCCATATCTTCATGAAAGATGTTGTAGATTTTTTTCAAGCACTAGGTTCATCATTTGTGTCGACCTCTATGACCTCTACAATATCCTTTTCTAGGGAAATTAATGCAATTATTATACTCAATAATTTACCTCTTTTTAACTACTTTAGTGTAGACGATCCATTTGAGTGATCAACTCACTAAAGTGGGGGGGGGGAAATGTAGCGTCAAAAATTGTACTCTAGGTCAATTTCATACTTATGCATGACACTCGATGTATTTAAGAAAAAATCCATAATCGAGACTTCATGATTTTGATCTCATGGATGCTAATGACGAAGCATTCATAGCTTATGGTTTGAATTTTGGATGAAATTGGTCAAAATATAGTGCAACACATAGATGTCTACATGACACACAAATATCCTACCAAAATTCAAGATTCAAATGAGAATATTTCGTATCATTTATTTGTGACACGTGTCCCAACATTGAAATATGATTATAATGACTATTACCACCCAACTTGAGGATAAAATCTTGCCTCTCTCCCTCATTTGTAAAATTTCTTGCAACATCGTGGACTTGGAGCTCTTTACTTCTCACTCTTAGTGAAACTTTTCCAAAATTCCCATAGTTACAGTAGTAAGGACTCCTCTTGCACACGATCTCATCACATCTATCATCTCAAAAGAAGGGCCACAACTACTAAAGGGAACACAATATACTTAGAGAGGGACTGAATTATTATATCAAATCTATTTAAAACTCTTTAATTCAACATGATTGTACTAGAATGAATAAAAAAACTTCAATCAATCAAGAAATACGGATGCACACATTCAAACAGTGAACACTAGATATACGTGGAAACCCAGAATGAGAAAAACCATGGTGAGAAGAGCTGCTTGGATCTACTCTCAAAATACAACCTCACAAAAAAATGAATAACATACAATGCTAAAGTAGGAACCAACCTACCGAAGACACCAATCCCCAATAAAAAAATATAAGCACCAACTCAATAAATAGAACAAGTTAGTCCTATTAGATTACATGAAAAATATTTGTGGACCTTCAATTTTGATCACACAACTTACACTTGATCTGATCTTACTTCAAACACTCTCTCACACAACTTATGATCTTCTAATGATGGTGCACAATGATTGAGATGGAGCTCCCATTACATCACCCAAATTTACACTTGCTCACACAATTGCACTCTCACACACACTCACATACATCTAAAACTATGATTATTAGTCATTATATATGAATCCCATTATATAAACATCATTTCATGTTAGCCAAGAATCCCTTAACACCATCTACAATTAGCCAAGTCGACTAAGGTGGACCTAAAATCAAAATTGCATGAAACTTGTAGTGGGTTGGTCCTAAACCAAATTTGTTTATGCCAAAAGAACATGATGTTGTGCGCTTCCTTCAAGGACCTTAACCTGGACCTATTTAAGCTTCCCACACTATCTTTAGAGGTTACACATAACAAGCCACTGTTGCATAGGTTTGGGACATCACACATAGTGACCCTTTTGTCACTCCATACTTTCTACCTAATGAACATGAATTTTGTAAACTATGGAATAAGATAAACCAAGTGTAGACATACTCTCCATTCAAACCATAGGCTAAAATTCATATCTAGGAAGAAATGCAAATTGAAACACGTTTCCAAAAAAAATCTCTCTACTTGAGTAAATGACCTCAAAAATTTTGGATCAAAATTTTGTATTACTTCTATCAACAAAATAAATACAAGCATGATATTTGAAGCAAGCTATAACAGTATTCTTCATTTTTCTCAAAATTCTCTGATATGACTATATGATTACATTTAATTCTCATTGATATGTTGATGTCACACCTTTGACATCAATGACAAGATATGTTCAACAATATCCCGCTTTGTCATTGATGGTAAACAATAACATGTTGCTAGCACAAGAAGACAAATCTAATGTGTTAGGATCATGAAGCCACCTCACATTGAATTCCACTTTCTCACCTTAGATGATTTGGCATTTTGAGTTCCATTTCCCCCCCTTCAACATCAATGACAAAGGTTAGTTGCTTACTACACAATTTGGAAACCCATTTCTCGGATAGACTCCCCCTGAGTCCATACTTCAACTAGATATTCTGAATAATCTATTTATGGACAACCAAATTCAAAACTACTCTGCAAGACCACCAAGCCTTCTTGCAACAGGGATTCAACACTCTCCCTCATCCTATGCTTCCTCTTGATTCAAGAGAAGGGAGAAAAAACTCCCAACTTCTATCAAAGATACTCAAAAATCTCCTTAGGAAGAGGTTTTGTAGAAATATCTGTTATTTTCTCCTTGGTTTCAACATATTCCAACTTCACCTCTTTTTTCGCAACCTTCTCTCTCAAAAAATGATAATTAATTTCAAAATGATTTGTCCTTGAATGCACCACCCGATTCTTAAAAATATTTATAACATTGGTATTGTCACAAAGAATGGAAATGAGTTCATCAAGCTCTATTTTCATCTCCTCCAGGTTTTGATTCATCCATAATACTTGAGAGCAACATGAAACTGCTGCAATGTACTATGTTTCTATTGTAAATGAAGATACTGAATCTTCCTTATTTCTTAACCAGGATACAAGACTATCACCAAGAAAGAAAGCTCCACCACTTGCACTTTTCCGGTCATCTATGCTTCCTACCCAATCTACATCTATGTATGCGGTTAATGTGAACTTTTCACTCATAGGATACCACAAACCAAAATCTATTGTGGCCTTCAGGTATCTGAATATACTTTTTACTGCCTTGATATGGGTTTCCTTAGGTGCAACTTGAAATCTAGCTACCATCCCAACTACTTGCATTATATTTAGTCTAGATGCAATCATTGACCTATACAAACTACCAAACATTGACCTATACAAAGTCTGGTTTATTGGAGTAGATTCATCATATTTACCCACTTTACACTTAGTAACCATAGGTGTACTCACTGGTTTGCATTCTTCCATCTTAAACTTGCTCAAAATTTCTTTATGTACTTGTTATGAGAAATGAATATTCCTTTGTCTGATTGAGAAATTTGCAAAGAAAGAAAGAGAGGCAATTCACCAAGCATAAACATTTCAAGCTCACTCTGCATTGCATCCTAGAACTCTTTGTACATAGCATCACTACTGCCACTAAAGATAACGTCATCAACATAAACAACAATCAGTAATTGATCACCTTCTATTTTTATGTATAAGTTATTGTATGTGCTACCCCTCCTAATTTTGTTGTTGTTGTAGATATCTATCCAATTTGGAGTACTATGCTCTAGGAGCTTGTTTGAGTCCATAAAGTGCTTTCTTTAGTGTGCACACAAAATCTAGAATATCTAAACATTGGAATCCTTCTGGTTATTCAATGTAAACTTCTTCTAGTTTTCCATTCATTAATGCAAAATTTACATCCATCTGATATACCTTAAAATTATTGAATGTTGATAAGGCCAAAAACATTCTAGTTGCTTCCAACCTTGCTATCGAAGCAAATGTCTCTTCAAATCAATTCCTTCAACTTGAACATATCCTTTACATACTAGTTTGGCCTTATTCTAGATCACTTTTCCATCTTCATTCAATTTTTTTCTAAAGAACCATTTGGTATTTTGGGTCTTAGAACTTATTCCCAAGTTTCATTTTTCTTGATTTGAGTCAATTCTTCCTCCATAGCATCTAACCAACCTTTCTCTTTACTTGCCTCTACATAGTAGCTTGGTTTAATTTTTGATAATAGTGCAAAGTGTATTTGCTCATTTTCTTTCTTGATTCTTCTCCAAGTTTGAACCCTACTACCTTATCTCCTATAATTTTATCTTCAAAATGATTCTTTTGAACATACCTAGTTAGAGTCTTTGTAATTGTATTCTCGGAATCAAATTTTGAGTCTTCATCATTGCTACAGATTAGATCCTCATTATATTCTTCATTTGGAATATCAGTAGACTATATTGTTTCATCAATAATTACATTGACACTTTCCACAATCCTTTTTAGTCTTTTGTTATAGCATCTATATGTCTTTTTTATCATGAAATAACTAAGAAAAATACCTTCCTCAGATCTAGAATCAAACTTATCGAGTGTTCTTATCCCTTTTGAGGTAGCACTTCCAAATATTTTGATATGTCTAATTGAAGTCAGTATTCCTTTCCATAGTTCATATGGTGTTTTAGCAGTCCTTGGTCTAATTTAAGCTCTGTTCAAAATATACACTGTGGTTTGAACTACTTCTCTCCAATACATATTTGACAACTTTTCTTGACTTAACATAGTTCAGGCCATCTCTTGTACGGTCCGTTTCTTCCGCTCAGCTACCTCGTTCAACTAAGGAGTTATAGGAGAAAAAGACTACTTCAGATCCCATACAACACAAAAAGTTCATTATACTAGTCAGAAGTGAATTCTCCACCTCTACTAATCTCAAAAATTTGATTGTTCTTCTAGTTTCATTCTCAATCATAGCCTTAAATGCTTTAAACTTCTCAAATGCTTCTAGTTTTTCTTTTAGAAAAGTAATCCAAGTCATTCTAGAATAATCATCAATAAGAATCATGAAATACCTATCACCTTGTATGCTCTTTGTCCTCATTGGTCTGCATAGATCAGTATGAATCAAATCTAATGACTTTGTTGTAGAATATTCCTTAGTAAGAAATATTGTCCTTGTCTACTTTCCCTTATGAAATGGTTTGTAGCTAGTAGACTAAGGTTTCTTGATCTTTGGCATGCCTCTTATCATTCCCTTTGAGTTGATCCTCACAAGATCATCACAATTGATGTGTCCCAATCTTCTATCCTAGAGCCAACTCTCTTCTCTTTGTATTGCAAAACAATTCTATCTGTCTACCTCACTGAGATGATATACATCATTGTCAATCCTACTTCCTTCCACAACTAACTCTCTGGTATGGGTCTTTCTGATTTCACAATATTTAGCACTGAATAAGAGCTTGTATTCTTTGTCTCACATTTTAATTACACTCAAAATATTATGCTTCAATCCTTCTACATATAAAACATCATGAGTTTTTTTGTCTTTCCACCACCAAGACTCAAAATACCCTTATTAATAATCTTAGCAATAAAGTTGTTACCAAGGGTTATAGATCCTCTATCAAACTTCTTGAAGTGCATGAATTTTCTCTTGTTTTCAATCATGTGACTTGAGAATTCGATGTAAATGATCCATAGGTTCTTCTCCTTTTGGGCATGTAATGCAATCTACATCACCATAGATTTCTCTAATCTTTGCTCCTTTGGTTTCTTCTTCAAAAATTTATATGCTTCATTATTCTGACATTCTGACTTGTTTCCTTTTGTATTTGGTAAAGGAGGAATCACAAAATTGCTTCTACAATTTATAGCAATATGTCCAAAATTGTTGCATTTGTGACAAATAATATTGAAATTGTACAAAAGTGTAAATGCATTTCTGCTAACAAAATAATTTCTTCTTGCCATAGCCTTTCTACAATTCATAGCCTTATGACCAAAATGATTGTAGTTAAAACAATAACCAAAACAAGAATGATAGAACCTAGTATTGTGTCCTTGTTCTCTTAAAGCTTGTCTTCTAGATCTCCTATTATGCCTATACACTTGGATGAAACCATCATTTAGCACCTTGCTCTCATTGATTTCTAGAACTTTCTCAGTCTTTGAACTTCCAAATTCTCAATAATAAACTTCACATGTTGCTTGGTCATCTTCTTCTTTTGTGTCTCAGTAAAACCAAGACCAATTTTGATATGTGGTGACCTCTAGCTTTCTATTATTTGATCTAAGATCTCAATGTTCTTCCCAAATTTTAACTTTAGTTGATTTACTTTTTTGAGGTCTTTCCTTAGTGATACAATCTCTACTTCAAGTTTTTCACAATACTTGTCTCTTGATAGCAATCTTTCAGTCAGAACTTCTTCAATCCTCTTTGACTCTTCTACTTGAATATTTAGATCAATGACCATCTTTGCTGCTTTATCAAGATTCTAAGATTTATCTTTGGATTTCACTTCTTCTGCAATTCTTTTCTTCAACCTTTTGATCTCCTTTTCGGTGTAGAGCAATTCTTCCACAAGGTCTACTTCTGCATCATCAATTCTAGATTTTATTTTTGCTTCATCTTTAGAGGTTTCCATAGCCATAAAAGAGTCCTTTCACCTTCATTCTCAAAAGATCCTTGGTCATCATCATCAGACGAGTAACATTCCTCATTGATAAAGAAACTTTTTTTATTTTTTTGAAACTTTTTCCCTTTTTGAAATGACTTCTTCTCATCATTTTTAGATTCCTTTTATGGACACTTAGCATGAAATGACCTAATTTGAACCATAAATAGAGAATTTGAAAGGAAACTTACCTTTATACTTTCCAAAACCTCTTTGTGACTTTCTGACAAAGTTTTTTGCCTTTGGATATGATCCATATTTTGAATCTAGATCATATTGCTTCTTAAACACCTTGAATGCAACCTCTTTCCTTACAAATTTGTCATTCTCAATTCTCATTTAATAAGTAGTTATAATTCCATGTAACTCATCCATGGTTAGAGTATTCAAATCTTTAGCTTCTTCAACAACAAAAACTTTTGCATCAAAATTCTGGTGAAGGGATTTGAGTACCATTTTCATAATCATACCTTCTTTCAGTTCTTCACTGACCTCTAATAGAATTGACAACCTCATCAACACAGAGCAAGAATGTGGCATTATTTTCCTCTTCCTTTATTTTTAGGCTTTCAAACTAACCTTGATGAGTTTGAAGCTTTGCTTGTTTAATCTTGTCATCACCCCCATAGATGTTGTGTATCTTACTCCATACTTCCTTCATTTTCCTATAATGCATGATCTTTACAAATTCATAGTTAGAAAAACCACATAAAATAGCATTCCTTATTTTAGCATTATTTTCACAACCCATCTTTTTGGACCGATCCTTTGGGGGACTTTTAGGGATCTCATATCCATCCAAAACTGATTGCCAAACCTCAAACCTTAGGGCCATCAGTATGGTTTCATCCTTACTTTCCAAAAGGAATAATTGGATCCGTCAAAGAGTGGTGCCTTATTTGAAGATAATCCTTCTTGAGCCATTGAGTGTGCCATCCTAAATCTACCTCAAGTTGTTAAGCTTCTTCAAAGGAACTTGACTCTGATACCAATTAAAGGGCACATGGTATACTAAAAGGGAGGGAGTGAATCAATATATCAAATCTATTTAAAACTCTTTAATTCAGCATAATTCTCCAAACATGAATAAAAACAAATTCAATCAATCAAACAACATAGATGCACACATTCACATGATGAACACTAGATATACATGAAAACCTAAAATAGGAAAAACCACGGTGAGAAGAGTTGCTTGGATCTATTGTCCAAATCCAACCTCACAGAATAATGAATAACATACAATGATGAAGTAGGATCCAACCTACACGAGACATCAATCCCTTGTTGTATTTGTAGGCACCAACCTATTGGAGACACCAATCCCCAATACAAAAATTTGAGCACCAATCAATAAGTAGAACACGAGTCCTACCAAATTACATGAATACGATTTGTGGACCTTCAATGTTGATCACATAGCTTACACTTGATTTGAGCTTGCTTCAGACACTCTCTCATAGAACTTATGATCTTCTAATGATGGTGCATAATAATTGAGATGAAACTCCCATTATATCACCTGAATTTATACTTGCTCACACAATTACGCTCTCATAGAGACTCACATAATCTAAAACTATGATGATTAGTCATTATATATACATAAAATTATATAAAATTCATTTCATATCAGTCAGAGATCCCTTAACACCATCCATAATTAGCCAAGTTGACTAAGTTGGACCTAAAATAAAATTTGCATGAAACGTGTAGTGGGTCAATCCTAAACCAAATTTGTTGCCACCAAAAGAACATGATGTTGTGTGCTTCCTTCAAGGACCTTAGCCTGGACCTATTTCACCTTCCCACACTATCTTCAAAGGTCACACATAACAAGCCACTTCTGCACAGATTGGGGATATCCACCCAGTTGATTAACCAACATAGTGACTCTTTTGTCACTCCATACTTTTTGCTTGATGAACATGAATTCCAAAAACTATAGAATAATATAAAACAAGCTTACACATACTCTCCATTCAAAATGTAGACCTAAAACCACATCCAAGAAGAAATACAGATCAAAGCATGTTGCCAAAAAAAATCTCTCTATTTGAGTAACTAACCTCAAACATTTTGGATCAAACTTCTAGATTAGTTTTATCAACAAAATATATACAAACATGATATTTGAAGCATACTACAATAGTCTTCTTTGTTGTTCTCAAAATTATTTAATATGATGTAGTATGATTACATTTAATTCTCACTGATATGCTGATATCACACCTTTGACATTAATCATTTGGCATCAATGACAAAATATGTTCAATAGCTATTGGTAATGCTCTCTTGCTTGACATTTATCAATCTTGTCTATTATCATAATTAATTGATCTCATCTAATGTCTTTTAAATTGTGATATGGGTTCTCCTCCACGATGGGGTTTGTTTCTATCAGACATCTATTTTATTTTTATGCATTCCACTATTGTCTAGCTATTTGTGGAGGTGGAAACACCAAAGGGAGGGTTTAGTGGAGGAAAACCCCTATACAACCCCAAAGTTTTTCCTCATCTCCATGTGTGTAGGTGTTGGATAGGATAAACAAATAAAATACCTCACACTAGCAGTTTTTGGGCTTGATTCATAGAGATGATAACGTGGGTGCACATGCGTCCTTGTGGTGTGCTAGTGTCCAAGGTTGAGACTTCACCTGATTGGTATTACATTGTATATTTTTTCTTATTTTCCTTTCTTGTAGACTATATCATTTTGTATGTGCAATTAATTTGAAAATTTCAGTTATTCATTATCAAACTTAGCTTAGGTTTCAATTTTAAAGCACTTTTATTTCTAGTTCACTTGATTAAGGTCAATTGACGTAGATACAAGATAAACTTTCTCTTTGAGATCCTATTATCTTGAGGGTAGCAAAATCCCTCCTTTATAGTGAGAGATCATTTGTAAATGGGTACCTAATATGGCCTCGTAGCAAGACCTGTCCTTGTATATTTTGCATCATTTGCATTATAATCTACTCCCTAATTTGCACTTAAGGGGGGGTGTTGGTGTAAATAGGTATTTTACCTAACTAGTTTACTAGTAGGTCATATTTACATGTTAAGTCTACTTAGGTCCTATGGATCTTTCTAGAAGTCTTAATTATCACTTAGATCTTATCTTTTTGGCATTTAACTCTTAAGTCCTAGGTAATTTAATAATAAGACCTACTTGTCACATGTTATATGATTAAGGCACATGTCATAATCTTATCTAATCCTATCTTTCACCTTGTCTATATAAGTAAGACTCTTGTACAATTTGTATAATAAGGTCTAATAGTATCAAGTAAGCTATTATCATGTCATACTTTGTTGTGGAAGGTTATCATTTTATTTTGTAGGTGATCCTAGAGTGTGAGCTAATTTTCACATCCTACATACCTTTGTTGGGTAATTGAGTATTTTGTTATTTATGTTATTTGGATCATTCTAGATTGTTGCAATATTTAATATTTACGATCTTAATTTTTTATTAAAGCATAAATTAGCAAGATAGCATTCTCTAATGATGATTTGTAATGCATTGATATATTCTAATACCTTGGATGATACTATCACTAGGAGATGGGTTTTTCTTAACTTCTAGCCTAGAATAGTGACAACTAACACCTCTAGACTAATAAGACCTCATCAACAAGAGAATGCAAAATAATGGAGAGAGCTAGAAATACAAAGCACAAAATAAATTACTCCCAACATTGGTTAATTCACTTCCCTTTCTCTCCTTTTTCTTATGCCAATATTTTCCTCAAATTTGTTGAAGTTGTGTGAATACATGCAAATAGTAAGCAAGAAAGTTGGAGAAAATGGTTGTTAAGATGAAAATGAAGGAGGAAGGTTGCTTTTATAGACAACCTTCGAATGGACAGTTGAGATTAATCCTCTAGAGGAATTCTAAGATCAATGGTGGAAAATGCATGAGAGGGAGGTTACAAAATTGCTAGTTGAGATTAATTCTCTAGAAGGATTACAAGATGAATGGTCTAGAATTGATGCACCAAGAATATGCTATTCTTGGAGGAATCATGACAGGTATGACGCTTGATAGCTATGACGCCTGACAACTATGACATCAATGAAGGCTATGATAGGGGTTAATGACAGAGCATCTTTGACCAAAGGAGGTGCATACATACTTTATTTTAAATTATTTATTCGAAAATGGAGGAAAATGGAGAAAGGGGACAAGTGGAAAATAAATAATTTATTCAAATTATTTATTTGGAGAAAATAAAAGATAGAGCATTTAATTAAATTGATTCAATTTAATTAAATGTGAGGATGGGAATTAGGGAGGGATTAAATAATTTCAACAATTATTTAATCATGGAAGAATAAAGGGTCAAATAATAATTATTATCTGACTATAGACAGGTGATGAAAGATAAATAATTAAATAAATAATGATTTATTTAATTATCAAAGGAAGGGGATATTAGCGGCGCAATTAAATGATTTTAATTGATCAGGATAGAATAAAGATTAGAAAGTGAATTAATTAAATAATTAAAAATTATTTAATTAATAGAGGAATATGATCAAGTATAATTAAATAATTAAAATTATTTAATTATTAGAAGATGATGACCAAGGAAAAATGGTGCTCGAAGACTTAGGACATTTTTCAATGCCTACATTTTACCCCTCTTTGACATAATGCAATTCACCGCGTTGTGTCAAAGAAATTTAATTATGAAATATCCACCAGTGAAAGCAAGGCGAGGAAAGATGACCAGGAGGGTTGTGGTATGCCCCCTCAAGAGGACATGCGGGTTCAAAGAACACGAATGTTCTCTCGAAATGGATGATAAGACTAGACGATGAAGGATAGAAGAAATGTTAGCATGGAAGGGGATGGATGTTAGCGTGAAAGAGAAAGGAGGATGAAGATGGAAAGTTAGAAAGGAAATGATAAGGGAACCAACTTTCATGCTTACATTTTTATTCTTATCATCATTGGGCATCAAAAATGTCACAAATAGTCCATAAACACCATGGTATGACATAAACCAAGGTGTGCAAGGTGACTATTTGAGAGAGACAAGCAGTCAAAAAGACAAGTAATGCCCCAACTCATACTAAGGATCCAATTGTCCCAGTCTTTTTTCCAAGACAAACCACAAACATCAAACAAAGAAAAGAGATCATGATCCATCATCGTCCCTCTAAATTCATTTATAGGACATCCTCGAGGAGACTAGTAACATGACCCAAAGTCAATCAAGATGACAAGGCAATTCTAGACCAATAAAAATTTTTCCAAGTGTTTTCCAATGATAATGATAGGATTGTTTGATTGATTGATTGATTAGGTTGACCAAAATGACCAAGTTGATTGATAGGTTGAACAAGATTGATTGATAATTGATAAAGGTTGATAAATTGATATGATCGATAAGTGGAAAAAGGTTGAAAAACTAATTTGATTGATGATTATTGTGCCTGACCTCAAGAAGAACATATCCTAACTAAGGCAAGATTGGTTGACAAGATTGATAAGAGTAGTTTATTTGATAAAGATTGATTAATAATGATTGTGCTTGACCTTAGGAAGGACACATCCTAACTAAGGAAAAATTGATTGATAAGATGGTTTGATTATTTGACAAGGATTGATTGAGATTATCATCTGTGTGACAATACCCACCTACATGAAGGACACATCCTGTTTAAGGCAAATGACACATTTGATAAAGTTGACCAAGTGATAAATGTTGACAAGGAACCTAACTGCAAGAAAGACATATCCTGCTTAAGGTGAATGACTAAATTAACAAAGTCTAACCTCAGGAAGGACAAATCCTGATATAAGACCAAATGAGACAAATGACCTAATGCCCCATTCTGATTGAATGACCAATTTGATTGATTGATGTTAAGATTGATTGATGAAAGATTTTGTTGGTTATGTTTGTTGTTTCGTGATTTGGTTTGAATGATGATTTCTCTCAGACCAAGGACCTAACCAGAGCTGACAAACCCTGAGGGACTTGACCTAGGGAGCCTTGGGGGCTCATCGAAAAATGGCCTTGCCTATGTAGCAATGTGCAGAGACCTCGTAGTTCGACACAACTTGACTTTGCCTTATTTGAAAAAAGATGAAGTTGTGATTTTATTTGGACAGCCTAAAAGGACTGATCTAATGCCTCAAGGAACCATTTAAGATGAGCCTTGCCTATGTAGCAAACACACAGAGGCAATGTAGTTCAACCATTCTAACACAAACTGACTCAGACTCAAACTCTGTTTTTGGGATTTTGATGTTTTCTGATTTTTTTGAGATTTTGATGTTTTCTATTTTTTTTGGATTTTTTGATGTTTTATGATTTTTTTGGATTTTTTCAGGACATTTTATGATTTTTATGGATTTTTTTAGAACATTTTATGATTTTTTTGAATTTTTTTGAAGTTTTCTATTTTTTTTGGATTTTTTGATGTTTTATGATTTTTTTAGATTTTTTTATGTTTTATGATGTTGATATCATTTTTGATAAAGACATAGGTCAAGGAATTTCCCCCAGTTAGGTATAAGGCTAACTTATTGTGTGTGAGGGGATCAATGGATGAAAAGAATTATCATGAAAGTGAAGGACGCTAAATGTCGATGGTTCTTAGGTCATGAGAAGGATGACGAAGATTTATTACGGATGAATGAGACTTTATTATGGATGATAACAATAAGGATTAGGAAAAATGCATGTGAAAGATACCCACAATCAACCAAGCAGGTATGCATAAGGATCCGAGGACAAACATGATCTTGCCCCTAGTCAAGCTGAAAACCAATTGATAGGTGATTATGATGATGCCAATGATGTTTGATATGGGTAGGACACATCCCGAAACAACTTGAGGATTGGGAAACATATCCTGTTGATGATAATGTGACTAAAGGATCAAGGTCTACAACAAGGCTAGGAATAAAGCAAAGGAATGTTTTGGATGATGTGCTAGGGTGCATAGCAAGATTGTATGGATTAGACTTGTTGCATTTGGAATGACTAACCTTAGGACAAGATGGGATTATGGAGGGAATTTGGATAAGGATATTAGAATCCTTAAACCAATGACAAGGGAAAACCAACTCCACTGATAGGTATGAAAGGATAATGGATTGATTTTGGCAAAGGATAGGAGACATGAGGATTATTGGTTGGAAGAATTAACATATGGTTTCCAAGGACTATGTCGCATAGGAACAATGCTTTTTTCGAGGTATGGGTTTGGATAAATTCTATGAAGGTAATGACATGATATTTCATTTATAGTGTATGACCAAAGGATAGACATGTCAATAATTTTCCCAAAGCATGATTTATGTTTTTTCCCCATTTCTTATCAAGATCAAGGTGGGTGAAAAATAGATGGAAACGATATGGATTGGATGGATAGATGGAAATGTTATGAGAAAGGCATGGGAGATGAGACAACTTGCCCCCAAGTGTAATGGTCCACATAAATAACTGCTCTTACACATGATGCCTGTTTGTCAGGTTTTCATCATGGTACTTATCTAAAGCACCATAAAAATGGTTTTCACTATCGGACAAATTTTTTCTCTTTACTTTTTTTTTCTCTATTTTTTTTGGATGTCACACAAGACATTTGTTTGCCAGGTTTTCATCAAGGTGACACTTTTTATTTTTATTTTATATTGGTTTGATGTTCTAGATGATCGTTGATTGTTTTGAATCCTTTGATGGTGTTGATGTAGATACTGATGTCATGACATGCTAATAGTGACCTTTATGAAGTAGTTGTCTTATCAGGATCATAGCATTTGCGCACAACTGATCGATGTCATTGCAATCCTTTTTGATACTAGAGTTGGCTTTATTAGAGTACACACATCATGATAGAGTACCATGGGAGTCCTTATGATAAAGAGTTTCTACCAAGATGCAACAGATTTGTGATGTAGAATTTTTAGACTTTAGGCAAGATGTAGGATTATGATGGATGATGGTAGGTGTGGATGGACTATTTGGTGTTTTGGATGTAACAATTTTTATTTTCCAAACTTGGGATGGTGGATGGTGGAGTTTGGAATTTTGATTGGGATAGTGTTTGGAACCAACATTTTTATATGCCTTGATTGATGACCATTTTGAAGGAGGTGGATATTTATTATATGTGGGAGTCCTCTTTTCTTGTGGCTCCACATTTTCATTGAATTTTCAATTTGGAATATTTTCTTTGCTTGATCCATTTTTCTTTGGGATCCATTTTAACTTCACTTGTCCACTTCGATTTTTGTTTGATATAATGGCCTTTGAAATTTGATAATCTTGAACTTTGGATTTGTAATAATTTTCTTTTTGTTGGTTCTGAATGGAAGGTTTATTCATGTTGGAATGACAATTTATGGTGTGGATGGAAGGAGTGTTGGCAACAACCTTATGACAAGGACTACTCATGACCTCCATTTTGATGTTTGTATTAGATAAAGTTGCCCCCAATATCGAGGAGGTAACACTAAAAACATTTGATTCTTTGAGTGAAGAATGGCCAAGACCTTGATGTCTAGGATTTTCATAAAACTATATTGGTTCTTTCAAATGCCTTGCTCATGTAGACCTAGTCTTTTTCCTTGATACTGCATGCTTTGAAATATTCTATTTGCGATGGGGTATTTTTTACTTTGAAAACAAGATGCAAACTCATCATTGTGTATGTGAAAATTACTACTTGGAATGTTTTCCTCTATGAGAAAGCCTGATTTGATAAAAGTGGATAATCCTAGTTGATAGGATATTTTGGCTTTATCATTCATCATGCTTGTTTCTTCTTGATAATTTGGGATGTCAATTTGAACCATGGTAGCTTTTGTATCTTCTTCTTTGACTTGATTCATTGTATCTTGTTTATGTTCTTGATCCATAGTAGTCTTTTTGTATTCTTCTTTGACCTAATCCATGCCATTTATTTGATTATCTATGTAGCCAAAGGAGACAAGTGTATCATCTTAGGAAATGGAGGTGTTTGGATTTTGGATAGGATCAACTTCAACTATTTGATCATGGATGGTATAAAGGTCTATGAGAGGATCATTTTGGATTTCATGTTCAAGGGTACGATCTTGGTAAAAAATAGGTTTGTCTTGGATGACATGATTGGGAATGGGATCTTGATCAAGGATAGGTGCATTTTGGATGCCATGGTTATCTAGAAGGATTTCTTGGATGGAATTAAGCATGGGGTCATGGGAAGGAATACTTTGATCTTGACATGAAGGTGAAGCTATGATATCATGCTTTGGACTTTTCTTTTGACATGTATCCCAAGGTGTAGACAATGCGATGTGATTTTGGAGACCATGACCAAATGTATTTTCATAACTGAATGTAGCTTGGGATGAAGTGAATAGGAATGGATTAGTAGATGATGGACTAGTATAGGATGTGGATACTTGGAATAGGTTGAGGGATGATGGACTATGATAGGATGTAGAGGCTTGGAATGGAGAAGTGGAAGGTTGGTTTCCCTTGTCAAGGTTAGGATAAGGGTGATTAATGGATGTTTGTTGGGATTAATGGTATGGATTGTGTCAAGTGACTCTTGATAGTGAGGGTAGATGGATGAATGACTAAGGCTTATGGATTGTTGGTAAGAAGGGTATGTGAATGGTTGGTATTGACGATTAAGGATTGATTGGTATTCAGCTTGACTACGAAGAAGATCAAGGTAAAGTGAAGACATGGTCATGAATTTGGATTAGGATGGATAAGGAAAATTTAGTGAGGACTAGATAAAACTTGTGACCTTTGGATGACAATGCAAGGTGAAAATACAAAATGGATATGAGACTATGCTATTTTTTTTGGATTTTTTTGGATTTTAAGGATATGAGGATGATAATGACCAAAGGATATGTTTTTTTGTTTTTGATTTTTGGGATATAGAGGGATGCAAAATGACAATGCAAGGATGATATTGACCTTATGACCAATGGGATATGATATGCAAGGATGATGATGACCAAAGGATATGAGACTAAGCTATAATTTTGTAATTTTTTGGATATAAGGATGCAAGGTGATTATGCAAGGATGACAATGCCTAAAAGATAGTTGATAATGGATGCTAAAGGACACTAAAAGATTGATTGATGGTCAAAGTGAGTGATAAGGTGACTAAATGATACTAATGCAAGGTTATGATGATAATGAGGTTAATCTATGCTTGTGTATTTTGTTTTTGTATTTTGGGGTATGAAAATGCAAGCATAATGAGGGATTGATATGATACTAAGGTAAAGTGAGCTATTTTTTATATTTTTGGAATAATGGGTAAAGTGCAATCTAAGGAAGGGTAGTCTAAATGAGAGTGATCTAATGCAAAGGAACCCTAAAATTTTAAACAAAGGGTGGCACTCAAGCTAAGGTAAATCCAAGGCAACAAATTCCAAATGTCATTGACCATAAGAGGACAACCAAGACCAAGAGACAATACCAAGACTCAACTTGACAAAGTGACATTGGTCAATGACAAGTAGAATAAGTAACCAAGAATTTTCAAAAGCTCAAAGGTCTCCCTATGTTCAAAATATGAAGGTTTAAATGCAGCCTAAAAGTCAAGGTCTAATTTGTGTCATGCAAAGGATTGAGGAATGCAACCTATAATGCAATGTATTTCTAATGGGAATGCCTAAAATGAATTGGTAAATCTTGCAAGTCTCTAGTTTGGAAGTCAAGATCACTATTATGATGAATTGGTTCAGTTTTGGACAAGGATTTTATGAAATTGTGGTAATTAGGCAATTGTGGCTTTGTATCTGGCAGTTTTTATTTTTTAGAATGTTGTTTTGACAGTTTTGATGTTTTTGACATCGTTTTGATCTGAATTTTTGACTACTTCTGATGAGATATGACTAGAAAACACAACAAATAGTATTTAGCAATTTGTTTAGGACTGGTTTTATGTGAAATGGTAGCAAGAAAATAAGCACAATCCTAATAGGAAAAGGATTTGTATACTTGGTATAGGCCCACTGAAATACCCTGGATTGGTGTTGAACACCTCTCCTTCTCGAGAGCGGATAGCTTAGAAGTTTGGTGGCACTGGCTCCCCTCCACGACACTCACTTCTATGAGCACACCAACTTCGAATTCCAAAGTAGTCACTTCCCAGGAACTGCTATCTCTACTCAAGGGAGTTAGTAGTGAGTATCTTCAGGCATGATACTGTACCTTGCACCATACCAAGCAATGGTTGAAAATGACTAGGCTTTTAAAAACAAAAGGTGTCTAGTAAGGGCATCCAGTTCAGGGGATACGATGATAAACTCCCTCAAGAGGTCTCCCAACCCTTAGAACAAGGGTTTCTCGTATCATAAAGATACTAAAGGAGAACAATCATGTAACATCCTGTTGACTACAAAATTTCCTCACAACCACAAAATTATATAGAGTTTTGGAAGGACTTGGCTTTAGCTTGTTACCGCTTGGGTCATTCCCTCAGGGTGAGTACTTTTTCCCACTAAGGCATGCCCTCTAATGGGTAAACACAAAATCAGATGAGTTTGGCTTTCTGATCACCGAGTTTGCACAAGGTGAGAGTAGAATACCTACCACCCTCAAACACTGAGACATGGTGTTCTTTTACCCCCCAGTTAAAATTATGTGAGAAAGACAATCGTTAATTTTTAAGCACCGAAATGAAATGTTTTCTAAGCTAAAACAAGCAAAGTGGTTTCAAAATAAATTTCTTGGACACTCAAACCTGCAAAACCACTTGTTAGTAGTCTCATAAAATGATCTTGGACCAACGAGAAAGCTGCAAAACCCTGTTAGCACAAAAGATTAAAGCTAACAACTAGAAAATAAACAAATGAAACTGACTAGCGAACTTAAAGAAAACTAAACTAAGAGCTCAATTTTGTTATTGCTTCAAAAGAAGCAATTTTGGGAGCTTCACTTTAAAGCCACACATTGAAGACAAGAGATTAGTAACAAAAAAATAACTTTAATGATAACAAAAAATTAAAATAGTAATAACTCTCTCAAAACTTAATGAGATTTTAAATCGTTTGAATCCACGAAAAGGTGAAACTCGTACCTTCAAAACCCATAAAGTATTTTTCCTAGATTCTGCACGAAAAAATGTTATAGGCAAAAGAAAATGCGGGTTTTAACAGATAAATTTTAAAAGCAATGAATACTAAAACGGCCATAAATTTCTCAAATCTTAATGAAATTTTAAACTGTTTGAAGTTTCAGAAAGATAAAAGTGAGGCCTACAAAACCCATATAATAATTTTTTAATATTTTATTCGCTCATTTTTTTGGTACTCAAAAGAAGATGACGGGATTTTGTGCAAATTCTTGGATGTAACTTGCAAAACAACAAAAACAAACGAGTTTCTCTGCAAAATTGTAAGATTCGTGTCGGGTTCACCAATGTGTGATGGGGTTTTCTTAACTTCTAGCCTAGAACAATGATAACTAACACCTTTAGACTAATAAGACCTCATCAACAAGAGAATACAAAATAATGGAGAGAGCTAGAAATGCAAAGCACAAAATAAATTACTCCCAATATTGATTGATTCACTTCCCTCGCTCTCCTTCTTCTTATGTCAATATTTCCCTCAAATTTGTTGTTGAAGTTGTGCAAATACCTGCAAATAGTAAGCAAAAAAGTTGGAGATAATGGTTGTTAAGATGAAAATGAAGGAGGAAGGTTTCTTTTATAGACAACCATTCGAATGAACGATTAAGATTAATCCTCTAGAAGGATTCCAAGATCAATGGTGGAGGATGCATGAGAGGGAGGTTACAAAATGGCTGGTTGAGATTAATTCTCTAGAAGGATTCCAAGATCAATGGTCCAAAATTGATGCACCAAGAATATGCTATTCTTGGAGGAATCATGACAGGTATGACGCTTGGCAGCTATGATGCCTGACGACTATGACAACAATGAAGGCTATGACGAGGGTTAATGATAGGGCATCTTTGACCAAAGGAGGTGTATAAATAATTATTTATTCAAAAATGGAGGAAAATGGAGAAAGGGGACAAGTGGAAAATAAATTATTTATTCAAATTATTTATTTGGAGGAAATAAAAGATAGAGCATTTAATTACATTTATTCAATTTAATTAAATGTGAGGATGAAAATTAGAGAAATGGAAGAATAAAGAGTCATAATAATTATTATCTGATTATAAACAAGTGATGAAAGATAAATAATTAAATAAATAATGATTTGTTTAATTATCGAAGGAAGGGGATATTAGCGACACAATTAAATGATTTTAATTGATCTGGATAGAATAAAGATTAGAAAGTGAATTAACTAAATAATTGAAGAGGAATATGATCAAGTATAATTAAATAATTAAAATTATTTAATTATAAGAAGATGACGACCAAAGAAAAATGGCGCTTGCAGACTTAGGACATTTTTCAATGCGTACAATTACCAGTGGTTTCATCCTTGCTCTTAATGTATTTTCTCACTCCACTGAATAAGTAGAAATTTTGTATATGCTCACCCCATCGAATAAGTGGAGGTACTATAATTTTATTACCCTACTAAACAAGTGGAAGTTTGGTATTTTCTCACCCACTAAATAAGTGAAAATTCACATGCTTTGTAGTTGCACTCTATTGAAAAAGCATAAAGTGTGTGTATTCATTGTAATTGCACACTCCACTAAATAAGAATTGAAATGTTTCCTTTCCAATGATTGTATAACACACTCCACTAAAGAAGTGAGATTGATCGGCTTGCCACCTAGTGTGTTTCCTTCTAAGTTATTGCATTCTAGATATTTGTGTGGTCCTATACATTGTATTCTCTCACCTTGCCCATCTCAGGAACTAGATTATCGGAAAATGATAAGGATATTGCATTGCAACTTAATTTCAATTGAATATTTAAAATTTTTTTATAGGTGTTTATTACATCCCCATGGACATGTGTCATCTTTGGATTGTTGGCACAAAATATTGATCAAAATGTAATCTCTCTTTTCTCTATCTCTTTCCCTTTATATTTCTTATTTTTCTCTCCTATACTCTCTCTCTCTATACATATATAAATTTCTCTCTCTCTCTCTCTCTCTCTCCCTCTCCCTCTCTCTTTGTCTATCTCTCTATTTACTTATCTAGACATCTCTTGTCTCCTCTTTTTGTCTAGCCCCCTCTCTCCCACTTTTCTCTATCTCTCTTTCTATATTCCCATCTCTATGTTGCATGAATTTTAATAACAAAAAACCAAAGAAAAAAATGTGACATCTGTAGTAAAAAGGAACCTTCTCTTGAAAATAACTTGTATGTACTTTCATGGCCATCACTTTCCAAAGAGTTCCTTTTCTACTACTAATTTCTAATACATATAGATCATGTATATCTTGATATATACTATTTTTTCCACTACATATTTGTCAAGACATCAATGAACCGAATTTTAGCATGCTAGAAACTATGAATATTTCATCTTGTTACAAAAAGAAAGGTCCATTTCTAATGTCACAAAATTGTATCAATATCAAGTTCATATGTATGATGCAACATAGCTTAACACTAAAAATGCTTTGAGAAAATCAACTATTTGTTGTGTATGGTGTCTACCATACCTACATATCAAGCTACATTGATGTCATTGTTCTAGCTCTACAAAACTTCATCCATCACTTTATGGTAAGAACTACTGAAGCTTTATAGCATGAAACCTATGATACTTAAGTGCAATTAGATGGTCCACTTCATAAACTTGTATCTAGTGGGGTGACACTTAGAGCCTAAAATCAAAGTGATAAAATTTTGTGTGTGCTAGCAATTCATGGTTGTCACACTTCCATGCAAAGGTATATTGAGTGTACACCATTATTTACTTAATGATCTAATAGTTGGACTTAAAGACCCACAATGACACTATTCATATAATTCTAATGATTTCACATATAAATTCGAAGGCAATTCCCTCCTCTTAAACTTATAAGCTCAATGAGAATTTAAAATTACTACAAACAAACACAAGACTAGGTATAAAAGAATAATGGTAACACAAATTGAATAGAAGAAACACACAACTACTAGGAAGCCAAAATGAGAAACCTCACGATTTCACATATAAATCCAAAGGCAATTCCCTCCTCTTAAACTTATAAGCTCAATAAGAATTTAAAATTTCTACAAAGAAACACAAGACTAGGTATAAAAGAATAATAGTAACAAAAATTGAATAAAAGAAACACACAACTATTAGGAAGCCAAAATGAGAAACCAACAATTATGCTCATTTTTTATTTATTGCTGTTGTAATTAAGAATACTAATACATATAAACAATAAAACTTATTTAAAGGTAACTCTCACTGAAGCCTACCAATCTACTTTACACTAAAACAAAAGTGCACTTAATAATGAAATCATTCATAAAAGTGAGATTCTTGGTGAATAGTGTCATTCTTGGCCCCATGATTTCAAATCATTATGTAAACTTTGCTTTGACAAATGCAAAAGTGCAGCTCCCCACTAATTATCCCTTTGTTTTATATTTTGATCCTTCGAATGTCTTCTATCTTGAGAAGAATAAGGGGACAATGACACTAAATATAGTGCATATGTGACTCTATAAAATAAAATGAGGACATACATATTGATTACAAATAATTTAATATTTTATTAAAGCTATTACCTTTGATCCAAGATTTATCAAAGGTATAACCACCATTTTTCTATGTCAACCTATGTCAACATCCTTGTTGATGTACCAATTGCTAATTGGTCCAAGTATCTCCATGTGGATATAATCATATGTTTGCAAGCTTTGAATGTCATATACTAAGGACTTTTCTTATCATTTTTTACGTAAGAAGATGTGAAGCTTCAAACTACTTAAAGTGTAATCATTTGGTCTACACATTATAAATGTACATATAATTGGTGGCACTTGACACTTAAACTCAATCACTCTTTAAATATAAGATAGAGAAGATCAAAGGATAGGACTAAAGGAGGGGGTGAGGAAGAGAGAGGTAGATATAGAAATACAAAAAAGGAGGGGGAGAGGAATAGAGGGATAACAAGAGGTAGAGAGAGACACACAAAGATGTTGTATTAATACATATAATAATGCTTTATTTTCTTTTTGTGTATTTCAAAGATGTCGTACTTAAAAGACTAACTTTAAAATATTATATGATAGATAAAACTAATGTAAGTGGATGCATAACTAATCTGAAGTTATTGTTTGTCCATTAAGACTTTAGTTACACACTAACATTTTTAATATACTATCAATAGATCCCATGTATTATAAATAAATAAAAAATTGCTAATTGATCTTCCACACCTCTTACACCTATCCATTAGGTAACAAGATGTGATTACTAATTTATACTTCGAAATATTACAGAACAGCAAAACTAATAAGGTAGTAAGCCCACACTTTTTCAAATTTCATGATTGCGATTATCACACTAAAGATAAGATGGTGCGTGGGGACTCAAAATTCTCCACCCACATTGTTCCATCAAAGCTCAATTATTATTATTACTATTTTGGGGGTTTTCGGAAAGATGATAAACAAGTGTATCATTCCAAAGAAATGGGTAATTGGGCACTTTTAATAGAATTGCCTAGCGCAAATCTTCGGGTTAAAAAAACGTTGTACGACAAGGTGTCAGAATTGGGCATTTTAGTTGGAATCTATCTTCTTCCTCGATCTGCTTGTCCGATTCATAGATCTTATCCCCATTTAGTTAAATTAAATAAGTACTTACGTGTTTATGCCAAGCCAGGAGGAGGGAAGTTGGAATACAAACACTGTAATGTTTTATTTATTTAAATGATTGCATTCTTGGAGTGCTCTGCATTGGGTTTTCATAACCAGTAGATTGTATTTCTAGTTTCGGGTGGAACTAAATTATCTTGGGATGTCTTTTCCATCAAAATCTTCTTCCAGAGTATGGTGGAATCTGCTTGTGCAAAGTCGTTTGTTGCAGAGGGTATCAAATAATTATGATGGTGTCTGTAATGGGTCTGGACCCTATAGTTTTCCAAGACTTTTGGGTGCACAAACATGGGATTGTGGAACCCAGAGCCGGAATTTTGTAACCCAAAAGCATAATACAATTCAAAAGCATGTGGCCCATGAAGCGTCACAATCATCCGGCAAAATGGTGCATTGTGGGTGGAGGCATTGTGGGATTCGAACTGAAGCAGAGAAAGGTGTGGCTGAGTATTCCAGCCAAGAGGTGGCTTCAGAAGATGATGGCGAAAACCAGGTCTGTTTTAAGAAATTGAAATAAGTGTGAAATTTTGTTCTATTATCATTTTGGCGATCTCTCTGTTGGTAACATGACACGATATCCCTGTTGATTAAAAAGTGCTAAGGAATTAGACTGCTCAATTGCTAAAATTTTTGTTTGTTGCAGAAGAGAACAAATATTGATAGTATTTTCATTTTCTAAAGAGAAATAATGCTTAATACTTTTCCAGGCTACCGTCAAGTAGTGCCTCCATATGGTAAGGGAGTAAGCATAGAAGCCCCATATGGAGGTGGGTATCCTCTGGGGTAGATATAGTTTTGGGTAGTATCAAATGCTAACTAAAAGTCATGGATTAATTTAATTTTCATAGAGTAAATTCCCTTGCACGCATGACAGAAATTGTAGCAGAGAGCTTAATGCGGCATTCCTATACAATGTTACCAAAAGGCAATAATCTAGGGCCGTCATGCCTAAACTTGTTTATCAAGGAAGTTGGCTTAGTTAGACTCTTTTTTTCTCTGCAACAATCGTTTGCCAAATCAGAAAATTACAAACATTTGAAAAACTAAAATTGAAATTTGTCCAATTTTTGTCTTTTGGTCCGTCATATGAAATCCTGTATTGGGACATACAATTTTTCAATCAGTCTTCAAAGATACTCAACATTTTAATTCTGATTGAAGGATGCCATCTGGGGAAAGTAAAATTATGTAGTTATCTTGGGTGAACATTATTGTTTATTGATAAGTAGGAGGTATTTTCCATGGGTCAATGAGTTTGACCCGGTTGAATCCTGAATATGATATACTTTTGTACTTGTTGAAAGTTGAATGACAATATCTTTTAATGAAGATAATTAAGATTTTGTAATTTTTTAATGATGACAAATTTAAAAAAATTCTTGTCCCTGAAGCTTTAGAACCCCCATTTTTTGGTTGCAGTAGTTTCCATTTCTATTCTTATTTCCCATTTCTTTGTAACGTGGGTCCAGTGAGTGACTTAAAAATAAAAAAATTGGCTAGTCACTGTTGATATCCATTCAAATTCAGCCTGATATATGCAGTGTTGGGGATGCTAGTCCACACTCTAGATCTGTCATGAAAGGATGGGTAGCTCAGAACAATAGACTGTTGGCCAGGGGGTGTACCTCGGTTTTTATTTCATCCTAACCATGAGATTTAACATCAAAAAGTGGAAAAAATAGCATAACAATCCAGTAACAATTTTGGATGTGCCGTGACATCTAAAAGATTAATTGATGTCAATTAAAACAATCTGGACATCGAGCTTAATTCTCAACTCAGAAATGGCAATTCACTACTGTGGTTCATTTGGGAGAAGGTGTGAATAACACCCCAACATATTTCAAAATAATTCTGTTTAAAACTATTGATTCTGTTTGATATTCATTATTAAGTATGAGGTCTGTATCAAAAAACAAAACCAAGGCCATTTAGAGAAGATATTTTTTATTTGCTGAATATAAATTCAATTTTTTAATCCTAGAAGGTGGATAGCTTTAATTTAGAGCACTACTTTACATGCCTTCCTTTTGAATGGACAGTTCCTTGACTTTCCAGGTGGGAAAGTTCAATTTACTTCTGAAATGAACTTCATACCAGAGTCATCAGATAATCGTGTACCTTGCTACAGAATCCTGGATAACTATGGGCATCAGATTGCAACTGATGTTATCTACGAGGTGAACATTTCTAACAAATTATACGAGAACCTTTTACATGTTATGTGGAGTTATTTGATGGAGATGTTATCATACTAAATAGGTCACGTACGACATGAAATACTCTAAAGATATGAAATTTATTGGAAATGTATTACTTCTCATCTACAAGATTTTAATCTATGACAGGTTAACAGAGAATTGGCACTGAAAATGTACGATAGTATGGTAACTCTTCAGGTCATGGACGTCATATTTTATGAAGCTCAAAGACAAGGCAGAATTTCCTTTTATCTAACATCTATAGGGGAAGAGGCTATCAATATTTCATCTGCAGCTGCATTGAGTATTGATGATGTTGTGTTTCCCCAGGTAAATAAGTCATTTGCATTGATATTCAGTAGTTATATCTAGATTTAGAGTTTTTGATTGGTTGAGTTCACAAGGCTTCAAAAAGCATGAATACCAGAAGTTATATCTTTTCTCAAGTCAGGGTTGATATCACTGATTAATTTTTTACATTTTTAAAAATCTTTTTTAATATTTTTACTAAATCTGTAAATCACTTTAAGAAGTACATTGAGTTGTATCTGGATTATTCCTCTGGAATTGTTATTAACTTATGTCTATTGTTGAAAATACTGTAAAACCGCTCATGCATTAAGGGGGACCTCTACTCAGCTGGACCTTGTCTTTGTTATGTACAGTATAGGGAGCCAGGTGTCCTCCTGTGGCGTGGATTTACATTACAAGAATTTGCAAACCAGTGCTTTGGAAACGCAGCTGATTATGGCAAGGGCCGGCAGATGCCTATTCATTATGGATCTAATGCATTAAACTATTTTACTATATCTTCCCCTATAGCGTAAGGATCTTGTTTACCCAAATGGTGATTATTTTTATGGACTAATTGTGCAATTGCATTATTTATTTTCACTTTTTTCTTGATAGTGCTGTGGACTTCTGGCAGTTTTTTGTTACACTAAAACTAGATGAATACTGTTTCATCACATCATGCTATGAATGACTAGCATGACCAGTTCCAAATCTCATTTTATCCTCATGCTTGCCAGAACGCAGATTCCTCAGGCAGTAGGTGCAGCATATTCACTAAAAATGGACAAGAAACAAGCTTGTGTAGTAACTTATTTTGGTGATGGTGGATCAAGTGAGGTCATACTCTATCTTTATAACAGGCACATTTAGTTTCAATCAAATGAATGCCCAATTATTTCAATTTTCTTTTTCATTGTGTCTTACTCTTCCTTTGTCCACCAGGGAGATTGTCATGCTGCGTTGAACTTTGCAGCAGTTCTAGAAGCTCCAGTTGTGTTTATTTGCCGAAACAATGGATGGGCAATCAGCACCCCATCTTCAGAACAGTTTAGAAGTAACTTGCAGCTCTGATTTTTGAACCGTAGATTTATAGTCATTGTTAAAATAATTGCATCTATTTTAGAGAGTGGCCTCTTGATTTAATTTATCATTTGTTTCCCGGTTGTCTTCCTGTTCAACATTTTTAGGTGATGGTATTGTTGTTAGAGGGCATGCCTATGGGATTAGAAGCATTCGAGTAGATGGCAATGATGCACTTGCCATGTACTCTGCAGTTAGCATGGCCCGACAAATTGCAATCAATGAGTGTAAACCTGTATTAATAGAGGTACAATTTTTGCTTTACTTCATATCCTTTTTACTCAATGTGTTTTGTACTTGTGCTGAATCATAATTGCCTGCAAGTGCAGACAAGCCTAATGCTTAATCTGTGGATTTGAATTCACACTTGCAATTTGTCACCTAGATGGTAGAAAACAACAAAACATATGGCCAAAAAGCTCTAACAGATTGTTGCAATTATGTGTTCAGGCACTTACATACCGAGTAGGTCACCATTCAACATCTGATGATTCAACCAAATATCGTAGAATAGATGAAATTGAGCACTGGAAGATGAAACATGATCCTGTTTCCAGGTTTAGAAAGTGGCTGAATCGAAATAATTGGTGGAATGAGAAGGATGAATCAGAACTTAGAAATGAAATACGAAACAGGGTAAATCTGAGGAGTTTACAGACTATTTAAAGAATTTTACAGTTTTCAATGTTCTAGAACTGCTTTTGGACATTGGTTTTGTTCTTTTGCTCATTTTTTTAGTTATTCCCATTTCTAACAACCGACTTTGTCAAAATCACATTTTCTTTGTCTGATCAGATTTTACAGGCCATTCAGGTTGCTGAGCGCATGGAAAAGCCAGGTATAGAAAATCTTTTCTCTGATGTGTATGATAAAGTTCCATTAAATCTTCAGGAACAAGAAAAAGAGCTCCGTGAAATGGTTGCACGTCACGGAGAAGATTACCCAAGTAATGTACCTCTATAGAACAAATACGAATAATATAACTCTTCACATTTTCTCAGTAGAACATGATTCATGGATCAAGACTGCCATGAAATAGAGGGATTCCTGTACATTTGATGGATCATTGATCTGATAGCTTCTATAATCAAATTGATTATATAGTTAGACTTGGCTGTATATCTTGTGGCATAATTCATCATGCTTGCACCTGTGCATTTCAAAGTTGAATTGTTGTGTAAAAGAAAAAACAATTTATCTCGACTACTGTAACCTGACACAATGATAGCTTGTTTGTCAATTAGTAGTTTCTGACTTGAGACAATGATAAAATCACCAATGGATATTGTCATCAAGCTATAAGCACCACCTA
>VDFB02000008.1:313254942-313309966 GCA_007258455.2 Sequoia sempervirens
TTGTTGTTCATGAAGCCATTCATTCGGTAAGATTGGCAAAAGTGGAGAAGATGATGGTGAAACTAGATATTAAAAGGGCTTATGACGAAGTTAATAGGGGTTTCCTCTTGAAGGTCCTTAAGAAGTTTGGTTTCTGCAAAGAGTGGGTTGCCTGGATTCAGAGCTGTATTAGCACCCCTCGTTTTTCTGTGTTGTTAAATGGCAGCTCTCAAGGTTTTTTTGAATCTAGTAAGGGGATCAGGCAAGGTGATCCCATCTCTCCCTTCCTTTTTATTATCTTGGTTGAATCTTTAGGGAGGTTGATAGTTAAGAAAAGGTGTAGTGGGCTGTGGAAAGGTATTGCAGTTGCTGAAGGGGTTGATCCGATTTTGCATCTTCAATTTGTTGATGACACTTTTCTGTTGGGCGATGCAAACTATAGAGAAGCTCGGGTTATGAAAGAGTCTCTTGATGAGTATGGGAGGGCTTCTGGTCAATGCATCAATTGGCGGAAGTCAAAGATTTTTTTCTTTCATGTTCCCATTGCTAAACAACTTGAAATATGTAGGATTTTGGGGATGCATGTTGGATCACTTCCGAGTAAGTTTTTAGGCATACCTCTGTCTGGGGGAGCCAATAAAGCTGGTATTTGGAAAGACTTGGTGGATAGCTGCTTAAGCAGGATGGATGGTTGGAAAAGTAAATGGCTAATGACTGCTAGCCGTATTCTCATGTTAAAAAGTGTGATATCGGCCATTTCAGTTTTCTCTATGATGTGTTTGAAAATACCGAAGAAGGTGGTGAAATCAATTGGGCAGCGGATGCGGAAATTTTTCTGGAATGGAGCAAATGATCAAGATAAAATCCCATTGTTAGCATGGGAGAAAATTTGTAGAACCAAAGCAAAAGGGGGGGCTGGTCTAAGAGACTGGCATTTGATGAATGGAGCTCTGGGTGCTAAGCTGGTATGGAGTATCTATACAAACCCTGACCTCCTATGGGTCAAAATATTGAAAGCAAAATACTTGGATTCTATGGCTGATAATCGAATTTTCACTATTAGGAATCCAATGAAGGGATCAACTATTTGGAACTTTATAGTTTCATGTAGGTCGGTAATTACTAATCACATTACCTGGCAGGTTGGGGATGGGTTAAATGCCAAGTTTTGGGATGATTCGTGGAATGGGTATCCAATTTTGAGGGAGGAGGAAGGAATACATGAGCTAAGGAAGTTTTTTATCCAAAGGTGGGGTGATAAAGTTAGAAATTACTTAGAGCTAAAAAGGAGCTCCTTAGGCCAGGAGTGGGGATGGAAGGAAGTGGCCTTTGCGGAGCTTTCAGATATTCAAATTCAAAAAATGAAGGAGATTTTTAGGAGTCGTCAAGTTTTACCTACCAACACTTTTGACAAGGTGGTTTGGTGTGGCTCAATGAACAGGAATTACTTGGTTAAGGTTGGATATCAGCTTCTGGACTCTTTAGAGGGTGAGACCTTTTGGGCAAAAAGTTTATGTTGGAGTAAGGAGTGTTTGCCCAAGGCAGGTGCTTTTGCTTGGCTTGCGGTGAAGGGGCGTATCCTTTCTGGTGAAAGGAGGAAGAGGTTGGGGTATGTTGGTCCGACAAAGTGTGTCTTATGTGAGGAGGCAGAAGAATCAATAGACCATTTGCTTCTACACTGCAAAGTTGCTGCTGCTTGTTGGGATTCTCTGAGGCTGAAACTTGGTTGGCATGGTCCTTTTTAAAACTCTTTGAAGGGTGTCTTTGATGGATGGCCATGCCTCTCCATATTTCTCTTTTCTCAAGTGTTTGGGTGGCAAGCCTGTCTCTAGTGATTTGGGAACTATGGAAGGAGCGTAACAGAAGGATTTTCGAGGATAAAAAAGAATCGGTTCCTAGGATTATAAGCATAATTGATCAAGCAATCATTGAAGTTGTGAACTCTGCGGCTTCACAATTTCAGCTTCAAAATTGTCCTTTTTCTGTGGAGGACAACAGGTTTCAAAGGGGGTGGCCAGGGCTAAAGGCAAAGCCTAGGCAATCGGAGGAGGTGTTGAATGGGGTGCAGTGTTCTGTGAAGGAGGTTGTATGGGAAAAGCCACTGGAAGGGTGGCTCAAAGCAAATTTTGATGGGGCTGCCAAGGGCAATCTGGGGCCCTCAGGTGTAGGGGCAATTATCCGCGACAATCAAGGCAATTTGATAGCTTTTGGAGCTAAAAAGTTGGAGGATGGCACTAACAATGTCGCCGAAGCAAAGGCGGCCTTATTGGCTGTGGGACTGGCAAGATCATTGGGGGTCAAAAATTTGCACTTGGAGGGAGACTCTTTAGTAATTATTCAATCAATCATAAATGGTGGGGCTATGGTGTGGCACCTTTAGGCTTTTATCCGCGCAATCTTAAATGAGTTAAAATCTATTGACAATTTTAAAGTTTGCCACATTTGCCGAGCTGGCAATGGGGAAGCGGATAGCCTTTCCAAGTGGGCAACATCCTTTGATGTGATTGGTGAAACCCGTGTAGAAGATTTTCGTCAGGTGGTCTTGTCAGAGGAGCAGATGTAATTCTTTTTTTCTTGAGGGTTTGGTACCGTTCGGAGGCATTCGAGGTTGGTAGAGGATGTGCCACCTTTCAAGTGAAGTTAGGGAAGTACTGCTTAAGTACAAACGGTTAAATGTGATAGGTGTTTTATTTATCAAGCTGATCGTTGCTGCTAGTTGGGATATGCACGATTGGTTTTCATTGGTCTCTGTTTGGGTGTTCGGACTAAATAATCTGAGTGTGATCTTTTTGGAGTACTCTTCATTGTTGCTCTTGGGTCCGTTCAGGCGGAAGTGGCGGCGAGTGATGTAATTGTTTTGTTAGGGGCAGGACGGGGCAGACGGAAAGACAGTTTGGCACGAATGTGGGGGTTTTTAAAAATGATGCAGCCTTTGTTCTTTCTATTTCTGGCGAAGGAGTGTTTGAGAGGAGCAGGTTGTTTATTAAAAAAGAAAAAACAGGGTGAAAATGGAAGTGATGTATGGCTTTTCAACGAAACTTCAACAAAAAGGTTTTTTCGGACCACTGTCAGCTTTTAGGTTGAAGTTTTTATTGATAAATCCTCATGATGATGTGGTGGAGGCGGTCTTGGAGACTTTGGGTGAGCATTTCATGGAGGCAACCCACAGAGGTAGGATGAATGTGGATATTGCCTCAATGTTATTTGCGTGGGGTCTCGAATTAAATGAAGAAATAGAGGTTGATTAAATGGGTGATGAAGTCACTTTTTGTGGAGGATTTGCTCGGGAAAATGGAGTCCCTGCTAGAATGGGCAGTACCGGGAGTAGGGTATGATGTCTTGGAAGGTATCGAGGATATGGACGAGGCCAGAGAAGAAGGGTTAATTCCCTTTGTGAGATGGCAGAGGAGAGTGGATCGGGACGTTTACAAGCTCAGAATTTTAGTAGCCTGGGAGAATCTAAAGTTAGTGCTATGCCAACAAGAAGTTGTAGAACGGCGGGGGGACATTACCCAGCTCCATCAGATCCCAAGGCGGAAGCGGTTTGAGAGTAGAGGAAGAGCTCGAGGAGGGAGGTCAGGTAGAAGTGGAGTTTAAGTGAACTGGGTGCCCTTTTTTGTGATGGTGAAAATTTTTGGTGAAAGGTTGCTTTTGGTGGGATGAAAGCGCGGGGGGAGCGGAAGGAAATGAAGTAGGAAATGCAGCGGCTGGATGATGGATATGAAGGTGAACAGTGTGGAAGGGAGGACGACGGTTTTGGTTTGCAGAAGGCTGGCGAAATCGGATTTGACGTGTTTGAATTTAGCCTCTAGGTGTATCTGCTGTTTTGTTTTTTTCATTCCCTACGGAGGAAATGTTTAATTGGGTTAATGGTGGGAAGGATGTAATGGGTGGAAGGGTTTTTGGGTAGCTCTCTCCGGTGTACCGGGTTGAGAATTAGATGATGCTTACTGGGGGGCTCTGATTTTGGAACATCTTTTTGTTTTGTAATGCTTTTTCATCATATTAATAAATTAATAACCTTTTATCGATCAAAAAAATAAAAAAATCAATTTATTCAATTCAATTTAATTTTTTTTTCCCCTACTCTATAGCTTATAATTTACTTTTTTAGGATTAACCTTTCCAAACCTTAAAATTATAATTATTATTCTAATTTAATAAAAGAGTTCAATGTACTAAGGAAGGGGGTTATGACACCTTTTTCGCTCCCGCTTAACTTTTGTATCATATTTATTATTTTTATACTCTATTACCCCTAATTATTTGATCTCTCTTTATTTATTTGCTATTTTATTATTTACTTTATCTTGTATCTAGATGACCTTACTGCCTTATTCATTTATATTCCTTATCTATTTGCTTTAATCCCACCTCTTTGCATTAATATTTATAATCTATTACTTACTCATAACTTCTCCATTTAATTTTATTATACAAATCCTCTAATTTTATTCCATATTCCTAATTGTTTACTTACCTCAAACTTTGCTATTTGCATATCAACACCAATTTTCGCTTTATGAAGGTTTATGCCTCTACAACATTCATAACAAAAGGATTGCAACCTAAGGAATACAATTAAATTTGCCTTTGTACAATCATATCAAAATGATTGTTTGTTTGAGCATGACACAAGAATATTGCAACAATGTAAATAGAATGTATAAGTTTTAAACACAGATAAGAAGGAAGTAATAAAAAGCTCTTGCATTCCTTTATCATACCCAGTTGTCAACTTGATGAAATTTAGCCTAAACAAAAGGTAAAGAGTATATAAATTATATATGGTGTTAAGGGTTTGATTCCCAATTATGATTGACATCTTAGAGATAATAACCTACTCAACCACCATAGTAGTCACATGATTTTCTATTTGTAATCCTAGATCAGGTATACTATCCACAACACTCCTTCCATCATTCATATCATAACAAATTCCATCAAGCAATGCCATTTGAAGGGGAGTTAGCTAGTGAGCGCTCTACTGTTTGAGCTAAATTTCTTGAACTGATCCACTATTGATAGTAAGGGTTACCAATAATATAATTCTTATTTTTAAACAAGAGTCGTCTTTTACAAGTAGATGGAGGTACAAATGATTTGAGAATGCATCTATCTTTACTTGCTATGAATCATCTCCTAATAATAGATTTTGCTAACACTAGGTGTAATATCCCCATTTTTGGGTTCTCTTGCATTGCAATTGGCTTTGACCTTTGTGGTGTGTGTCATCCTTATCAGAGGGATTATTTGATGTTACCAGTGAGTCAAATGGTCTAGAGGACTTAGATTTCACTTTCTGAAGTTATTTCCAGCTTCTAGTGTGTTTTCCAAGAATTTTGGACAGAGCATCTATTTAATAAGTCACTTGGTCAGGTCCGATTCTCATTATTCATCATCGGTATCACTTCAGTGCAATTAGATTTTGATTTCGATACTTTTTGATAGTTTCGCAAATCAGATTTATTAATGAGTTGTAATTTAATTATTTTTACGAAGGTTGCTAATTTTATTAAATTAATTTAATGGGCACCTTAGTAAAATAGCTCGTTGGAATGAGAATTGAAAGTTTTAAATGTTGGACATTGATAAAGTGATTTTTGGTGTTGGAAATGGTTAAATAATAATAGAAATCAGTTTTTGGAGTTATAAGGCTTATTTAATTTATAAAGTGATTTTATATTATATTTTTTGAAAAGCTTCCAGAAATGTTATAAAAAGAGTTTTGGGAGCTCATTTGGGAAGATGCTTGAGAATTGATAACCAACAGGTTGTTGTTGGTTTGAACTTTGTTCATCAAGGGCTTTGTGAGGACAAAAACCCTCATAGAGGACATTAGCTGCAAAAGTGAAAGATCTTTTTTTGGCTGATTTGCAGGTGGTTTCATTCAAGAACTATGCAAGAGCTTCAGCGATATAGATTTTCAGTTTGTTTGCCAAGCATTAAAGCAGACATTGTTGGGCAGATTTTGGGAAGACCAAACAGCAATTTAGACTGTCTAAATATTCAGTTTGAAACCCTTTTTGCTGGTCATACCATCTTTGTGCAGGTCGTACAGCTTAGAGGAAGGGCATGGGGTTCCTAGGACAAAACACCTAGGTTTTGAGGAGAATTTGGTTGGTTTTGCAGTGCCATGGTGTAAGTTACACTCAGCAATGAAATTGGAGTTGGAGTAGCTAGGGTTTGAAGGAGTTTGTTGCCATTTTGGAGTCATAGGTTATTGTTTTCAGGCAGTTTCCAGAAGTTTTATATGCAGCAGCAAATGGGTATGTTTGTAATATCATTTTGAGATGATTTGGCCATTTGGGTATTGTTAAGTCTATTATTATATTGCTGCCCAATACTCTATGATATTCTGAAAATTAAATGCCAGCTAGTGGACATTTCAGATATTTAATATATTGAGTGTTTATTCAATATGAGTATCATTGCAAATATTTCTGTTTGATTTGCATTCACCATTTTACCATCAAAACTCAAATTCAATATTCAAAACACAAAAAAAATATAGGGTGGTCATTAGACTAGGAGAGTACGACCGTCTACATCTAGTAATCAATGATGCTCATTTTCATCTTAGACCATGCAGTAGCAATAAACACCACCCACATTGTTTGTGCCATCTTCACTTAGATAGTCACTATATTCACTATATCTCAAGTAATTTAAGAGAATATTTATGAATAATCCAACATGTCAATTTAGAATACATTATCTGAAAAGGTAACATTTTAAAAATCCAAGCTTGACAAATTAATGAGAGTGGAGTGGGTGTGTGTGTGCAGACAGAGATACAGCCATTAATGTGCAGTGAGATAATCTATGCTATGCTTATGGTTTCTGTTCATTTCCCCATGCCATACCCATCTACATTGTCCACTTGCAAATGTATAGGGTGCACATTTATTTCAGAGTTCTGGGGTGCATTGTCTAGAGCTTGGAGTGCATGTACATCTCCCGTCATGAATTTTCTTAGCTGCCTTGACAGTACTTTTACCCTCTTTAGATTTTGATAAGAAGTCTTGTCTTTGTTTTGACATGTAGCTTTTCATTTATCAAGAGCTCATATGTCACTAGTTAAAATTATAAAATTAGTTGTCTAGCATATTACTAAAAAATGATGTTTAAAATTTAGGCTATTTCTTTAATGATATATATGTATACATTTATAATCACTAACTACAGTGTATTAAAGATAATATGTGCAAGTGATGATCTGGACTCTGGGTACTATACATATAGATTGGTAAGATGCCCAAACTTCATCTATTTAGATGAACAAAACCATTTCTAAGTGTTATATTTGCATACAGGATACTTACACTCTCATTCTAGCACCAAGCCATGGTGTTGATGGGTGCCGCTAGCTTCAGACTTGAAATGGGTATTGGTATACCATATGTCCCCTTTTTTCCTAGCTGTGGACATGATTGGTAGTTAGCCTATGATTTTGGTTCCTGCAGGCTAACACGGTGTTGAGGGGACAGTTTGAGGGTGTTTCTTCTGTTCTTTAGCTGGCTTTTGGTGTTCTCTCTAGCTTTTTTCTGCTCAATGTCCTAGCTATTGGTTGGAGTGCCTTTCAAAGGTCACTCAAGACGGTTTTTCTCACACTTACTATTTTTAGTCACTTGGTCATATTGCTCATACTTACTATTTATAGTAAGTCATGCTTGGATTAATTGTCATCATGCCTACATCCGAAAAATGTGATTGGATCACTCTCATGAGTTGGCATTGGTTTATTATTGGGAATGAATGATTTAATTATATTATTAAAATTAATTTGACTTTAATAATATTATTTATTAATGATGGCTTTATAATGAGTTAAGTGGCATTTAATAAAGTATTTTATTTTAATGATGCTTTATTAAACATTATATTAAAAGGCAACAAAAACAAATAATAATAATATTTTATTATTTGCCCAAGGTGGACGTGGGAATTAGAGGAAGTATAAAAAACAAATTGAATGCTTTTTCATTGATTCATTCACTCATTGTTATTTTGCAAATTTGAGGAGAAGAAACTTGCAAGGGTTTGCTGGTTGAGAATTGAAGCTTTTCTGAGGACGAAATCCCTCGAAAAGAACGGTGAGTACAGGTGTGAAAGATCACCCAAGGGCATTAGATTGAATAATCTCATTCAGAGGTTATCTTCATTGGATTTAGGAGATCATCAGTTGCAGCAATTAAGAGATTTATTGGGCAGATCAGATATTAATTTGTTGAGTATTGTTGTTGTTGTACCTTCACTAGCTGGCACGTGGGAATTATAGCAGATTACACACTTCAGCTGGCACGTGTGAGACATTCTGAGCAGGCCGTACAGCCTAGGCAAGGTGTGAGACTTCAAGAGCAGGTCGATTGAGTATAAGGGCTGCAAACAATCAGATTTGAGGTGTCTAGGGCAAACAAACAGATCATCATTGAATTTGAGGCGTGTTAGTGACATTTTGGCTTGTGGCGTCCTAGGGTTTGATGTATCAGATTGCTGGTTAAAAGAGATTAGAACTGAAACTTTACAATCTGTCAAATGGGTATGTTTTAAATATGTTCTTGATGCAATAAAATTAATTGGGTTTCTTTCAGTTTATGCATTTCCTTAATTTCTTTAGCATTTTACAATTATCTCTATTTCTTGCATTTTTTGGCAAACCCCAAAATTCAGTAAAGAAAAAACATTTAAAAACAAAACTCAGATCAGAGGGGGTTATTATAGTAAATTCTCCCAATTGAATTACATAACCTGCATCACCTTGCACCTTGCCATTGGTGAATTTAATTAACGTACGTATCCACAATAAATTAAAAATAGTTGCCTTTGAGGGATGTGGCGTCTGTGTGAAGAATGTGAATCCTTTAGGTGTATGTGAGGAAAACTTCAATATGGTGTTTTAGCATGATATGGTAGTTTCACGTGCAAGTCTCATCATCATGCTCCTTGAACCATGTTCTTGAAGGCATGGTGTGAAGACTTACAAAGTTCATCGATGTGTATGAGACTAGCTGAAAATTTGAAAGGCTTTGTGTGTACATGCCAATTCCTGAACAAAGTACATATTTTTTGGAAGATGTAAAGTAGAGAACCCTAATTCTACAAAAAGGAGATTCGGGGAATGCAAATCCTCTATAATACTTGCACAGCAGCCCACAGCAGACTCAGTCCTTTTCAAAGAAGAGAAGAAAGGAAAGAGTGGATACAACTTTTGAAAGGCAAGAAATGGGCAAAAATAATGAATTTCTGATTTTACAGTGGGTTCAGAGACTCCTAAACCTCCGGTGGCAGTCCAATGCTTAATCTCTCATGCCAGATAAGTGTTTTCTTGCTGTTTGATGTTATTTTCTGTAGAAAACCCAAATATGACGTTTTTATGTTAAAAGTAATCTTTAATCAGATTTGAGCAGAGTCAGTGGATCAACAAAGAAGCCTTAAGAGAGCTTCTGGAACTATTGACAGCCATTGCAAAATTATTGATTGGCTGGCGTCTACGTTACTAGATATTGCCCTGGAGACAGCTGCACTCATACCAGTATGGTTCTGGTACCAGTACTGATCTGAATAAATCCAGAGTATCTCCTGGGTACTCAAGTGTCGTAGTTAAACATAATTAAAAAAACAGTGCTAGTCCAGGTTTGATAGCTATAATAAAAACAATTAAAAAAAGAGGTCAACTATAAAAAACTATCTAAGAAAATTGTTGCCATTCCTACTGCAACTGGTTTTAAGTTTTTGATGAATCAATTATTGATTTGGATACTCTCAATGAAAATCAATATGGCATAATTTTCACATAGTTCAAGTTTGACTATGGCCAATGACTGTTTTCCTTTTTTGAACAGATGATATAAAATGATGTGATATATCATATGTCATGACTTATTTAATATTTTGAATTATCAATTATTAGTAGTGTTTTGTTAGTTGTTTTTTGTGTATAATGTTGATGTTACAACTACTTTTGTTGGGATTTTTGTGTGTGTGTATTATATATATATGTATATGGATGTACCCAAGCCATACCATACCTGACATCCAAACAAAAACTGTAAACCTTATACCTAAATTCGTATTGGTAACTTAGGCTGAAGCAAAGTTTGTGGGTATTGTTTGGACCAGAGATAAACATGAATCTTCTGGACAAATATACTACAAGTAAATATAATCTCGGAAGATATCAACATAACCAAAGAGATCTTGGTGTAAAAAATCTAGATTTGAAGTTATTGTCCATGAAGTAAGATTCAAAACTTCCCTACACTGGCAAATCATGCATTGTACATCTCTATTCCTACTCACTTGATGGTGAATTTCTAAGTTTAAAAAACTTGATTGAATTTAATTACATTTTAAAAGTGATTAAGTCCACATTTTATGTGATTATTTGAAATTTGTATTGACCATAATTATGCTATGTAAAAGACCTGATAGAAAAATCCTTGTATGAAAACATCTTATAGTTTAAGTTTCATGTTTATAGAGGTCTTGTAAATTCTTGTATGACCATAAGCTAAGAAAAGTCCTAAAAGAAAAATCCTTTTATGAAAACATATTTTATGCCGAAGGTGTATCCTTACTTGAGATGCACAAGCTAATAATGGCAATCTAATGGCTGAAACAGTCTTCCGACCATTGAAATCATTTTGTCCGTTGATCGCCAAATAACAGGGGTGTAGTAGGTTTCGTGACCATTTCGTTCTGCATGCCCAAACTATGAGCTGGCGTTGGCGTTCCATCCTCCATGTCAAATAATGACATTTTGTCAGGGCTCACACTTTACACGCCTTCCAAACCCCCGCCTCACATTTTACACACATCCCAATTCCATTAAATAAATCAAAAGAAGTCCAAAAGAAAGGGGAAAAGGTACATTTTCACTGTTGCAGTAATTAATTCCAAGTGCCCACTGAGCATTAAATTAAATAACCCCGACACAGGAAAAATAATTAAATTACATGGAACATGACGCCTTTTGGAGATTTATGGTTATAAAAAGGCAGGCAATCCACAAAAAGAAACAATTGAATGTGTGCTTGACTGCCAAAGTAAAAGTACTTCTCGATAAGCAAGGAGATGCTTTGGTAAGCCATCGATTTAAGTTTTTATTTTAAAAAAAAAAGTAAAATAAGTAATCTTTCGGAATTAAAAAAATAGAACAAATGCTTAAAGAATTAATTTAATATTAAAAAATAGAATAAATGCTTAAAGAAGAATATGGCTTTGAGGAGGGTTTTAGAGTATGTCTATTAAAATGAAAATTACCCTCAGATCCTAATAATGAATGCATTTAGGTTTTAACATTACGACATTCTGTTTTATTTTTTATTTTTAAATAATTGTTTTTCATTTATTTGAAAGAGTTATTTTATATTTTAGTTAATATAATATTTGATTTATAATTTGTTTAAGGTAAAATTTGATTTATATATATATATATTTTTAATATAAAATTTGATTTATTAGTTTATTATATAAAATGTGGATTCTATTTTAATAATAAAAAATAAATTATAAATAATTTAATTATACTTATAATTATTATATATTATATTTTAAAATAAAACTATTAATTAATAATTATTATAGTTTTATATACTACAAAAATAGATTAGAATTTATCCTAATTGACTTTCCACACTTCTTCGGCGTACCCATTGCACACTAAGGTGCAATTGCTAGTTTAGTTTAAAGTTAATGTCTAGAGGGGCCTTGTAAATTCTTGTTCCTCTACTTCATTTTTTGAGAAACTTCTTCATACAACCTCATATTGAGGTGTTTGAAGTGCTTAGATCTTGATTATTCAAATGGGTGGCTGCATGAGTATTTTTTAAGATAGTAGGCAGGAAAATGGTGGAGCATTGAGTGCAAAATTTGTCGAGGGCTATTTTCTTTGTACTTCTAAAATAAAATTTTAACCTCAAAATTATCATAAATTTTGGAAAATCACTTAAAAGTGTATTAGATTCCCTAAAACACATTGTGCACCCGAGTTTGGTCTTTGTGTTTGTCTAATTTAATAAAATGATGTTATCTTGTGTTGCCAGAACACTTGGGGCACATGATTGGTAGAACCTAACACCCTACTTGTGTTTTTCCATTGATTCGACTAAGGCCGGTACAATAAAATTTAGGACAACTTGTGAGTTACACTAGATAAAGAAGGAAAAAGACTGCAAAATTGTAATCAAGAAACATTACATCTTATGACTCTCTATATGATTTTCAAAAGGAGTTTTGAAGGCAACAAAACCAGAATGATTTAATAATTGACAATGCAAGAAAAATTAGGGCATCTGATAGGATGCTCTATCAAATTTTGTGGAATCTAGTACACAATGCATAAATGAGCTAGAGGTAAAATAGGAAGCACTGAACGATTGGATAATTGATCTTCACAAAGTTCAGGGTAAGAAAGATCAATTAGTAGCCATTGAAATGAAAATTGCTTGAAAAGGAAAAGAGTATATTAAAATTTCAAAGAGAGATGAAGAACATGAAGCAAGCAAAAATTGTGTATGATGCTTCATGTGATAACAGTAACCTAGTTGAAATGATTGATGGACTTGTAATGATTAGAGAAATGCTGCTAATAATGGTGACATGTCTCTTTCATGTTATGAGACTTATGCTGCTGCTGCTAAAGACTCTTATGTTAATGGTGATGGCATAGGTTGCTTTAATAAGCATTCCAAAACTATTGGTTCTGGATTAATGAGAAAGATGGAAGGCCCAGGCCAAAGGCATAAGTAAAGCTGGGCAAGGAATCAGGAGGTTCACAGAGGCTAGTATAAGGCCAAGAATTGCAGGCATTGATTATCATTATGTTGGGCAAAAAAGCAATGGGGATGCTGAATTTAACCAAAATTGAACCCATTCTGGCCAGCTGTTCTTTCATTGGTAATGCTGCTGGCATCTGTCTCTTTGTCTTAACTCACTGATTAATTTCAAGGGTTTTGCAACTCCTTTTATATTTAGTTTCATGTAATAAATATCAGTAACGTTGATGCATATTTTTTCCTCTTGTTATGTGCTTATGTTTTTATCATATTTTAGACATTCTTTGTTGGATATGCAGAGTAAAGCTCTCCCACTAGATGGTATTCTACATGTTATCTAAAATAAAATGTAGTAGGAGGTATTGTAAACACATAAAATTGCTTTAAATGTTTTGAGGTTTCTACAGTGAATAATTTATGAAATATGTGTCTCACCAGTGCAATTACCATGTGAATCTAGACAACCAAATGGATTTTAAAAATTCTTATGGGTATTCTAGAAATACACATTTCGAAAAGAATACTTTTTATATAGGGGTCTTACAACATTGCAGAAATCCCACTAATTAGCACCTAAAACCCTTGCAAAATTATGTGAATAGAGATCACAAAACCCATGTGAACTTACATGACTGCCCTCTTTAAGATTAAATTTGGTGGGTTACTTTGTGAAATCTCCCTTAAGAAGGCATGTGATAGGGAGTGGGGTTGGAGGAATCAATCACTGATTCCTGCTCTAGGCCTTTCCTTGTAAGGCCTCCTTGGTTTTTTGCTTCACCAATCTAACCTATAGGCCCCTACTCATGACTAGGTGCCCCTGGTTTGTCTGACCAACCCCTCTTCTATCACAAACTCCAACCACCAAGTCCACCTTGGTTCATTGCCACAACTCTTCCTTAGCCTTTACACTATACTAAGGACTAATCTTTCCGCAACACTCCACTTGTTCTTGCAGGGGTGGAGAAGTGTCCTAAAAGGCTTCAAACTGTCCTCCTAGGGTTTTGAGAGTTCACCCAAGGCTTCATCTTTCCATCGCTCTCATCAAACTTACACCTAGGGTTTGAAAGGCTAGTAGCCCTTGAGCCCCAATTAGGTCTCCCTTGCCTAGGAAACTGGCTATAACTCATAAACTCCAAAAGAACTTCCCACTCTTTTTCCAAGGTTCTTGATTCATATGGACAACACTCAAAGATTTTTGAGGTCTCAGCCTTCCACTGTCCGTACAAAGCTTAAACATGAAATGGAGCAGAAACTAGGGTTCTAAGCCTTTCCTTGACAGTTTGCAAACTTCCAACTTGTTCACACATCAAATGGATAGATGGAGCCTTTTCCTTCATGTAGCAACAAGGTAACATACCACCCTAACTCCTCTAAGAAGAAAATCCTCAATGTCTTAGCATCCCTGCAAGATTTGTGACCTGCACAACAAATTTTTCCTAGCCGGACCTGCACTGGCTCGCCTAGGGCATCATTTTGCTAGCAACTCCTGCAACCACACAACTCCTAATTTCTACCATATGTACAGGCATGGAGTCTAGGCACATTTCCCAAAAGGCCATACAATTTGTACGGTGGGAAGGTGCTCTAAACCTCCATTTTCTCAAAACTGCCTGTTTCAGGCCAGCAACAGGGTGAATTCCAAAATATTTACAAACAATGCTTGAAAAGGAACAAACTGACTATCTATTAACACAAAAAGCTTTGTAAAAACACTACTCTACATCCTACACAGGCCTAAATGCCTTGATCAATCCATTTTAGCATTGTTCTTGAGCAAAAACTAGAAAAAAAATGGCAAAAACTCTGATTTTCTTCAACTTCCAACAAAACAGTCCGTACACATGAACTTTCAACCCTACACAAAGGTCGAGGCAACCTTTAAATATGCTTCTCAAACAGTTATTCTTCAAATGGGCACCTTTTGGCCGCTCAAACTCAAAAAGAGCCTTATTTTGCAAAAAATGTCAACAATTGCAAAAATTGCCAAACTTCAACATTAGACTAAAACTTGCTATTCCTCACCTATGGTCAACATGACCCTTATTTGAAAACATAGAAAACATCTAAAATTCCATTAAGGCAAACATCTAAACCATCAATTCACTCTTGAGCTCCTGGTGTTGCCTAGGTGCTCCTGCACCAGCATGCAACTTCCCTCATTTTTTATTCCAATGCATAAAAAGAGATAGCTTATAACTTTTAAGGGAATGGGTTTATAACTGTTTAGAAATACTTCGTGTAATTTTATTTGGCTGAATGTATGTAAGTTGTAAATGGTTGTTTTCATCGTTTTGTGCTGCAGATACTCAAAAAAGCCATCTTGCTACACAAAGGCTTACATCTCTGTGCAAAAATTACTAGTTGATGTGTTCTTTGGTTCACCACATGAGGGTGTATACAGCCCTTCTGTACAAAATACTCTCTATTTTATGGCAAAAGCTGTCTTGCACAGGTTTGGTTGGCCGAAGGTTTTGATAGAGGCCATGCGCTTCTTTTTTCATATAATTTTGCTGGAGTCTTTTTTCACCACAGTAGTTCCTAATAATAGTTGTTTTTGGCAGATTTCCAGAGATTGAGTCTATTCGTTTGAGCATGCCCAACCTCCATTTCCTACCTGTCAACCTGCCAAATATCGTAAAGGTAAAGACTAATATGATAGTTTTGGAAAATGGATCTTTGGATTTATTGCTTGCTTCCTTGCAATAGGATGTGCACCAGCTAATATTTCAACTTGCCTACATCCAATTTTTTCAAAGCACAAGCACTTTTACTGCTACCTTTAAAGTTTAAAATGAATTGATAACTTGCCTTTGACCTTGGAGATTGAACATGATCTATTTCTACTTTTTTTTCACAGTTTGATCATGATGTCTATTTGCCTACTGATGAACCTCATGGGACAATTGAGGCCAGCTTGACACGAAAAAACTTATCTACATTCTCAAAGCTCTAGCTGGAATTGGAATTTCAGTACTAAATACATGTGCCAGAGAAACATTCAGATATTGTTTTTCCTTTTGGTTGGTTCTATCATTTCTAGAAATAGTACACCCATCAAGAAATACCCAGTGAAATATTTGTGTATTACTTACTGCCACCTTTCAACAGATTGATCATAATAGTGATTTGCCTGCTGATGAACCTCATGGGAGAATGAAGGCCTCTTAATAATAACAGAGACTACTTTTTCAATGGTGTAGTATACTCAGAGTTGCAGCAATGTTGTATCTGTCTAGATATATATTCACATATTGCTTTTTGTTTTGGATGGCTGTCAAATGCAATTTCTTAAATGGAATAATACGAGCCCATTTTTACACAAAAAGATTAGCAGTTTTTCTAATTAAAATAGGATTTTAATTTAGGATATCACTATATAACATTCAGCATGGTCCTTAATCATGATGATTGTGTTCATTTAAGATGATCTATGAATGATAGGCTTTATATCTACTGTCATTCTTTGCATTGGGTACGTACTACTGTAAAAGACAATTCTGTTAACATGTTACTTTTGTGTTCTTCATTGAATATGTAATCTATGTAGAATTTTAATTGTGATTAAAAAGGGAGAGGAAGGCTTTTGGGAGAGAGCTCTGCATGTGGGGTAGGGTTTTGAGTATTTTCTGCATACTTTGGTCTTTCCTTTGTCGTCCGGTCTTGTGTCATACCACATTCATTGCGGGAGCTTTCATTAAATGGCTGCAGCCAACTTCAACCCAACAGTTGTTGCTGGTGTTGATGGTTTGGCATTTGTGAACAATGGCTCCTTCAAACAAGTGACCCCAAAAATTTGTGCCAAAAGGATTCCACGAGGTATGCCTTCTAAGACTCCCACATATGTGGTTTTATCCACCCTGAAATTTGATTCTGCATGTCAATGGTTAGAGCCTCACACTCTTATAGGTTATTTTGTTGGGAGGGCCCCCCTAAAAGCATGTTACAAGACTAGGTTGCCAATTCATGGGCCCCTCATGGGATTTGTCTTGACGGGGTCCAAAACCTCACCAAAGGATTTTTTCTTTTTCGTTTTGCTGAAGTCAACTATGTTCAAGCTACTTTCCAGCATGGACTATGGTATGTCTAGTCATCTCTACTAGTTTTTTAGCCTTGGTCTCGAGAATTTTCAGTCTCTGATGATAAGAAACTTAGTGTGCTTGTCTGGCTTGAGTTCCCGGGTCTTCCTTTACCCTGTTGGCATTTTCCACCAGTTATTGCTTTTCTCTTGGGAAGGTCATTTGTGTCGAGGCAGACCATTTTTGTCATGCTCAACCCCAAAAACAGGTCTATGTTGAAGTGGATTTATCTCATGATCTCAAAGACACGATTGATATTCAGATTGGAGGCATTCGTCACTCTCAACATGTGCTCTATCTAAATTTACCCAATACGTGCTTCCGGTGTCAATCCTTGGAGAGTAAAATTAAGGATTATCCCTTGGTTGTGTTGAGGAACAAGACCCCTCTGAAGAATCCTGAACCGTCGCAAGTTTTTGAGATTTCTAAACCAAAAGAGAAATGGACTACAATGGCTCACAAGGGGAAGTCTACCCCATCTAGTAGTGAGCCAAGCAAGCCCTCGAACCCTGTTGCTATGCAACCGCAACATACGGATTCAAATCCTTCTTCGAAGGGGAAAGATAGTACCATCTTCGTTGACTTTGAGGTTCCTATTCGATAAAAAATTGTGCGAACACCTCAGCTGGCCTCAGTTCTCTCTTCTCAGTCGCAGAGTTTGTGTCGCTCTTGTAGCCCTTTTGGGCACATGGAGGTAGGCGAATATATTCAAGAAAAGCAAAGGAATGGTCTGCTTGGTTTTCAAAAGGCTTCAAAGTTCTTGCAAAACTGTTACTCCTTAGGGGACAAGGGTGATATGAAAGAATTTTTGTCATGAACTTTCTCTAATGGAATGTTTGAGGTCTCACGGACCTCACCAGGAAGTATTCTGTGCGGGATACTAGACAACATTATCCTTGTATTGATGATTTGTGTCTTTAGTAAATTAAGATTGTTTCTTTCATGCTTTCTGTAGCATGACAGGTTATTTGGCTGAATGGCTTGGGTTTTTCCTCCAATCATGGGGCTAGTTGTGGAGGGGTTTTCACCCTTCTTGCACCATGGTGGAACTCTTGCATGATTGATCATGGGTCTGATCCGACACATTGGTTTGTTTGGATCCTCATGTCAATCGATAATCATTCTTTTGGGATTATTTATTTTTATGCTTCTAATGATGAGATATTTGCTCTTTAGTGGCAGATTGTCGATTCAATGCCCTTGGCCACTTGGGTTCCGTGTAGAGACTTTAATATGGTTGAGGCGACTTCTGATAAAGATCGGCCCTTTCCCTTTTGATGTATATAGCTAGTGAGAAAGCGGCTTGGTTTTACATGTGTAATAAATTGGGTCCTTTTGATCCCAACCCTCTTTGTCGCCATCCTCAAGTTGTTTGGCATACATGGAGCAATTTCCGGGCAAAAAATGGCAAGAGTTCTTAAATGGCTTGATCGTGCCATGATAACGGCACAATATTTTTCTCATTTGCTTCTTGTCAAGATCTTCCAGTGATGCCTCTTCCTGAGGTCACCCTATTAAACCACTTTCCTGTCAAGTTCGCTATTAATTGGCAAGTGGGTCTGGAATGGCCTTCCAAAACTTTGTTTTTTTAAATACCTCTTTGTTGAGTCATCAACCCAGGTTGGCCCACATTCATAAGATTTGGAACTTGGAATGCCATCCTACTCAACAATCTGGGTGGATTGCTTGGTGGAATCGTGCTATTCAACACACTTCTCGCTTTCTTCGCTTTTATGGTTGTTAGTTGGCCATTTTCCGTTGGCTATCCTATGAGGCCACCATCTCAGATCTTCATCGTGCCATAAAGGCTCTCTTTGCTAACCTGTTATCTCCTAGTCTACAAGTCTGCGTGGCCCAACTTCGACATTAGAAATAGATTGTTGATAATAATGCATCCAAAGGAGCTCAGATCAAAGCCAAAATGTATTGCCTTAATGTGGGTGATCGAGCTTCTAAGGAGCTTTTTTTTAGATCTACGTGCTTGTCACTATGTGCCAAGCATCAAAAAAATCAAGGCCAAATGGTGCTCTTCGAGCTACCAGATATTCTTCAAGCATTTGTTCGCCATAATAAAAAGGATTTCACTACTCAAGAAGTCTCTCTTGAGCGAGATCGTGCTCTCCAAGAATGCCTTCGGGTTGTCCCGTGTAGGCTTTCTGAGGCTCAAAACTCTTTGCGAGCAATTACTCTGCATGGAGGATTTGAAAGAGGCTATTAGTGTTATGGCCGATGAGAAAGTGCTAGGATTAGAAGATTTCAAAGGATTCAATGTAACCTTGGCTGATGGATCCACCACTCCTAGCAGGAAGAAAATCTCCCAACTTAACATCACCTTGGGAAGGTACCCAGTTAAAGACAAATTCTACGTTGTGGATATGGGAGACACGGATGTGATCTTGGGCACCCCATGGATGCATTCTTTGGGACGTTTTATCTTTGATCTCCCCAACTTAGAGATATGCTTTGTACATGAAGGGAAGAGAGTTTTCTTACATGGAATATCCGACGGATCCCTTAGAGTAATCTCATCAAAAAAGATGGGAAGAACCCTTAGACATGGCCAAGTTGAGTGGGTAGCTCAATGCCTAATCCTAGATAAAACAACTTCCAAGTGAAAGTCAATCCACGTAGACATACAACCAATCCTAGAAGAGCATAAAAGGTCTTTAGTGACATTCCACCCGGTCTTCCACCCAAAGAGGTTTCAAACATTCCATCGAACTAGAAGAAGGAACAAAACCAGTTGTTACCACCCCTTACCGCCATCCTCACAAATATAAGAGATTGAGAAAACCATAAAAGAGTTATTAGAAATGGGGCACATTCAGCCCAGTTCCAGTCCCTTCGCCTCATCAGTTGTTCTCTCAAAGAAGAAAGATGGCACTATGAGGATGTGTATTGACTATAGGGCTTTGAACCAAAAGACAATAAAGAATAGGTACCCTATTCCCAGAGTTGAACTTATTGATGAACTTCACGGGGCAATCTATTTTTAAAAAATTGACTTAAGGCCGGGTTACCATCAAATCAGATTAAGGGAGGAAGATATACCAAAGACAACTTTTAGATGCCATTATGGGCATTTTGAATTTCTTGTTCTACCTTTCGGGTTAACTATTGCACTTGCAACCTTCCAGTCCTGCATGAACCGCATTTTTAGGAAGCAACCAAGGAAGTTCTTAGGTTTTTCTCGATGACATATTAATCTATAGTAGAACATGGGAGGAACACTGAAAACATATAGATGAAGTGCTAAGTATACTCGAGGAACATTCCTTATTCGCCAAGTTGTTCAAATGTGAGTTTGGCATGGAGGAGATCTTATACTTGGGGCACAAAATTAGTGCCCAAGGTGTTAAAGTAGATGAAGAAAAAATTAAAGCAATCAGAAATTGGCCAAAACCCAAGACTCTAACCCACCTGAAAGGATTCTTACGACTGTGCAGCTATTACAAAAGGTTCGTAAAGGGATTATCAAGGCTAGCTGCACCACTTACTGACCTAACCAAGAAGGGAGCATTCTCTTGGAATGAGAAGGGACAAGCGACATTTGAGAAATTAAAGGAAGCAATGAGTTCCCATCCTGTGTTAGCAATACCCGATTTCAACTCCCCCTTTGAGCTATATTGTGATGTCTGGGGAGAAGGCATCGGGGCCGTACTAATGCAAGACAAGCACCCCATAGCTTTCGAAAGTAGGAAGCTCAAGGATATAGAGACAACATATTCAGTCTATGACAAGGAGATGTTAGCTATTATGCACGCCCTCACAAAGTTCAGACAATACCTAATTTGTGGGAGGTTTGTTGTAAAAATAGATCACAACAACCTTAGATTCTTCCTAAGCAAAAAGACTTGAACGACAGACAACAAAAATGGGTGAGTAAACTACAAGCGTTCAATTTTGACATTGAATATATGAAGGGTAAAAACAATATTGTAGCAGATGCCCTATCACGCAGATCCCACCTTGGTTCAATGGTGGCAATATCTACAGAATGGAAGACAATTCTAATCACTGAATATGCCAAAGACAAATTTTCAATTTACCTAATGGAAGGAAAAGTGCAAGATGAGAAATACCAAGTTATGAACGACCTCATCCTTTACAAAAATAGAATTTACATCACTCCAGAATCACGACTAAAGAAGGAAATTTTGAAGACTTATCATGATAACCCATTAGCTGGGCACCAAGGGTACTTCAAAACATACAAACAAATTAGGGAAAGGTTCACATGGAAGGGACTCAAGGGAGATGTATTGAAACACACTAATGAGTGTATGGTATGCCAGAAGAATAAAGAACACACATTCCCCGCAGGGCTACTTCAACCACTGCCCATCCCTAACCAAAAGTGGGAGAGCATCTCCATGGATTTCATAACAGAGCTTCCTAAAGTACAAGGCAAAGATTGCATTTATGTGGTAGTAGACCGCCTCACCAAGTATGCATATTTTATAGCTATATCCATAGACTTTAGAGCTCCCCAAATGGCCGAGATATTCTTTAAAGAAATTTTCAGACTACATGGCCTCCCACAGAATATCGTAAGCGATCGAGATAGCTGCTTCCTTAGCATATTTTGGCAAGAGTTGTTCAAATTAGTAGGGACAAAACTAACCCCAAGTACCAGTTACCACCCACAAACAAAAATCATCAAGTGGCTGGAAGGGTATTTGAGGAACTATGTCACCGGGCAACAAGGTGGATGGATTAAATGGTTACACTTGGGAGAATATTGTTACCAACACCACCCACCATATGTCCATAGGAATGAGTCCCTTTCAAACACTATACGGCTATGAGGCCACAACCTTTGGTGATTTGATCTGAACAGAGAGCCGTGCACCAGAAGCCAAAAATTTCATACAACAGAATGTGGATATGATGAATTCACTCAAAGATAACTTACATCATGCCCAAAATCAACAAAAGATATATGCTGATAGGAAAAGAACTGAACGAATGTTCAAGATAGCAAACATGGTCTTCTTGAGACTACAACCATACAAGCAGTCATCTATCAAAACCAATGGAGTCGAGAAGCTTAAACCCTAGTTTTATGGGCCATACAAAATATTGAGAAAAATTGGAGAGGTAGCCTATGAATTGGAACTTCCCACCAATAGCAGAACCCACAATGTGTTTCATGTGTACTGCCTCAAAAAGGTGTTGGGGCAACACATCATTCCATGCCCAGAACTACCACCATTAGACGATGAAGGCAAACTGATCTTAGAACCAAAAACTATACTAAATGTGCGAGAAAAGAGACCGAGGAACAAGACTATTGAAGAATACCTCATCAAGTGGAAAGGACTACCTATATGGAAGCTTTTCATAATTATTTAGGAAAATTGATCGATAAAAGAAATATCAAATTCATACCTAAGCCAAGAGACCTTGAGGTCATTTGTAATTGGTGGCCAATAACGTTTAATGTCTCCTACAAGATCATTGCCAAAGCCTTAACTTTGATGATTCGCCACTTGCTGCCTCAAATTGTTCACCCTAAACAAACTGGTTTCATCAAATCTAGATTCATTTTGGATAACATCATTGTTGTCTAGGAAGGTATGTGTAGACACTCAAATTTTGTCCTCACAATCGTCCTATTTTTCGTCTATTAATTAAATGGATATTATCATCTATTTAATTAATTCATTTAATTCTTTCTTCTATTCATTCATCAATTCATTTAAATAATTAACATATTATAAGCATTTATCCGTTTGTATAATCAATCATTTATCCATTTCATATTACTCCATTTGCATTAATCATTAAAATATCCATTACATTGTCATTAAATCATTTAAAAATGTAAATCCATTAAATCATTCATAAATTCACTTTTAATCCAAATTCCTAAGCCCCCGCCCTATCATAAATCTTCTTATTTATTTCTTTCATTTCAATCAATTGCACTTGATTAAAGAATATGGGATAATTGTTAATTTCTCCATTGCACTCTTTAATCCCACATTTCTCCCGCAACTTCAATCTACCCCATGAGGACATCTATATAGGCCCTCTCTTCTCACCAAAAAGCACATGGAATTTCGATCATACAATCCTTTCTTCCATTATCATAGCCTCTTGTTGCACTTGTGCTTGTGAAAATCTAAGATCACCAAATGCATAAATCAAGATCTTGGTGAATAGGAGAACAATGGAGTTAATTTTCTTTTGAATGCATGTGTTTTGATTTTGCATAGTTTACATTTTGCATTTGTGTTCATTTAGAAAAGCTTCATTGATGTAATGTTGAAAATGTTTTGGATTTGGTTATAGCTTTAAAGTAGCTTTTTCAGTTTTCAGCGTACACAATATGGAATGGACCTGATGCTATAAGCAACAAGCTATCTTCCTGAAAATTGATTTTGCAAAATCTTATGATTGCATCGAATGGCCCTTTATCCTGACTATGCTTGATGCTCCGGGGTTTGGCCCTCACTTTCTTCAGTTTGTTAGAATGATCTTCACGAATGCCTCCACGTGCATTACTATCATTAGCAGCCAGTCTTAGGCCTTTAGGCTTCACCGATCCATTCGACAAGGGTGTCCCTTTGCTCCATCTTTATATGTGCTTGCTACTAGAGGATTTGGGTATTTTTTGGCAAATGCTATTTCCTCTAGGAGGGTATGTGGTATTACCTTGCCGGAGTCATCTAACCAATTGGTTAATAGTCACTTTGCAGATGATTCCTTTCTCACTCTCATTGAAGATGAGCAAAATGTCAGAGAGGCCCTTCAATGCCTCAATGATTTTTTCCTACCCTCTAGTTTGGCTATTTAAGGCATAAAACTCAATGTTATTGCCAATCCTTTCTTCCTACGCCTCCCTGGCTTCTCAGATTTGGCTAGAACTAAATTGGTCATGGGAAAATATTTCAATTTTTGGGCATTCCCTTTGCCTTTCAGGCTTCTTGGTTGACCTTTGGAATGTAGTTCTTGCCAAAATTGAGAAGAAGTTCTCTTATTGGATCACCAAGCCTCTTTCTTTGGTTGGTAAATTTCATATTTTCTCTAAAATTCTTGTGGCCACTCATGTTTATTATTCTTCTCTTTGGGTCCCATCCAAAGCTTATTATTTGAAACTTGAAAAGCTTCTTCATGATTTTTTGTGGGCCTCCTTAGAAGACCACAAAGGGTTCCACTGTGTTGCTTAGGAATTTTGTTGTCACCCACGAGACTTTGGTGGTCTTGGGCTTCTTTCCACTCAATGACAAGGGTTGGCTCTTTGTGTCAAGTGGATTGTGCGGGCAATTTCTAGGAAAGAAGTGTAGAAAATCCTTCTCATGCATTGCATTCCCTCAGGTTTTCTAGCCAATCAACCTACTTGGAAGGGGATTGGCTTTCAATCCCTTTTGTTCATGAAAGACGTGCTTCATATTGAAGACACTTTTGCTTCCAAAAGCATTTGGCATGCCTGGGAAGTCGTCAAGCCCTGGCTTCAATGGGTGGGTTCTCGCTTTTGAGATGGGTTGTAATTCAACCAACACAACCTTTGGTGGTCTCTTCTTATTCATGTTCAAGGGATCCCTCTATCTTGTTTACCTTGGGTTCATGCCCTTCGGTTTCATAAAAAAGGCATCAACACTCCTCATGATTTGTTTTCTAGAGCCACGATGAATCTTTGCTCTTAGGAAGATATGAAAGTTCAATTTTGGCTCTCACGACTAGATTGACAAACATTTGACTTTGTCTTGGCTACTCTTCCGCCAGACATGATTCACACAATTGGTATTCATGCTGTCAAACCTTGGTGGAGAGACTAGCGTTGGTTTCCAGACATTGCTTTTTGCAACTACAAGCCACATTTGGGATATTGCTAGCTTTCTTTGCACCTCTGAATGGTGTCTGTGTTGAACCTTCAGTGGAATTTGCAATCACCTCTATCAATTTGGCAACATCGGTTTCATAACATTTGGTCGGCTGTTATTGAACCAAAACTTGCCCACTTTGCCTGGTGTATTCTTTTCCAAGACTTGCCTGTGGACTCTCACCTTTGGCACACGGGCATTATGGGCCCTCGTTGTCCATTTTGTGGACAATCAAAGTCCTTCAAACCAAAGTTGCATGGACACAGATACGGTATCGGACACGAAAACGACCATTATTTAAGACCCCCAATATGGATATGGTTGGATATGACATTCGTAAAAAACACATGTATATTTTCTAAGTTATTAGAGGAGATTTTCATTACTTTAAAAGGAAATGAGTAAATAAAAATTAAATAATATTAAAATTTAAATATTAATAATTTAGTAAAGAATAAACAATTAAATTTATATTAATAACTTTTATTTATATTTAAAGAATAAATTTTATTTTTTTCAAAATTTCTAATGTTTAAACAACATAATATAAATATTAAATATAAATATAAAATTAGAAACTATTAACTTTTTTAAATCTATAAAAATTATAATGCCAAAAAAATAGTAGAGTTGCACTAGAAGAAGACATAGAAAAATGGGTCACTGAAATAGAAAAACATATCATTTGTCTTCCTCATTTGGTGCAGTTTTGTTTATACAAAACAAAAAGAAAATTGCATAGTTGAAGTTTTTAAAGATTAAGTTTAGGAAGATTCACATAAGATTTTATGAAAATCAAATCACATAGTACATGACTGGAAAATCAAGTTATTTTGGACATGTGTGGGTATGGTATCCAACGAGTATCTGTATTGGATACGCGCACCCGACGAGGGGTAGGGGCATATCCGGCTACTCTACTTCAAACATATTTTCTAGTTTTTTCGTCGTGCTCAAGAACTTTAGAGTTGGACTTATGACTTTTTTCACCTCTTTTGACCAGAACCCTTTTCTTGGCATATGGTTCTTTTGGGGGATTGACGTCACATCCCTTCCAAATATACCCAAGTTTGGCATGATTTCAAGGTGGATATTTTATTTTTCTTATGGAAAGATAGAAATGCTATTTTTTCTCACAGCTCCATTGATAATGTTATGCTTTTCACTAAAAAATCTATTTGTTCCAATGTGATGCTTCAGATCTAGGTTCAAGCCCCTGGAGGTAGCCCACCTTCAGGAGTTGCTAGATCATTGGGGTAATACCCAGTGCATTGTGGCCAGGGTCCCCTTAGACAGTTTTGCTTTCTGCAGTTGTTCTCCACCTTCTGGTCAATGACCCAACCAAAACTTCTTAGCTTAGTGCTCGCAGTCCCCCATATCTGAGGCTCCTTGCCACCACTCTAGTGGTAGGGGTAGTTCGTCTCGACGACATTCTACCTTGCCTCCACCTAGATGTGTTTCCTTTGGGTGGCCTTCAGGTGGGGTGGGACCAACAGCTAGTGGTGGCAGCGGTTGGACTTTGTCTAGCGGTGGTGGGAGGTGGCCAAAGTCTTCTAAGTGGCGTCCTCAGTTGGCGTTGGCTATCTCTCCAACATGGAATGAAGATAGAGATAAAGAAGAAGATAAGACTAGATAGGGGTGATCTATTCCTAATGTCACCTAGACCTTGCTGATGTATGGGGTAAACCAGATGACTGAGACCCTCTCCACCTTCCACTAGCATTGCTCTCACCACGTAGCGACTATTTTTGTTACTTTATATTTTCTCTTCGGGCTCTGCTCATGTGACTTTGGGGAGTGACCTTGTGTCCTACCTTTTTTTTGAATATGTGTTTTATTTTAATTAATAGAAATTGACACTCGTATTCATAAAAAAGGAAAATGTTGTAATTTTGTAGTTGATTATTTCCCCATGAAAAACATTGAAAGAATAAAAGAGATTATATTAATTTTTGTAATCCGGTATTTTGCTTCTTGTTTTTAATATTTTCCTTCAATTATTTTGAGATACTTTCCTATGTTATTTGGTACCTACTTTGACCTTTTATACATAAAGTTATTCAACAAATTCATTTATTTAATCCTGGAAACAAAAAGTTTCCCAAGCAATTTTATAACATATTTAGTTTAAAACAAAAAAAAGAAATATTGAAATGTCATTAGGCATTTTACTCTATTGATTGAGAAAGAAGCTTATTATTCAATTTTCCGAAAAGTTGTGTACTTGATAGAGTTAAATCAAATTGAAACAACATATCTTGCATTAGTAATAAAATTTTATTTTTCTTCAAGTGATTCTAATTAGAGATCAAGTGATAAGGCTTGTTGAATATGATACATTACAATAGCTTTGACAATGAGCCAATCTCCTGATCATCCATCTCTACGAGTAAATTGCTAAAGTAGATTCTGCTTCTACTAGAGTGATCCATCCAATCTTTTGACGAGTGCAATCATAATGCACCATAAGCTGTAAAGATATTTTACATTATTTAAGAAAGGTTAACTGCATAAAAAGTTAACTTGAGCACTGGGGAATTGTGCACTACAAATTCTAAGTTTATAGAAAATGCCCCTTCTAAAAGAAATGTATAGACATGAGTTGGGTAAAGATACAAATTTATTGGAGTTGTAATTATGTTAAACAATCTACAAAATGAAAAACATTTTAGGCTTCTCACAAATAAAGGATGTCAAATTCATGTCTTGGTTTTTGTTGTATTTATTCTTCCTATACCATAAGCAAAAGCTTTGTATTTATTGTTTCTATTTTTTAGATTTGTCCAAAGTCTTTGTTGTCCCAACCTCATGCAAACAGTCTTTTTTATTTACCACCATAATTTGAACCAAATTATTATAGGTTGTTCTACTCTCATGTTAGCCCATTCTTTGATTTATTACTATAATTTGAACCAGATTATTAAAATGCTTTCTGTGAATATCCTTAAAATGTGACTTATCTAAGGAACTAAATGGTTGTTTTTTTTCCTTGGAAACGTAAGTGATAACAATTATCTTCTACACGTAACTATATGGATTTAGAAGACCATCTTCCAATTATAGATTTGTAGTTTTTGTCTTTAGTCATCAAAGCAAATTTACTATAGCTTGATCTTCAAGGCCTTGATTTGATAGTGTTCTCTTTTTCTTAACCATTTTTATAGCTTCCAGTAAAAGAGGTTCAATGCTTAAAAATATCTAGCTAAGTTTGTTGGGATTGTAGTCTAGTGGTTGAGATAGGGCGGCATCATACATGACAACCAATTTCAAATCCTAATGGGCATAGAGATTTGTGTGTGGATAACAAGAGCTTAATCTGAGAAACATTCAAGAAAATTGAATTATATATAAAATTCATACAGAAAATAATAGTGTATTCCTTAAAGTGATTAGAGTTATATTCATTATCACTATTCTATTGAGGGGTGTGACAAATGGGGTGAAATATTGGTAGGGAAACCAACATAACATAGAAGAGGAAAACTTACCACAAACCACCATAGATAGGTTGTGGAGCTTGTGGCTGACAAGTCAACCCCAAAAATTGTGATAGATTGTAAGGGACACATGTCACTAGGAAAATATAAGTATAAAATACAATAAAATGAAGTAGCAAGTGAGATAGACCTAAAGCAATATATGAAGGAATATACTCAAGTAAATAGATAGAAATAATAGAAGGATAATGTATAAGACATCCAATGGAACAATGAGAATGTAATATCAAGTATATTGATATATGAAAGTTTACTAATGACTATATAGGATATTATGAATGCGATCTAATTTTTGTTTAGAGTTAATCTATTATCTTGTTTGATTCTGCAATCTAGATTACTCTTTGATCCGTCTCCTACTATTGAGTTTGGGGTATAAATACAACACTTAGAGAATACTTGGGGCATAAAATTCCAGCTTGTGATCCCCCACTTTTCTTGTTAACATTGGTTCTATTGTCAGGACCCTAGTTAAGTAGTATGGAAGAGATTACTATTATTTTTTTAATTTAGATTAGATATAAAAAAATGGAAATTATTTTATTTTGTGTCACTATTCCCTTGGTGTCAATCTCATGAGTGTTAGGAAATAATGCATCAATGCCCATTTCATTTAATCTATTTCCTACATAACCCAATAAGAGAAAATAATGCATTCAAGCTTACAAAATAACCATAATGCATAGATCAAAATAAATAAGCTACAAGATAATACAAGATATAACTTGGGAAAACCCTCAAGAGGGAAAAACCAAACCTCCAAAATAATCCATACTCCCTCTATTATTCAGCAATAAAACAATGCATGCACTTACAAAGTTACAATGAATACTTCTGAAACATCAAGCCTCTCTAATGCATCCTCCATGTGTCCAAGCATGAATCCACACATCCCATGCCATGCTTCACATATGTACTCCTCATAAAGACTCAATACTAACAAACCACTCACTTAGCCAACCTTAACCACTAAACATATGTTTGATTTTATAAAACAAGCTCACACAAATACAACCAAGTGGTAAGATAAAACCATGTGAACACAAAACCATTGACCCCTCATTTAATATTGGGTACTAAGTTTTCACTTTATTAAATTCTTTCCCCAAATATTAAATTATTATCCTATGTCTCCCATACATTAAATAATAAATCAATGTTATAATACAACTTTATAAGTGGCCCGAAATAATAATCTGATGTGGCTAAACACACCTCCTAGGTGTACTACAATTAAATAATTATTTAATTACAACATTATAATATAACAATTTATGCAATGGTGTACAACACCAAATCCTAGCATTCTCCCATTTATTGTATACATTTCCTAAGGGTCAATCAATGAAATACATCATCATAGCCATATATGAAACCTCATGAATCTCCAACATCTTATCATGCTCCATCAAGATACCTACAATAAAACCAAAGTGACCACCATCTCAAGCAAGAACTCCCCATCCTCCAACGTGCCACCTATAGAAGAAGAGGAACATGCCAAGGTGAAGTTGCACCAATCCAAAGAACACAAGCATCAAATCCAAGTGATAACAAAGGCTCCAAGTTGCTATCAAAGGTAAAAATCCACATGATCGAAAATAGTATCCACAACACATGCTAATACATCCAGCCATCCATACCTCCAAAGTATCAAGAACATCAATAAACTCATTTCATCGTACATATGCAGCCATAAACCACAATCACAAGCTCCTTGTATCAAACATGTCAATGAAGAACATACATATCCAGGAAGTCCCACTGCATGGGTAATGTCAAATCTGAAAATGATCAAGGAATATCAATTCTACCAATCAACACTATATCAAAGTGTGATAAATAATCAAAACATGAAGTAACAAGGACAATCACAATGATCCACATATGCAACACAAGTAGTTGCATACTCTCTCACAACATGTCACCACAATCCTCCCAAATCATATGAGCATGAACCTTCAGGAAGGAACCATAAAATGAAGAGAGAAAACCTATAAACCATAACATGTCCTTCTACCAACACCTCAAGATGCCAATGTTGTGTCAAGTATGATATCCTTACAACCCCAAATGAAAAGCCTCAAAAACACCCAACCACTCAATCTCAAAGATCAAATGCATATGAAACATGTATAATGCCAACATGGATGTAAGCCTCTCTAACCAAGGAAGATCAAACTTAATGTATCCATTAACAAATCAAGGAATTAGCCCAATAACATCTCCTTAAACTTCTCATCAATGAATGATAATATAAAAAATATCATATGCACAAGGAGATAACAATGCCATGTTGCAAATATGAGCTAGTTTGGTGGTGTTGTCATTGATGTCAACACTGTTCAATATGTTGCAGATTGTACATGTATGGTTGAGATGTTGTTGAGATGTTGTGAGTACATGGAGCTATCTTTATGGCATTGCAGATATGTTGGTTTGATAAGTTTCCAAGTGTTTTTGAGAAAATTAATGAAGAAAAGTCAAAGTGTTGGAAGTGTTCAGTGTGTGCTCCGGTATGTGCTTCACATTTCTCCTGTGTTGATCCTATCCCTGTGCGGATCTGAAGGTGTGTTGATAATGATCTGATGATGATATAGTCTGAGTTTCAATTTCTGGTGAGATGGTATGTAGAAGTTGTGTCCACCAGTATATGTGTTCTATCGACAGTGTCAGTGTTCTATGGATTGGGAGAAATATGTTTGCTCCGCATTTCTCCACTATTTTGTTTCAGATCGTGCAAATTTGGGAGATGTATTGTGAAGGCCTTTCCTATGCTTTGACAAAGAGGTTTGGAATTTGGCGATCTAGAAATCATGTTTTAGTGTTTCTGTGTGTGTTTGCACAGTCCAAATTGTCTGGTGAAAAGAGTTTAGTGTTTGAAGCCTGTTGTTTTTGCTGTGGATGTATCCGAAAGATTCTAAGATGTATTCTCATGCATAATGAAGTGTGTTGCATATTCCACATGTCATCTTCTTGTTGGGAAGTGTGTGCATCATTGATAATTTGTGTTTTCATTAGGTTTGGCCGACCTAGTGTTTACACTTCATTCGGAGAATAAAACTTAAATGAGGAAGCATGTAGAAGATTAAAAAATATTATTCTTATGTTTTTATTGGTCCACTTTTATTCCTTTCCACCATGGGAATTTAGAGTTGCCGACCTATTTTGAATTTATGAAACGATGTATTGTGGCTGACCTTGGTAAATGTTTCTAAGGTTGAGAATGGTATAAAAGCAAGGCAAGTTGTGAAGAAGTGGATGACAGTGTGATGCAAAGTGACGAAAGTGTGCCACAAATGATAAGAGCAGAAGTGTGTGTGAGTGAGTTGTGAGAGAATTTTTTCAGTGTGCTGAAGGCAGTGAACTGAAGGTTCCTGTAATCCTGTGAATGTGATTTAATTGTTGTGGTGGATCTTTTGTTCTCTTTTGTATCTGTAGGCAGTGAGCCTCCCTGTTGGACAGTGAGTCCTTTGTAGGCAATGAGCCTTTGTACTTGGACATTGAGTCCTCTTTCAGGCAGTGAGCCCTTGGCAGTGAGCCTTTTTATTCAGTTTGTAATCTTTATATTGTGAGTTAACCCTCACCATGGTTTTTCCCTTATTGGCTTTTCCATGTAAAAATATGTTCATTGTGTTGATTTATTTTCTGTTATTTGTGTTTCATGCTCATATTTAATAACAGAATAGTGTGGTTGAAGATTTGATAATGTTGGTGTAAATAAAGTCTTGTACCTAGTTAATTCATTACTAGGGGAGTTATTTACACAAAATAAGTTTACTTAGGTCATAGGAAGAAATCTTTCTAGAAGATGTTAGTTGTCATTAGTTGTTATCTTATCCTTTGACAACTACTACATGTGAACCTAGGTAAGTGTGATTAGTTGTCTCATGTCATATGATTAAGACACTTGTCATAATCCTATGACATCTTGCATCTCACCTTGGCTATATAACCAAGGGGTTTCTCTCATTTGTAATCATCTAAAATCACAATCATATCATTGACATTGAATATAGTTTATTCTTGTCATATTCTCTCTCTCTCTCTCTCTCTCTCTTTTTTTGTGCTTTCCATTTGGTTTCAAGATCTTGGCATTCATAGCCAATTCTAACATCGTATTAGAGCGGGTTGGGTGCCATTGGAGTCTTTTTCTGAAGAGAGATACCAGATTTGGGGGTGTTCCATTTTGTGGCTCTTTGTTGTAGGTTCAAATTGGAGCTTGTTGGTGCAAATATAAGCTCACCATTACATCCAGAGTGTTTGAGAAAGTCAAATTTTCCTTTTGTTTCGTCCAAATTGGACATACGAGGCCAAATCTATGAGGGTTTGAAGCTAAAGAGTGGTTGTCAAATCTAGAAGGTAGCTACATTTTTGGAGCATTTTGGTTCAAATCCGACCCTACCATCGCGTCCAAAAGGGCCAAAAACCCTAAGATCGACTATCAAATCGTCCAAATTGGAGCAATTGTCCGATGAGGCAAATTTTTTTTGCTCAAAGAGCCGTATGGCCCCTAGGTCGCAATAAATACATTGGTACAATTTTTTCAAAAATAAAATATTATATTCCGTTGGAAAAATTTTGAATTTTTTTTATTAAAAAAATCATTTGTACCGATTTTTATTGAAAAGTCATAAAAAAAATCAAAGGGCCAATTTTTTTTTTTGTGGATTTATTGAAGAGTACATAGGGTACTCTGTACAGAAGTACCCGCGGACGTTATAGTCTGCACTCGTAGGTACCAAGCGGCCTCGGCTGAGACACGTGGCCTCGTGGAGGAAAGCCACGCGGCAAAGAGTCCCCACCACCTACCGCGCAGGCTGGGTAAATCAATACCGACGACATCCATTAAAAATCGATGGGCCACTTATAACCATTGGCGACAACTTTGAATATTTTGTCGAGAATATTTTGTTATTCCACCAAGATTCCTGCGTAGATGTGACGACTATACAGGCATCAAAATTAAGCCTGAAGTGTGAGCATATTCCATTCGGAGGGCATATTCCTTTTTGACAGCCCCAAGAATGTCATTTTTAAGATAGTGCATTGCTGACGCTAGCAATACGTTAGTACAGTTTTGAATTTTCTGCCCCCCTCACGGTTTTCGTTTTGGTTTTGGAAGGAAAATTTTGAAGACTCATATCTCACTCATTTTGACTCCTTTTTTCAAGCAATTTTTTTTTTATTTGGGCTAATTTTTCGTGATCTACACAGTGGTGCAATCAGTTTTTGGTTTTGGTGCCTGGTTTTTCCAGAATTTGTAGAATCTCACAAGTGTTGCTGCTTTGTCCTCATTTTGGGAAGTTCGGGAGCTCATATCTTGCTCCTACGGTAACATTTTTGGGTGCAGTTTTTTTTAAAAGTGCATGATTTTTCATGTAATTTTCAATGGTATGATCATATTTATCTCATTTTGTACCAAAAATTGTACTTGATTATGTGGCCTAATTTGGCATTTGCATGTACCAAGATCAAAGTCCACTTTGCTGTTTTTGGAAAGTGGCAATTGTAAACGCACTAAATATAAAGTGTCAAATAAAATATTGCTTGGGGGGTTTCTTGATTGAGTGATTTGGGGGGGTAATCTTGTTGTGATTGGTTGCATTCTTTTGCTTGGTTTGTGTTCTTGCAATGGGGAAATCTCAAATTGAACCCCTAAATCCACATAATTATGCTACATGGGGAAAATCAGTATGGAATTATCTCATGATGAAAGGTCTAATAGGTCATCTAAAGGACACCATTCAAAAACCTACTGATGCTAAAGAATTGGCAAGGTGGGAGATTGATCGTGAGAAAACACTTGGATGCATATGTTCATTAGTCTCATTTGATTTACAATTTCATATTGAATCATGCAATACACCTAAAGAAGCATGGGAGACTTTTGAAAAATTGTATGGTAAAACAGATAAGATTAGGGGTTATTAGATTGGTAATGATTTGATGAATCTTGATCCTAAAAGTTTTGACCACATCCAAGACTACATCTCCAAAATCAAGCAACTAAGAACACAGTTGAAAGAATGCAATATTGAAAAAGAGGATTTACAATTGATTATGAATGTGTTATCCAAGCTTGGTACTAAGTATTCAGTATTTGTTTATGGCTTTCATACCCATCGACTTTCTATGGGAACATCATATGTTGATCCTAAGTTTGATGACTTTGCAAATCTACTAATCCAAGAGGAAGCTAAGTTAATGAACATGGGTCTAATCAAGTCTTCCAAGCCACAAGAATTGGTGGCTAATGAGTCTAAGGAACAAAAAGAATCAGGGAATCTTGATAAGAAGCAAAAGAAGAAAAAGAACAAGCCACATAAAGAATCAGAATCCTCATCCTCATCAAAAGGAGAATCATAAAAGGAGAGGCCTTTTTGTGCATATTGCAAGAAGGATGGACATGAAGAACATTATTGTTATAAGAAGGATATTGATGAGTTGAAACATCTTTTCAAAAAGAATCACATTGGTTTTCCTTCTAGAATGTCTGAATCTTCTTCTCCTTCTACTTCAAAACAGTCTAAAAAGGACAAAGGTCAAGCATCTACATCAGGATATAAATGACAAGCTCTTTGTGCTCTTTCAGGTCCAGGATCAGGGAGATGGCTTTAGATTCAGGAGCATCACATCATATGGCATCTTCATAGTCTATATTCTCTTCATTTCAGCCTTGTTCTATGTCTCCTATCTTGATGGGAAACAATACATACATGAGTGTAACAGGGAAGGGATCTATTAGTTTTGGGGACAACATTTTTCAGGATGTCTTGTGTGTTCCTCATTTGACGAACAATCTTCTTTCCATATATCAGATTACACATGGTGGAGATGGGGGGTCTATGGAGTTCACTCCTGATTCAGTTATCATTCGAGATTTGGAGAGTTGAGAGATCATTTCTACTGGGGTGGTTGATCATTCATCTCAGTTGTATACCTTTGCACAGTTTGCTTCTGATGATGACCTTGTTCCTACAACTGTTGATCATATGAACCATGATTCAGAGGAGACATTTGGGTACTTGAACTTGGGAGTTCTCACATCGGATTCAGTACTTGAGCCATGTATTTCATCTCCTCCACCTACTGTTGCAGTTGATGATGCTTGCGATTCAACAGTTTTGGCTCCTTGTGATTCAGTGCAGTAGGATCCTAATTGTCTTTTAGATTTGGCTACTTTGGATGGCTTCTTGACAAGTATTTCAGAATTGTTTGTGGAGTCTCATCTTGCAGATTTGGGAGAAATCATTGATAGCATTCATCTTCTCTTTGATGGAGAACTTTCTTCAGTTGTTGCGAGGGAAAACCTTGACCCTCTTGTTCATTCTCTACATGATCATTCTTCACAAATTGGCGTGAGTGTGGATACTTTTGGAAAACATTTGGAGGAGGCTTCTTTGTCTTTGGATCATGTTCTACATTCATCTCTACTAGATGTTGAATTTTCCTCTTCAACAGTGTGGCCTAGAATGCATATTTGGAGTGTGTCAGCTTTTGGCATTGACACGAAGACACTTGAGCTTGCTTCAGAGACATCATCATCCATCATTCATATTCTTGACATCCTGCATATATCCATGGTTTTGTTTCTTCCTAAGGGAAGGAACGTTGTTCGGCTGGATTGGATCATCTTCAACATTCAATGTTGAGCTTCTACCATCATTGCAGGAGACTCAACATTGAGGGGGGTTGTCTTGTCTCTCTTCTACTTCTCTCTTATGGAGGGGTCTTTTTCCTCACACGGGGTTTTTACCTTCTCATTCTTCATTGAGAGAATTTCTATTTTGTATTTCATCTCTCTTTTGGGGAGGAGTTTTGTCCCACTGGGTTTTCTCCTTTTCTCCATTTGTGAGAGATTGCATTGCATGTACATGGGTACCTAACATGGCCTAGTATCCAGGACCCATCATTGCGTCTTTGTGTCATTTACATAATAATCTGCTACTCCCTAAGTTGCACTTAAGGGGGGGTCTTGGTGTAAATAAAGTCTTGTACCTAGGGGGAGTTATTTTCACAAGTTAAGTTTACTTAGGTCACAGGAAGGAATATTTCTAGAAGATGTTAGTTGTCATTAGTTGTTATCTTATCCTTTGACAACTACTACATGTGAACCTAGGTAAGTGTGATTAGTTGTCTCATGTCATATGATTAAGACACTTGTCATAATCCTATGACATCTTGCATCTCACCTTGGCTATATAACCAAGGGGTTTCTCTCATTTGTAATCATCTCAAATCACAATCATATCATTGACATTGAATACAGTTTATTCTTGCATATTCTCTCTCTCTCTCTCTCTCTCTCTCTCTCTCTCTTTTTGTACTTTCCATTTGGTCTCAAGATCTTGGCATTCATAGCCAATTCTAACAGATAAGTGATAAAGTTTTAAGTTTGAATTTGCGTGACAACTGATTCACCCCCCTCTTAGTTGTCCTGCGCCTGTTTAACATGCCAAACATCTCTCAAAATGAATCCTCTAGAACCAACTATCCATAACTCAAGATCCATATCTATGAAAGATAAAGCAATAAAAATTATTCTAAACAATCCTCAAATGAGTCTCCCAAAATCAATCAACATGGCTCGAGACTCATTCCCATGAGAAAACAAAGCACAAACCATAACACATTTGAAACAAGAATGGACAAATACCTTTTAGATGATAAATCATCGAGTAGACCAAGAGTGGGGAATGAGAATTCTCCTCTAGGATAACCTAGTCATCATGACTCACTCCAAGAAAAATGTCTTCTATAGGTCCATCATGAACTCACGTCCATGTCCACGTGAAGACTCCTCGGTCTTCCTATTGAAACCTCATCAAGAGTAACTGTCTCAAGAAAATATTTTGAATCATAAGATAACTCTTGCCTTACCCAAGTCTCCAAGTATCCATGAGCACCTAAAATAAATCAATCCATACTAAGCTCCAAATGTAGCACAACATCCTCATGAAGCTCCCATGCAAATGACCAATGTACTCAATACCAAGTGAACCAACAAGATCAATGTCAAAGCTCCAATCGTAGAATTGGGAACCTATCATGACATCATGATCTAACTATCTCCTCTTAGGAGAACACATGCACCAATGCATACATCTTGGTCTCAAGAGAACTTGTACCATTTTAATACTCAAACCGATATCCAAAGTAATCCAAGACACAATACCAAGCACACTCTAAATTAAGAAACAACATCTCCAATCACATGAAGATAACTATCTCCTAACACTGAACCTATAAATGTGAAAGAACTCTTTTATAGCAGCAGGATCTAAAAGCTCCTCAAAGACATCCAAAAACACTAAACAAGATCATCCATCACCAACAATGAATCACATCATCGCCAACAACTCCCATTGAATTGTGATACTGAGCTACACATGGCATCATGACAACTATCTCCTAAATAAAGATCATCCAAGTCTACACATGCAATTGAAATGCAAATAACACCAAGTAGAACCAAGATCTCGAAGCCAAGAAGATACAACCTCCATCAAAACATTAGGAATCAATCCTGCATTGCTAAATCATCATTGTCAATATCTCCCATCGAAACATGTAACCAATGAAATGTAATCAAGCTATCATGACATCGTGATAAAATTACATGCTACAAGTCCCAACAACTGACTAATTAGGTACTCTAATCATCCATCCTCTCATCCCAAATCAACATACCAATGCACAAATGACCACAAACAAGGCCAACTAACAATGTATGCATCAACGCTAAATCAATCTCATGGATATATACAATCCACATCCGAGTCATCCCACTACAACCAAATGGGTGGCCAACCCACACAACTACATAACTCGAAAATTCCAAACAATAAAACATGCAATCATCATCACATTAGTAACTTGCAAACTAAGATATCACAAAAGATAATCTTGTAGACAACAAGACTCAAACACCAAATCAACCATAGATCTGATTCACCAATCATGTCCAAAAATGAGTAACCATAGTCAAGGAACCATACAAACTTCAAGGAGATAAGAGCATCCTCCTAACACCAAACCATATCACCATCAAAAAACCACATACATGAGCATGTTGTGCCAATGCTCAAATGTACCTCCATGACACCATAATCATCACCAATGTTGTACTTGCACTTAACTATCACCCACATGATACTCTAAGTCTCTACACGTGTCAACCCATATCCTCAAAATTGAAGAAAACATGTGTACTTATCACCATCAAATTCTATCTTTGAAAAACACCTCTAAACATGTACCAAGGAGCACCAAACTAATAATGAGTTGCACCATCATAAATATCATTTAGAACATATATTCCCATAAAGTTTCGCCTCTTGACTCATCCGGGTGCTCACACAATCACATCCAAAATCTTAAGAACCTAAAAAGGATCAAACAAGTACAATCCTCTCTCTACACCATAAATTTAAAATCAACTCGTCCATTGTGTATTACACTGCACATTCTCTCCAATGCCTATTCAAAATTGAAAATCTGATTTTGTATGCAAAAGTTAGTTCAAAACCATGTACAAGAGAACATCTAACTTTTGGGCCCTAAAAACTAATGTAAACAACAAAATCATGGAACTAAACCTATACCACTGTGTAGTTCTTGGAGAGAGATTTGTGTTGACTATTGGAAGTCAAAAATCTGACATTATGGGAAAAAGTTATGTTTGTTTGAACAAAATTCTTCCAATTTGGTTTATAGGCTAAGCGGTGGTGGCTCCCAGGTAGAGGTTCAGAAACGGTGCCCCGTCGACATCACTCAGGTGGTGCATTGATGGTTAACTAGTGGTAAATTTTAAAATTATAGAAAATATATTTTAAATTTTTGACGAACTTCAAGAAACATTTAAAAATGTTTAAGTTTTCAAGCGGTTAATGTTTTCTCCCAATTGGGCTATGGAGGGGATGATTCCCCAGGTGACCAGGGGCCTACATCGGAGGGGGCTAAGCCCTTGGTTGTGACGAGGTTGTCGAGTCAAGGTCAACCGTCAGTGTCAGGACATATTTTTTGGGTACACTTGCTATCATAAGTAGTCAAAAAGTGGTATGGGGGGGGCTATGGGCCACCCCACTTCGCCCCCACCCCAACTATTTTTTTTTTTAAATATTTAAAGATTTTTAACATATATTTTCTATTTCACAAGACTTATATTTTTAATTCTATTGAGTATTTTATTTTTTAAATATTTTTCCTCTATAGTCGATTTGTATGGTTGTATGGGTAGGTTGTAGGAGTAAAAAAATACTTTTTTTTTCAAGTGGTCAAAATAGGGAAAATTTTATATGAATTTTCAATTTTCAACCATCTTTTTTTTTTAGATTGTAGGAATCAGTCAGGTATTTGTTTCCCTATAAACTACTATGCGCTTGGTAAACTTTTTTCACATGACCAATGATGTTGGCGCAACACACCCTCTGGTACCATAGGGACGATGGGGAGACTAGTCCTCGCGACCTCTTTCCTACAATACGATGCTTTTTCCAATCGAGCTAGGCCCACCACCCCAATTTTCAACCATCTTAGATCTAATGGCGAGGTTCATTTTGTCTCAAGAGGTCATACGTGAAATTTACTCTACAAAACCTTCATATGAAAGCACAACCCAAGAAACCCTTTTGATCCAATTTCTCAAGCCTAATATTGCAATAAACCCAACAAATATTTAAACCCCAAAAGCCTAAATTTGTAAAGCAAACACTTGCACATGTGTTCTATATCTTGGAATTCCTCAGATCTTTCTTGCATATCCATGGATTCAACTTTGCACCAAATCTACTCAAACAAGGGTTATAACAAAACCTAATAGTTCACACCTCCCATAACCTTGAAAGCTTTGATACCAATTGTTATGAAATAATGTATCAATGCCCAGTTCATTTATTCCATTTCCTACATAACCCCATGAGAGAAAATAATTCATGCAAGATTAAAAAATAACCATAATGCATAGATCAAAATAGACAAGACACAAGATAACATAAGATATACCCTGGGAAACCCTCAAGAGGGAAAAACCTAAACTCTAAAAACAATACATGAACTTACATAGTTACAATAAATAATTTTGAAGTATCAAGCCTCTTCAATGCATCTTCCATGTGTTCAAGCATGAATCTACACATTCCATGCCATGCTTCACATATGCACTCCTCAGAAAGACTCAATAATGACAACCCACTCACCCAACCAACCTTAACCACTAAACATGTGTTTTTCTTTTATAGATACAAACTCACAAAAATACAACCAAGTGGTAAGATAAAACCATGTGAACACAAAACCATTGACCCATCATTTAATAATAGGTACTAATTTTTCACTTTATTAAATGCTTTCCCCAAATATTAAATTATTATCCTATGTTTCTCACATATTAAATAATAAACCAATGTTACAATACAACTTTAAAAGTGGCCCCAAATAATTATCTAATGTGGCTAAACACACCTCCTAGGTGCACCACAATTAAATAATGATTTAATTAAAACCTTATAATATAACAATTTATACAATTGTTACACCCCAATTGTGTAGTTACTATTTACTATTACTACATAGGGTAAATATGAATGTAATGGGAATTCTAGAGATGAATAAAGTATGATTGTACCTTGTTATCAATGTGAATTTTATCTCATTTGATGTTATCTCATGTGATGTTATCTCAATTGATGTTATTTCATAGAAAAATACTGCATATATGTGAAAGGATGGTTATTGAATTATTATTCTAACTTTGGAGATGTTTTACATATACTGCATATGTTGTGAACAATTGACTGCCATGTGCATGTGTTAGGGGATGCAGGTATATGTTCCATTCCTCCAGGCGGAGGGGAAGTATCACTCGAGAGAAGATCTTGGTCGGTTAACCGGTAATGTAAACTATCTAAGCAAACACACACCACATTAATGTGATTAAGTTGAGTCAGGTTGTGGGAAGTAGGTAAGTTGTCCTTAGTCAAGGTGTCTGCATTGATAGAGTCTTGTTTACCACTTCATGCATTATTGGGTGATGTTTATCTGATTGAGCTTTGGAGATCTTTCTTGTTGTGTTACGATTATATTGAAAAGTGTGATGTACATGGAGTAAGTGTATATATATGCACATACATGTCAATGGGATCTAATGACATGTATATGCACATGTATAGATGTACTACACATAGATACTTATCAATATGATGATAATTATGAATGGCTATATGTGAATCAAATATGAATATATATATATATATATATATATGTTTATGGTACACGTATCCATATGCATGTGTATCGATACACATGTACATTGGCAGATGGACACACTCATATGGATGCATCGATATAGATATACCTACATATATGTGTACACAAAGGCATATACTTTTATACATTTAAAATACCTTTGCATAGTTTAAGATGGCCTTAAGTCAAATCAGACTTGAGTAGTGTATGTGATAGATGACCTTCATTCAAAGTACTGAATGGGAACACTTTGGCCAAAGTAGTGTGAATGTTTGAGACTCCACTCTAGATTGTGTGATTACTGATACTACACTGTCAACTCACCATGATCCAATATTACATGCTAGTTCGAGATTGTGGGATTACAAAGTTCTAGTTATGTAGGACACAACACTATGCTCAATTGGTTGTCGTTGTTGGTTACTCTACCAATCTCTTCGTCCAAGGGAAGGGTCGTCTATCAAATGATAGATGTGTGGGGGACCACATTAAGAGTCCGTGGTTAGCGAAAAAGTTCCTGAGTGATGCTTCTCCTCCACAATAGGTGACAAAAGAACCAAGATTTGAAAGGAAGGATCCTTGACCATCTTACAACTATTTTATGTGGTATCAAAGCTACCAGGTTTAGCTTTGGAACCTATGAGCTCAATTTTATTTCCATCCAACGTTATCTAATGGTGTGAATTCTTGTGCCAGGATGGTGTGTCTCAGATTAACGGCTCAAAAGTTAGTAATCAGAAACAAGCGCTACCTCAAGGCCAAGAAGGAAAGGGAATCCATCGTTAGAACAATAGAGGGAACTAACTACGACAATGTCGTCTAGTTGAGTGACACCAAAACTTTTAGTCACGTACTTTCTTGAATCAGTGATGTGAAGAGGAAGATGAAGATGGAGGCTATGTACAACTACCTACTGACCATCTCACCAGAAAAGTTTGAGTCATTACCACTTTCCAAGGATATGCCATCAAAAGAAAGTGTTAGTCTGACATTCATTTTTAGGGACCCTAGAGTTCTTCCATTGGCTGAAGTAATAGTAATATCTTCAAGTAACGAGTCTGAGGGATATGTACCATAGACATTGCCAGATGAGAAATGGTCTCATGAACAAATGTTTGCAAAAATGGTAGACTACATTGTTGACGAACACCATATTGACATTGCTTCTCGTAACTATGTATCGAATGATAAATTCAAGGGCTATTATCCTTTTTGGGATAGGTACAAACAAATGAGAGATGAACAGAAAGATAGGGAACAACAACTATCTCAGTCTGTAGGTTATACTCCTTTAAGTTATGTGTCAAATATTGAATCCGAAGGATACTCTCCACTCGACTATCTGAATAGACACTCTATGTAATCAAAGGGATATTGAAATCCCCATGAAATGAATAAAATTATGTGTTTATCAAAAAGAACGTGTCCTTAATCTTATGTGGAATTCCTTACGTGCGCATGAATACCATTTTTAATATTTTCAATAAGATAGTTGATAACATAATTTAGCCTAACATGGATAAACATTTAGGTAAAAACCAATTTAGTAAGGATGGTGAGGACATGAACTAATCCTAGTGGAAGCCAAGAGGTTGAAAAAGGGACTACTAGAGTTGAGGCTAGACTTGACCAAATCTTGGCAAGGTTGGCTAATCTTGAGCAAGAAAGAGTTAAGGATAGGGTAGAAAAGGAAGTACCCATTAATGAGCATGAGGGAGAAAAATATTCTCATGGGCACGATGAAACCCATGATTAGGAAAAGGAAAAATCACTTACACCTTCTATGGTAAGGAATAAGAAGTTTGTGGCTTATGAAATTTCCAAGGACATGAAGAAGATTATTCCATCCAAGTTTGATGGTAGTGTTTTGGGGTGATGAGGTTGAAGTGTGGCTTGTCCAAATGGAAAAGTATTTTGAGATACAAAACTATGATGAGGTTACTAAAGCTGCATGGGGTGCGTATCAGTTAGTAATAGAAGCCTCTAATTAGTGGATAAACAAGAAGTTGGAACTCAATATCAACTCATGGAAGCTAACATGGGGAGAATTTGTGGAGATTTTCTATAAAAGATGGTTGCCACAACTTTACTATGATAAAAAACTCTCAGATTTCCAGGGTTTGAGACAAGGTAACTTGACGGTCAATGAATATTGGGAGAATTTTACCCGACTTATGCTCTATGTTCTCATATATCATAAGGATGAGTGCTTCCGCATTATAAAATTTATAATGGGACTTAACAGTCAAATCAATGGTGAAGTGGATATGCATGGTCCAACAACAATGGCTCTTGTATATGAAAAAGAAATTAAGCAGGAGAAAAATCTTAGGGCTAATTCCACTCATGAAGAAAGAAAAGAGCAAAAGAAGGATGTGGAAGTTACTGACAAAATAGTTTCAAAGAAGGTGGAACTTGTGCAAAATTTTCTCGAAATGATAGAAAAGAGTCTAAAAGAGAGTGTAAAAGGAATGACTCTAACATGGGTAATACCAATAAGGCTAGTGAAAATGCCAACAAGTCTGGAGAAACCATAGGGAAAAGAGGGTCGGCTACAGAATGTTTTATATGTAGAGGGGATCATTAAGCTAGTGAGTATCCCAATAAAACTTCTCAATCACGAGGGTAATCCATTACCCACCCATCAGGAAATGTTTCAACAGAAGATACATGCTATTGTGGACAATCATTAGGCATAGTACCAACTCCAGTTGAAATGCTATGTATTTTGTTTGGCTTACCTATTTTTATTCTTATTGATAATGGTGCAACTGAGAATTTCATTTCACCTAGAATAGCTAAACAATTATCTAGAAAAGCGGGACACATGGCAATGTCTTGGGATGTTGAGTATGCAAACCAGACAAGAGCAAAGGTGGATCAATGTCTATTTGAAGCTAGGATAGAACTACCTACTTTTTCTACTGAAGTAAACATTTATGTCGCACCTCTAGGATTATATGACATTATCCTAGGTATGAATTGGTTGTGGAGACATAGGGCTAAGGTAGATTGCCATACTAAAATTGTAGAGTGCCTAGATGATTTTGGAAATCAAGTTAAATTCCAAGGGATACCTAGAGAGGTTAGGATTTGACAAATTACAACAATGCAACTTATAAGACCTAAGAAGAAAGGGTGTAAACTCTTTGTCATAAATATTGAAGAACTTGGAAAGGATAGTAATGATTTGGAATTTCAACATATTCAAGGGTTAGAATATGGGGATATAGATGAAACTGGAAAGCTGGATATGGAGAAATATCGAATATTAAGAAATTTTTTAGATGTGTTTCCATAAGAGTTACCAAGGTTACCTCCAAAAAGAATATTTGATTTCTCTATTGATATAGTTCTAGGGTTAGAACCTATTTCTAAGGTACCCTATAGGATGAAAACCACTGAACTTATGGAACTTAAGGCACAATTGGATGAATTTTTTTCTAAAGGACTGATAAGACCAAGTGTTTCACACCTTGGAGGGCACCATTCATCTTTGTTAAAAAGAAGGATGGTATCTTTCATTAGTGCATCGACTATCGTATGCTTGACAAAGCTATGGTTAAGAACAAGTATTCGTTGCCACACATTAACAACATTTTTGATCAAATGATGGGAGTCGTCGTATTCTCTAAAATAGATATGAGATCTGGATATAATCAATTGAGGATTAAGGATGAAGATATCTTTAAAACCGCATTCAAAACTAGGTATGGACACTATGAATTCACCGTTTTACCCTTTGGTTTAACAAACGCACTTGCAACATTCATGAACCTAATGAATAGTGTATTTAGGGATTGCCTCAACAAATTTGTATTAGTTTTTCTAGATGATATCTTGATTTATTCTAGAAATGAAGAACATTGCAAGCATTTAGAAATGTTCCTACAACATTTAAGAGAACATAAGTTGTATGGTAAAAATTATAAGTGTACACTCTTCCAAAAGAGGGTACATTATTTAGGTAATGTGATCTCAACAAATGGAATTTCTATAGATCCAGCTAAGATTAAGGCAGTACTGCAGTGGCATGCACCTAAGATTGTGTTAGAAGTAAGAAGTTTCATGGGTCTAGCAAGGTATTATAGGAAGTTTGTTGCAAAATTTTCTAAGATTGGTTTCCCAATTACTTCATTACAAAAGAAAGGAAATAAATTTGAATGGACTAAGAAGTGTCAAGAAGATTTTGACCTACTCAAAGAGAAATTAACCATTGCACCAATCTTAAAAGTACCAGATTATGAGGATAACTTTACGGTTATCACAAATGCATGTGGCGAAGGGTTAGGAGGGGTATGAATGCAATATGGAGAAGTAATTGCTTATGAATCTAGAATTTTGAAACCATATGAAATGAATTATGCATCTCATGATTTAGAATTAGCAGCTGTGGTTCACACTCTACAAATGTGGAGGCATTACCTGTTACGAAAACCTTTTGAGATGAAAACTAACCATAATGGGTTAAAGTAATTTTTTACTCAACCTAATTTGAATGCTAGGCAGAGAAGATGGTTAGAGTTAATAGTTGACTATGATTTTAATATAAGTTATATTAAAGGGAAAGAAAATAAGGTTGTTGTACTCTAAGTCAAAGACATCATGTTGCTTCTATAGTAACAATACAAATTGACTTTAAAGGGCAAGTGTTGTAAAAGTGCAATGAGGATGAGTACTACTTGCAAGTCAAGCAAGCACTCACTAGCAATCCACAAGATTCTAGGTATGAAGGTTTCCATTTTGAACCTAATAGATTACTTAGATATAAGGGTAGAATGTATGTACTTGATGTAAAAGAATTAAGAAATTTGGTATGGAAGGAAGTACATGAAGCACCATACTCTGGACATCTTGGAGTGACAAAAAAGATGGCGGATGTAAAGCCATTATACTTATGGAATGGTATGAAAGAATATGTCACTAGTTTCATGGCTAGGTGTCTTGAGTGTCAAAGGGTGAGAGCAGAGCATCATCATCCTGCAGGCTTGTTATACCCACATGACATACCAGAGAGGAAGTCGCAAGTCATAAGTATGGACTTTGTGTAGGGATTGCCTTTGTCAAGGAATAAGCACTGTGCATGCTGAAATTGAAAACTAAATATGGAAAAAAATAATAATTTCAACAACACATCAATAAAGTGATTTCTTAATGAATGCCAATGAAAAAAGGTTATCAACTAAATAAAACACATGCACTCATAAGTAATCTAACTCTATTGTTTCTCTATCAACCAAGATCTTGCATTTTCTCTCATAATTTTGCAACCAAATGTGCACAGGAGGCTATGGAAGAACAAGAAGAATGATCAAAATGATTTGTAAAAAGACTAAAATCAAGTGCGAGAGGAATGAATGAGAGAAGGGAAAACATATTTATAGGTGTCCTCATGGGTAAAAAGCAAGTTGGAGGATGAATGTGGGATTGGTTATAGGTAGTTAGAAATGAATTTTTCCCACATTGGTTGAGTGGATGAAATGGGTGGGAGATGAGAACATAAATATGATAGGACTATAAAATGATAAGAAGATTAAATGCATAATATGAGAGAATAGATGGAAATGATAATATAGTGGAATGATATTATAAATGAAATATATTGCAATATGATAATGTAATAAAGTATTAATTAATAATAAGGAGTAATAATGTGATATAATAAATGATTAATGAATAATGATATATTGGTTTTATAATATGGAGATGATAATAGATAAAATATTGCTTGATAAAAACACGAGTAAGGTTGAATAATTTTACGTGCCTACATTTTGCCCCTCTTTGAGACGATGCAACTTGTCGTATTGTTTCAAAGAAAAATCAAAGAATATTGATTGACAGATACATGCTCGAAAGATATCCTAGTAAGGATGATGATATGTGTCTATATGAGTGTCGATATGATATGCCCTCTCGAGAGATTGATTGAACAAATTGTAAGAATATTAATCTCTCGATAGATGTCTAGAAAATGATTAGATACTTGATATTGCACAAGTGATAAAGCGGTAATGTACATTTGATGGAAATGTATAGTTGATAGGCACAATTGAACAATGGATGGAAATGATCAGTATAGCCAGGTGGATGAGCTGATTAAGCTGATTGAGATTGGTGGTTACACAAGACAAGTTGATGCAATGATTAATTGATTGATGAAGGGGACATGAGATTTCGAGAATGATTAATTTCTCTATGACAAGAAAGATGAAGAAAATGAAATGCAAGAAATACAAGATGGAAGAAAATGAAGGTTATGAAGCCTCTTGTTCCTTTTAAGTGCTTTTATCATCATCGAGCTTATTATGTCGCAGATTAGTATAAGATTCTAGACATCTAGATGATCTAAATACGATTTGCATTTTTATTTAGCAGTAAAGTATAAGCATCTAGGTATAAGGACCTTAGATGACCTGAATACTTATTGAATAGAAGACATTTATCAGACAAGGAATGTTCTTATCCACACTAGAATCTTAGGTCCTCGATGATTTTAAACAACCATATTTTAAGATGAATCATCATGTGAGTAAGAAACAATCCATAGGTAGCAAACAAGTGAACATGCCCCATCCTCATCTCTCTAGTTCAAAACATCCTCAAGAAGCTAAAAGACATGTCACCAAAGATAAAATCATAAAGTAATCAAATATTAACAATCAAATAGATATCATGCTTTACTATAAAACTTGAGTTTCTGTCATAACTTATGCATTTGTACAATGGATTGTAAACATGATTGTCAATCTTGGCAATGGTTTTTATTTTGTTTGAAGTTCACAGCTACGTAGTAGCAATCTGACAGTGTCAATTTTATTTTAAAGTTATTTGATTTTTTTTGGATTTTTTAGGAATTTTTATGATTTTTAAGATTTTTTAGGACTTTTTATGATTTTTAAGATTTTTTTAGGACTTTTTATGATTTTTAAGATTCTTTTAGGACTCTTTAAGTTTTGTAAGATTTTTTCAAGACTCTATGATTTTTAAGATTTTTCAAGACTTTTTAACGGAATGAGATGAATTACAATCAAGCTGACAGACATATAGGATAGTTTTTCTGACCGCAAGATGTGAAGTCAACCAACTCATAACAAAGATCAAGGAAATTCCCCAGTGACAGACAGGACCAACTTAGTAGACAAGAGCGGTGTTGCACGCAAGTGAGGGGAATGTCGAGCAATTCACAAGCCATGGTGGGTCTGGAAAGGCTATTATGAAGTGGAGGGTGAATGAAGATGGGAGGAAAGATCAAGCAGAGTAGTGAAAGAGAAAGAAGCAAAGTATCTACACATGGCACTGGTTTCCCGGTTTTCACCATGGTACTTGTCCAAGGTGCCTGTTTGCTAGGTTTTCACCAATGGACAAATTTACTTCTCTTTACCTTTTTTTTTCACTTTTTTCATTTTTTTTTTTAAAATTTTTTTTTAGGATCATAAAAGAATGTACTCTCTGAAGTAATCAAGTATAAAACCATCGAAGATGCATACTGTTGATAGGATCACCAAGCAATTCACCTTCGGGAGTAGATAATTGATATGCCCCTAATCCATACACAACAGTGATAACATATGCACCTAACCAATTAGGTTCAAACTTACCTTTCTTCTCTATATCTTGTTAATTTTTAGGATTCTCCTTAAGGACAAGATCACCGATTTCAAATGTGCATGATCTAACTCGATGATTGTAACTACGACACATACGTTGTTGATATGCTTGAAGGCAATCAAAAGTAATCTGTCTTCGCTCATCCAGTAGTTCCAACTCATGCAAGCGAGAAACTCTGTAGTCTTCATCATTGATCAAATTGCACAAGGAAACTCACAAAGAGGGTAACTCAACCTTAATGGGTAAAATAGCTTTAGATCCAAAAAAAAGAGCATATGGGGTAGCACCTATGGGGGTGCAGACACTCGTGCGATAAGCCCACAAAACAAGATTTAGTTGAACATGCCAATCACACCCAGCTTCATTGACCGTCTTTTTAAGAATTTTGAGAATAGTTTTGTTAGAGGCCTTAGCTTGACCATTACCTTGAGGGTAGTATGGTGTAGAAAAATGATGTTATATATGGAATTTCTCACAGAGTTCACAAACATCTTGTTTTTTGAATGGACGACCGTTACCTATGACAATGGATAAAGGAACACCATAATGAAAAATGATATAATTCAATATAAAAGTGGCAATTTGTTCTCTAGTGATGTTAGTGAGAGGAACAACTTCAATCCATTTCGTGAAATAATCTGTGGAAACTAGGATGAACTTATTACCATTGGATGAGGGTGGCTGGATCTTGCCCACGAGATCAAGTCCCCATTGATGAAAGGGCCATGATGTAGCAAAACAACTGCAATTCTTGTGCATGAGCATGTATCAAGTCTGCATGTTTTTGAAACTGTTTGCATTTTTTAACAAAATGATAAGCATCTCTTTCCATGGTAGGCCAATAATAACTAGTATTCAAAATTTTCTTAGCTAGTGTAGGACCGCTAGAATGTTCCCCACATATACCTTTGTGCATTTCTTGTAAGGCAGTGTTGGCCTTGTCACACTCAAGACAACTAAGTAAATTACCATCAAGACTTTGACGATATAGGGTATCAGCTAAAATAACATAATGCGAGGTTTGATGAATAAAGGTTTTGCAAGAATTATTAGAAAGATCAAATGGTAATATATTTTCACGTAAGTATGCATAGATATCTCCATACCACTGAGAATTAGGACCAACAATAAGGCATATCATTTCAGATTGTGGAAAATTATAAGAAGGTTCCAAGAGAGGCTCAACCAAAAAATCACAGTATTTAGCGTTCCTAAGCATTATGACAAGTGAAGCTATGGTAGCCATTACATTAATAGCTTTATTGTTATCCCTGGGAATTTTTTCAAATGTGATTGTGGTAACATAAATTATGAAATCATCTACCATTCGCTTATAAGGCATTAGTTTTTCATCTTTTGTTTTATAATCATCATTGACTTGTTTGATCACAAGTTGAGAATCACCAAGAACACGTAGTTTGAGTATTTTCCATTGTATAGCCATGCAGAGTCTAGAAATTAAAGCTTCATACTTTGCAATATTGTTGGTACATGGAAACTGTATCTTGTAATCTTTTGGAATACAATCACCTTGTGGTGTGACAAAGAGGATACCAACACCAAAACCACCTTGTGTGAAAGAACCATCAAAATATAAAGTCCACACATGTGAAGATTCTACATTGAATATTGATTCATCAGGTAATTCTATGATAAGTGGATGATCATCTATTATAGTTACATCTGCCAGTTGATATACTATATCCTACCCTTTGATTGCTTTTCTTTCAACATATTCAATGTCAAATTTGCTTAATATCATAACCCATTTAGCCAGTCGTCTAGTGAGAGTTGTTTTCTGCAAAAGATACTTGAGAGGATCGATCTTAGCAATTAGCTTGGTCTTATGTGTAAGCATGTAATGGCGTAACTTCTGTGAAGAAAAATCTACAACAAGACATGCTTTTTCAATAAGAGTGTAATTCAATTCATAGCCTACAAGAGTGCGGCTGATATAATAGATAGCTCATTCTTTTTCTTCATGTTGTTCCCCTAGTGTTGTGGAAGTTGCGGATATATAAAGTAGTAAAGGCTTATCATCTGTAGGAGCTACTAAAACTGGAGGTGACATTAAATATTCTTTGATTTTTTGAAAAGCTTGTTCACATTTGTCATCCCACCTGAATGAAACATTTTTATGCAACAAATGTTGAAATGGTTGACACTTATCTCCAAGTTGTTCTATAAAACGACAAATAGAATACAACTTTCCTTGCAAGGATCTTAATTGACGGATATTCTTTGGTGGTGGCATTTCTAATATTGCTTTGACTTTAATAGGATCAACTTTAATTCCTTTGGCAGAAACGATGTATCCAAGGAGCTTCCCAGAGGTTACCCCAAATACACATTTCTTTAGATTCAATCTTACTTGATATTGCTCTAGCCATGTGAAATTTTATCCAATATTTCCAAGTGTCCTTCTCTAGTATAATATTTTCCTAGAAAATCATCTACATAATATTCTAAATATGTATGCATCATGTCATGAAAGATTGTGGTCATGGCACACTGATAAGTAGCTCCAACATTTTTTAATCCAAAGGGCATAACATTCCAACAAAAAGTTCCCCAAGGGAAAGTGAATGCAGTCTTGATTTGATCCTCAGGAGCTATTTTTATCTGATTACAACCTGAAAAACCATCCATGAGGGATAACATTTCATGTCTTGCCGTTAAATCCACTATTATATCAATGTTGGGAAGTGGAAAATCATCTTTAGGGAAAGCCTTATTTAGATCTCGAAAATCAGTACAAACACAGACACTTCCATCAGGTTTTGAAACCAAAACTAAATTTGATATCCAATCTACATAATCCATAGGCCTTATGAATCCCACATCTAACAAATTTTACAATTATGCTTTGACTAACAGGATAATTTGCAGATGCATCTTTCTCAATTTTTGTTTAACAAGTTTTGTTCTAGGTGGCAAAGACAAGTGATGCATAACAAGATTAGGATCAAGCCCTGACATATCTGCATAAGACCAAGCAAAATTAACCTGTTTTTCTTTGAAAAACTGTATGAATGCCTTGTTCTCTTCACATGATAATGACTTTGCTAAACGTATAAGCTTTGGATTTTCTTCGGTGCTAAGATTTGTTGTAATTGTACTTTCAACCAACATGGATGATTTTTCATGAGAAGAGGGTCATGGAAGTGTGTCAAGCCTTCCTGTTGGAAATGTATGCCTCAATCTCACAGGCTGAAACCTCTAATAGAGCTAGGTCGGTGTGACATATTTATTGTCTGGCCAATTAGCAGTTGGTTAACGGAATGCCCAGGTCGTTGTGACCTTGCTTCAGTCATACCAAATGTTGTTATCTCTATAACCTTCTGTCGAGGGGAGATCTCTGGCTGACAGGCCACTCTTATTGTATATCAGGGAGACTCTGGGGGACAAGCGGTGTCGGGGAGAGTCTTGGACATTCGGTATGTCTCATACCGACAAGATAAGTCTTGCCGATAGTTATACACCTGTGGTCTTCAAAATAACTCATGTGTTTTGGGATGAATTCTTATCGATATGGAAAGTCTTGCCGATAGCATTACACTCGGGGTCATCGGGGAGAGACTTGAACACTCGGTGAGAACTCTTGGCAATGGGTGTTTGTATCACTGATGTTATAGTTTGTTATCGGTATGACTCCTGGCGACTGGTGGTCTCGGGGTAAGTTGGGGACTTCGGTAAGAACTCTCAGTGATAGCAATATATTTTCGTTTTGCTTTTGCATGCTCAAATAACACTATTGAGTATGAGGGACTCATTCAAGGCTTTGAATGGGCAAGAAAAAGAGGAAATAATTGTTTAAAATTCTATGGAGATAGTGAATTGATAGTTAATATGGTTAGAGGCCTGAATGTTGCCAAGAATGATGCCTTGAAGTCCTATAGAAACAGAGTATGGAACATAATTGAGGAGTTTGATGCCTTCAATCTGATTTATATCCCAAGAAATCAGAATAAACATGCTGACATACTTGCAACAATTGGAGCATAGTTTGATATCCCAAATGATATCAAAAAAGAGAAAATACAACAGTATGTCAAAGTTGTAATCAGGCCATCAATTCCTGACAACAACATCGACTAGCAGGTATTTGAAAGTGACGAGTAGATTTTAACCTTTTTGCTTCAAGAAGATCAATTTTTTGTAGTGAACCAGGAGAACATTAAACAACAATATGATGATCAAGTCATACAACTGAAGAAAAACAAGCTTCCCAAAGGACTAGTTACCTTGGATTCTATATTCAACACTGATGATAAACTTAAGAAAAGAAAAGTCAACATTAAGTAAAGGAAGATCATTATGAAGAAGTTGAAATCTTTAAAGGTAAGCTTCTTAAATTAGGAAAAATTTGTTTAGCTGAAGATAGAAAAGCTTTCATTGCTTTATGCCAAGAGTATCATGATGTTTTTGCTTGGCAATATTCTGATTTAAAAGGGTTTGACCCTCATATTGCACAACATACAATTGAGTTAGAACCTAGTGCCAAGCCTGTTAGACAAAAACAAAGACCTTTGAACCCCAAGCTTGAACCCTTAATGATCAAAGAACTAAGTTAGTTGAGGGGGGTATTGTATTTCCAATTAAACAGACATCCTGGGTTTCTAACCTTGTTCTAGTTAGAAAGAAGAATGGGGAGATAAGATTATGTGTGGATTTTAGAGATCTTAACATAACATCTTTAAAAGACCATTACCCCTTACCCTTTATGGAATAGATTCTTCAAGCTATTACCAGTTCAAAGAGATTTTCTCTTCTGGATGGATATTTTGGTTATAACCAGATCTTAGTCAAAGAAGAGGATCAATATAAAACAACATTTACAAAAAAATGGGGTACTATGGCCTACAAGAGAATGCCTTTTGGCTTATCTAACGCTTGAGCCACCTTTCAGCAGGCCATGGATATGGCATTTCAGAGTTTAATTTAGAAATTTTCGCTTGTTTATCTAGATGATATAACTATTTATTCCAAAAATGCAGATGAGCACTTATCACATCTCAAGCAAGTTTTTGAAAAATTCAGAGTATGGAATATCTCTCAATCCAAAAAAGAGTATCTTTGTAGTTCATGAAGGTAAATTGTTAGGTCACATAGTGTTAAAAGAAGGAATTGCCATTGAACCTGAAAAAGTCAAGGCCATACTTGAACTACCATTACCAAATCACAAGAAAGGATTGCAAATATTTTTAGGTAGAATCAACTTTTTGAGGAGATTCATACCTGATGTTGCAAACTTATTATAGCGTTTGACTGCTATGCTTAAAAAGAATGTAGTTTTTAGTTGGACTAGAGAAGCCAAACATGGTTTTGAAGAAATCAAGGAAGTTTTAGCATCAGCCCCAACACTGGTAAATCCATATTTCTCTAAAGACTTCATTTTATATGCTTTTGGTAGCATTAGCTCAATTTATGCTATGCTAGTTTAGAGAAATAATGATAATTTAGAACAACCAATAGCTTTCTTTAGTCAAGGACTTGCTGATTATGAAGAGAAATATAATTTTGTTGAAAAACATGTTCTCGCTGTGGTCAGAAGCTTAAAGAAGTTTAAACCTCTAATTTCCAACAACAAGATTCATCTTTTAGTTGTGCACCCGAGTGTGAAAGAGTTTCTGTTAAGCAAAGATTTGAGTGAGAAAAGAGCAAGGTGGATCACAAAAGTAATGGAGTTTGATGTTGACATCAAAATCACAAAACTTGTTAGATGTAGAGGACTTTGTGAGAAACTTGCCTCAACCTCTGAAGATGCACAAAAATTAGAAACAAAGAATATTTTAGTCAATAACAATGAATTTCATAATGCTGCTCCTGTATTAGCAGCAAGTTGGGTCAAAGAAATGACCCATTTTCTTCAAACTGGTGAGTGTCCACCAAGTCTAGACAAAACAAAACGAAGATACTTCATATTAAAATCAATTCCATATGTTCTAATTGACAATATTATTTTTAGAAAAGACCTTAATAGTGTTTTATTAAGGTGTATTGAT